>CM075476.1:36752500-37352500 GCA_037950665.1 Hypophthalmichthys nobilis
AGTGCAACTGAAATGAAAGATCATTTTTCAGACAGTCCAAAGCAGTTTTGATTGAACAATCAGATTCTTATATTGAATCGTAGTTCGACATGCATGAGCGTCTTAAAGGGCATGGGAAAGGCTTCAAGCGATTGTACTCTCAAAGACACATCTCATTAATATGCATGAGAAGACAGATCGCCTAGTCTTTTGTTGGTCCAGAAATATCAGCAAACTTGTGGTGTGTTCTAATAATAACCTCTTATATGAGCTTCAGTCACACTGCAGAACATCATGGTTCGCTGGTTGATATGAGGAACACTTGCACAACATTTCCTAAAATGGACATCAGTGTCCAAAAACAACTAAACATCACCCCTTTGAGACATGGTGGGCGTTTTCTGGTTTTGAATTCAACAAGCTGTCGTTCTCAGTTAAGGGAATTGCTTGTGGGATATGAAAGGCCCGTTCATAAAAACATAGCGTGCACACCAACTTATGATAACGTTCTGGACTGCGTTTCCCAAAACTACCGTGATCGTAGAGAACATTGGTGGCACTGGCAATGGTTTTCACGATCAGCTTGGGCGCACGATGCTTTTGGGAAACACACAAGTGGCAACCTTCCCCCGTTTCTCTTGAAGCCAGTAGGCTACATAAGTGACTTAAACTGCAATTCATCGACTGGCCACTAGGGACAGGCTGAAAAAGAGAGCAGAATCTCATTGAGCCCCATGTTAAAATGCCCAACTTTACAGCAGAAAAAAATTTTTACAGCCTGGTACAAATTGTGGTTTTGGTCTATATAGCTAATTTTGCCCTGTGAGGGGGGTGAATTTTTTTTATTACTCATCCGTTTAATTTATATTAATCCTTAAAGTTCTGCATAATTAAGGGCACGGCCACTTGAGTGACAGGTAGATTGCCGCTGCTGTCACCACTAACCGTTTGTCTGCTGTCGTCACGTCACCTCAGCTCCACCCACATCCCGCCACTTTGCCCATTTTCTGTTATCTGGAAGTGATGCGCGATGACGCGCTGCCAAGATGGCAACGGACGGGTTTAGGTTTCAAAAATGCTCTTCAGAAACCTACGGGTGATGTCACAGACATTACGTCCATATTTGTTTACAGTCTATGGAAACGCAGCCCTGTATTATAAGCACGCGCTGCTCAGCTGCTCGCTGCTTATGTTAGGTGGGTTCTGATTGGCTGTCAATGTTTTTATCATTCATCACCTGGTTCTGAAAGCCATTCCAACCATATCATTCCTCTGTGTCATTATCATTATAGGCTGCGTTTAAGTCCAATTTTGTATGCCCTTCCCTCGCTAACTCGTTCACTCGTAGCCTATGTACGTCATTGCTTACGTTGCACGAGTGCCCACTACTGGCGCAACTCTTGCAATATTTTTTTGTTGTTGTTGTTGTTTTTTTGAAGAAAATATCAAAAACAATCCGTATAAATACAACATTTCAAATGCTAGGGGGAGGTATAAAAATATTATAAAAATACTTTAAAGAGAGAACATGCTTGTAAAATTTGAATAGCTTTTTGTTTCTTCGAGGGCAATATTGATTCAATATAAGTTAACACTTCACTTCATTTTTAAATGCCATTGCAATGGTTAAATGGAACGCCTTTGATCACTTGCGCTGCGTACTAATGCTGCGTTTTAGGCAGGTTTTTGAGCCCGTAAGTCACGACTTCAAACCACGACTCACGACTTTGTAGCGTTCCAGGCAAGTCATGCCAAACTGCCTGAGACATTTAGTTCATGTAATGTCTGAAGTGGGACATTTAATTTGCGATATTCCCACGTCCAACCTGGAACGCAGCATTACTAGGCTTGTTCGAGATGCATCGGTGCTGCGCAGACCAATCGGCGTATGACATCAAAGTACCGCGAGAGCGTTTGGAGAGCATACAACTCTTTATGCTCTTTATGTCATACGCCGATCAGTCTGCGTAGCGCCGACTGTCATGTAACCTACCAACGTCAGTTGCGTCGCTTCACTGTCATTTATAAACCCCCTCCCATTGCTTCATGGGATAGAAAAAGGTCCATCATATGCGCACTTCAGAATCTCTGCGGAAGTAGTAGGTCATCAGGAGACTTTTACACATACTGTTTTTCAAATAGGCTACTATGTATTTGGCCATACTACTCTTTTGGCTTACTGTTTTTCGCATACTATATTGTATGGAAGTATTCAGTTTCAATTGAGCTGAAATGAAGCTTATGTATTTTTATTTACAGTTTTTTTTTCCTTATGAAGCTTAAGGTAGCTACAAGTATTATGCAGTTAAATATCAAAATATCTCCAATATCATACACTACAGTTGTGTGGGGTGGGGGTAAATTAAGTACGACCTGCTGTGATGTCACAGTCATGTTGCATTGTGGTCTATGAATCTGCCTGAAGTGTACATATAGACTCGCTCCCTCAGTCAAAATCGAGGGGTTGAGGGTCTGTCCAAATAAACTTCCCTTCCCACTTGATGAAGTTGAACGCACTTCAAAATGGTGGCGGGGACTCCCCCGAGGGGAAGTGCTTAGGGAAGTTTGTGAGTGTCTAAAAGTGGAGTTAAATGCAGCCATAGTTGTGGTGTGAACTGCACTATTCTCTACGGATCCCCTAAAGGAAAAAACATTAGATGGTGTGAAAAATTAGCTTTTGTGTTCTCTTGTAAATGTTTTGTGTTCCCTCAAGAAATGTTCTATTTGCTTGAAAAACATTTCAGTTCTTTGCACGTTTCTCAGGGAACACAAGAGTTTTACAAGCGAATGCAAAGTTTCTCAAGAAAACGTAAAGGTTTTCAAGTGATTGCAAAGCTTCTTGGGAAAATGCAAAGGTTTTTAGAGTGAACAACAGTTTCTTGGGAAAACACAGGTTTTGCAAGTGAACATTAAGTTTCACAGGTGGAACACAAAACTTTTGGAAGAGAATGCAAAAGCATTAAAAAAAATGTCCTTGCAATCTCATTTTTTTTTCCCATCACCATGTCCCTTTAGGGGCTCTGATTATTAAATTCTTAGTGTGAAAGGCCCTTTGGAAGTTTCTACAAAGCCATAACATGTAGTCAACTTTGTAGTCAGACCAAGTTTCACCAAAATCGAATTAGTCCAGGGATCATGATCTCATCTTACGACTGCTTATTTCTATTAGAGAATGAATGCAAGCTAAGAACATAAACAAAAATATAGTAGGCCAGATGTGCGTCAAATGAAATGGGTATGCTGTGAATGTATAGAAGGATTGGAGACGTTTTTTGCAGCATTCATAGTTTGGATCGAAGAGTCTCTTTGTAAAGATACAGCATGTGATATTAAACGTGAGAGGCTTCTATTTGGCTACATTAACTGCCAATGAAACAAGAGGAAGTACAAATGTTTGTTCTGTGTCTGTCAGTGGGTTGCTAAAACTTAGTGGGGAGTGTTTTTGAATAGCATTCCCATCTTAAGAGGACAGTTCAAGTGAACAGGCTCTGCATGTGTAGCAACTTTCTTAATGTAAAAGTATTTAAACCTTATATTTAATCATAAAATTCACAAATCATTACTTTCCATCAGTTTCTGTCATTTTTATATGCCTATCATATTCTGGTCCCTATGTATGGATCTTTCAATGTAAGTCTATGGGATTTTTTTTTACCTGGTTTATCATCTGCCAAACTTGAGTCCAATTGCTTTGAAAAGGAATTGCATGCATCTCCTCAACAAGCACATGATTTGAGGTGTTCATGTCACTAGACTAAAGTATGAGTACAAATAATCACAAACATCACTATGATTAATCTTAATCTTTTAAGAGTCTTTAAAACCATTTTCCTGACAAGCAGCTCTTGAGGTCATAACATCACAGTGGCTGGATAAGTACAGTTTGTACTGTTTGTACTGTACTGTGGCAGAGATTGTGCTGAGGTTAGCAACTCGAGCTTCATGCCAAATATGTCGAAATAATCACTGTCTTTAAGATGTACGCTGTATACAGAGGAAGGTCACACAGCCGTATTGTGGGTCAAACTGTATTCCGGAGTACATGTTGATAGAGTATGCAAACCTCTGCTTCCTGGGGAATAACATGAGGTTCATGCTATAATATATGTTATGTCATGAATGCATCATGCATCATATCCTCATGGATTTGAAATAAAGCCAATGCCAACAGAAAGATTTACAGTTGACATTTTCATTGTGTTAAGGTGGAAAACATACACAACTTTCTCTAGAATGGCACGAGCCCAGAGAAGGCAGTGGATATTCAAGGTCATTTTGAATTAAAAATAGACCACTATATATATAGGCATGCATGCTTATCTATATAGGTTAGACTGATGTGTTCATGAGTAGCCTATTACATTGCACGCACAATGGTGGGGTTTGTAATACTGAAGCAAGGCAAAAATTGTTAAAAATTGTTAACCAATGTAAAATTGTTGTGTTATTACAGGTTATGGATTTGAAAAAAAGAAAAGAAAAGCCTAACTCTAAAAATTTAATTCAGTTGTTTGTGATATAGACATGAATAATACCTCAAATCATAACGGCAAAAACACAGAAAAACTCGTCATACACGACATAGTTCCGTGTGTGATATTTTAATAAAGGGCAAATTCCAAACGGAAGGGAGTATCCCTATGCCCTAATTCCTTTGAGGGGCAGAGCCCTTTGAAGTGGTGACTTGGGAACGAGCAGTGCACTTGTGTGCCATTATGTAGCTGTTTGGAATGCACTTGGCGAAGGGAGTAATGAAAGACAACATAATTTCTTCATTATCTTCACCTGGGATGTTCCCATGACAGCGCAGCACGGTGTGCATCAGCTGATTAGCTTCTTACAACATGAATTGTATTATTGCTGTTAATATAACTTGCAAATAAAGATACATTTTATATAATTTAAAAAAAAGTGTTATGTACATGTGAGTATTTCTCTGTTCTCCACTTTAAAATTTGCCGTCTCATCTTTGGACACTGCATTACTTAACACATGTCTTACCTATGAAACTTATTTAAACATAACATGAAAAAAAAAAAAAAAAGTGTGAAATATATCACACAAAAAAAAGAAGCTCTTTTTGTAAGTAAACACAAACTCTCCCGCAGTCTAGCTTTAAAAAATTTAAGTATTCACCATAAATGATAAAATTACTTCCTCGAAGTGATCATGGCATGTACCCTTCGCCTTTGGGGATGCCACCATCTCGAAGAGGAAGTTCGAGATTTGCCCAAAACAACACTTTGTGATGTTTCGCTGTTTGTTCTCCGTTTGTCCATGTTAACTCCATTCCAGATTTTGTGAGCGGTGCTAAGCGGGCTTTTTGAAACTAGTTGTGTCCCAATTCAGAGGCTGCATCCTTCGAAGGCCACAGTCCATGCCTTCGAAGTCTGCAAAGGTCGGACTGAGTGTTGTTAAATGGGACGGGCCAGCCTATGGAGGATTGTTCATGTTGCCTAGTAACTGTGACAGCTGTTGTTTAGTTATACAAAACAAAACAGTTCACAAACTGTCTAAATATATTCACCATGGTCCATATATGTACATATAAACTATATAAAATCGCATCTTAGTAAGATATACACTACTGGTCAAAAGTTTGGAATCGGTAAGACTTTTAATGTTTTTAAAAGAAGTTTCCTCTGCTCACCAAGGCTGCATTTATTTAATTAAAAATACAGTAAAAACAGTAATATTGTGAAATATTATTACAATTTAAAATAACTGTTTTCTGTTTGAATATATTTTATAAAGTAATTTATTCCTGTGATCAAAGCTGAATTTTCAGCATCATTACTCCAGTCTTCAGTGTCACATGATCCTTCAGAAATCATTCTAATATGATGATCTGCTGCTCAAGAAACATTTATTGTGTACAATTGTATAAAATATTTGTGTACAATTTTTTTTTCAGGATTCTTTGATGAATAGAAAGTTCAAAAGAACAGCATTTATTTGAAATATAATCTTTTGTAACATTATAAATGTCTTTACTGTCACTTTTGATCGATTTAATTCATCCTTGCTGAATAAAAGTATTAATTTTTTTAATTTCTTTTCAAAAAAATAAAAATAAAAATTCTTACTGACCCCAAACTTTTGAACGGTAGTGTATAATGTTACAAAAGCTTTGTATTTCAGATAAATGCTGTTCTTTTGAACTTTCTATTCATCAAGGAATCCTGAAAAAAAAAAGTACACAACTGTTTTCAACATTGACAATAATCATAAATGTTTCTTGAGCAGCAAATCATCATATTAGAATGATTTCTGAAGGATCATGTGACACTGAAGACTGGAGTAATGATGCTGAAAATTCAGCTTTGCATCACAGAAATACATTATATTTTAAGGTTAGGAGGCTTCCAGGGCAGTACCGGCCGTGCAGGAGACCAGGGCGTTGCCGGCCGTGCAGGGCACCATGGCGTTTTGCAGCCTCCGTGGCCTTGGCCTGGGCCCCAGGCTCAGCCACTATGGCCACTAGAATTCCCAGAGGCACAAGTGTGGTGGCCATTATGGTTCAGGGCTCAGGCATGGCGGCCATCTTGGCTGAGGGCTCAGGCGTGGCGGCCATCTTGGGACGAGGCTCAGGAGCGGAAACCATCTTTATCACTGAACTGAGGACTTGGATGGTCTTATGATCTGCAGATGGAGGGAGGCAGGCTGACTTCAGCGCTGATCTGACAGATGTAATTGCTAGATCTGCCACTTTGGTCCCCAGGTCAGCACTGTTGGAACTCCATCTTTGGACTCGGGGAAGTGCCAGAGGGCAGAAATGAACAAATCCATTGGAGTGGTATGTGGAGGGAACTGGCATGGGGTGAGCTGGTAAGGCTACATGTGTTTCTGATGGAGCTGGATGAGGAAGATACTTCTTTACTTCAAAATTTGAACCATTTAAATAGAGAATGAGATTAATCGACTCGACTAGAGAGAAATAACAAGAAGGTTCCCTATAACGAATGGTATCCTCATCCAGTCCTATCCGAAAACACACATTGAGAGAGGCGTCAGGCCAGCTCACCTGATGGGAAAGCTCAAGAGACTCCTCCACGTACCTTTCCAAAGGACGACCATTCTACCTCAGGTCCCACAGGTGGTCCTCAGCCAGGATCATCTCTTTTGGGTTGGTTCTTCTGTTATGAGACATGGTGGATAAACACTCACGACGAGGAGGAATGCAGAAAAGTAGACTTTAATAACAGACATCCAGGAGAAACATAAGAAAAACTACATCCATACACAAACAAGAACAGACAGAAAATGAGGGAGAACACAGGGTATATATACAAGGCAAACAAAGGGAACTTAACAAGATAATTAATAAGACACACCTGAACTGAAACTCAAATCAGTCTGTGACTATGACAACAAAATAATGGCGGGAAAAACTGAACAAAGGAGGACATTTGACAAAATGAATAAACAGAGAGTACAAAACAGATAGACATGTGACACATTGAAGATAAAGACACTTAATATAAAATGTGACCCAGGTAATAGTCAAATGAATATTGTTTCATAAAAACAGATGTTGCCAAAGATACAGTACACGGGAAGTTTTGCTGCATGGCTCTCACTGAAGTTCAAAAGCAATATTTAGGGAGTCAGCATGAAATGGTCTGTTAGTGATGAAAAGGACACTCTGATCTTATCTGCACTGATAAACATGCCAGCCAAATGAAACATTCCTTGTGTTACTGGCTGCTTTTCTTGGAAAAGATCATCTTCCATTTGACATGCAAATATGCCTGTGGGCATTTTTGTGCTTATATGCATGTTTGTGTGCATCTGCAATGTACAAAAAACATGTAAAAACAATGAAAACACAACAGATCTCTTGGAAAAGACAAAAGCAGTGCAGGGGATGTTGTAAAAAGCTGCTGATCCACCATATTGGCAAAGAATGCATCGCAAGAACGCCAGGACCCTGGGTCAAACGCCATCTGCTGAACCAGGGGTTCATCTCCATAAATATTCTGTTTTTTTTAAACAGCAATCAAACAAACAAGCTCGAGTGGAGGCGTTTAGAGCGGCTATACACTCTAGAGATGTTCTGTGTCCACACAACCACTGAGAACCAGGAAATACCAGGGTCTTTAAGTGATTAAAAAAGACAGGACTCTGCACAAATCATTGTTGCTGTTTTTTTTCACCGGAGAGTTGCATAAGCAAGTGCTTTTAGGGGCCCAGGGGTTAGAATGTGTCACAGTATTGCACAAACCGTTCATAAGAAAGCTTTTAAAATAATGTCAGTTTTGCAAGCTGTACTATAAACTATTGATCTTTTTCATCCTTGGAGGGGTTTTGTGCTAAATGTCACGGCAATGGTTCATTCCCCTCAACTAAGCAAATAGAAAACATACTGTAACTGTCAGGGACCACAACAATGACCACCGAAAAACAAGCAAAATAAATGACCTTGTAATTGACTCTAATGATGATTCAGAGTTCCAAGGACAACTAGACTGGAAAAATAAAAGTGTTTGCTATTGCATTGCTATGCAGTTGCTAAGGTGTTTTAAATGGTTTTGGCATGCTACTTTGCAGTTGCTAAGGTTTTCTGGGTGGATTCTAGTCTGAAGCCACTTTCTGTTCTGGAGGGGGTTCTATTTTTATCACCCATTTTCAACAAACTACACATTTCAAAGTGTGTGCCAAAGTTAGGATTTGTTCACTAACTCTAAAAATAAGCATTAGTTATAGTTATGACTAACTAGATGAAAAAAAATACAATAATTTAAATTTAGGGTACGTTTATATGACAACGATGTATAATGGGAAAAGTTCTTCCTTTGTGTTTTTCATGTACAACGTTGTCGAAATAATCCCTGTTCACATAAATCTGCATAGACGATTAAAAATGCTGTATTAGTAGATGGTGATGTCACTTTGTAAAGAAACATTACATATAGACTGAACACGTAATATGCATGACGTCACTTTTTTGAGATGATATCGGTATCGTTTTCAAAAACTTGCACTTTGAAACCCGTTTTCAAATGTTTGCATTTTCAGGCCCCCAAAACACAGTTGTCGTGTAAATGAATGACCAAAATGCATAAAAAGTTTTCTGTTTTTAGTTGAAAATGGTGTTGTGTAAACACCCCCTAGTCAGTACGCATGTGGTTTCATTAAGGCAGGACCACACCAAGCTGACGGTTGGCCGTCAGGCAGTTTTTGTTCGTCGGCAGACTAAGTTTTCTCAGTGTGTTCCACACCGTTGGCTGAAGTTGGTCCTCGTCGGCTTTTTTTCGGCTGATTCGACATGTTGAATCGGCGTCGGAGCTCGTCGGTCAGTCGGGCCATCTGATCATTCTGATTGGCTGTTCAGCTACTGCCACCTGCAGGTACAGAAAGGCATTTCTTCTTACGCAGGCGCAGAACGGACGTGCCACTTGGCTGTCGTGTGTCGAGCATCGGTTTGGTGTGTCAGGGCAACTTTGGACCCAGACGCTGCCGACGTGAGCCAACCCCGCAGTCTGCTTTCATCGGCACTAGTTCGTCGGCGTCGGCTTCGTGTGTTCCTTTACCAGCCACTTTATTAGGTACACCTGTTCAACTGCACATTAACGCAAACATCCAATCAGCCAATCACATGGCAGCAACTCAATGCATTTAGGCATGTAGACATGTCAAGACGATCTTCTGAAGTTCAAACTGAGCATCAGAATGGGGAAGAAAGGTGATTTAACTGACTTTGAACATGGCATGGTTGTTGGTGTCAGAAGGGCTGGTCTGAGTATTTCAGAAACTGCTGATCTACTGGGATTTTTACACACAACCATCTCTAGGGTTTACAGAGAATGGTCAGAATAAGAGAAAACATACAGTGAGCAGCAGATCTGGGAGCGAAAATGCCTTGTTGATGCCAGAGGTCAGAGGAGAATGGCCAGACCGGTTCAAGCAGATAGAAAGGCAACAGTAACTCAAATAACCAGAAGAGGATTTCTGAGCACACAACACAACAAACCTTGAAGCAGATGGTCTACAGCAGCAGATCACACCGGTGACACTCCTGTCAGCTAAGAACAGGAAACTGAGCCTACAATTCACACAGGATCACCAAAATTGGACAATAGAAGATTGGAAAAACGTTGCCTGGACTGATGAGTCTGATTTCTGCAGCAACATTCAGATGGTAGGGTTTGGCATAACCAACATGAAATCCATCCTGCCTTTTATGAATGGTTCAGGCCGCTGGTAGTGGTGTAATGGTATTTTCTTGGCACACTTAGTGCCAATTGAGCATCATTTAAACGCCGCAGGCTATCTGAGTATAGTTACTGACCATGTCCATCCATTTATGACCACAGTGTACCATCTTCTGATGGCTACCTCCAGCAGGGTTAGCGGTTTAAATCAGACTCACCTAGTGATTGAATACTTTTGATGGATTGATTCTAAATGAACAGGGAATTGTTTCTGTACACTGGTCAATTTATGGGCTGGTCTGAACAACCATTTTATCACACAATTTTGTAATTTATCAACTGAAAAAGTCATATGGCTATTATATGTGTGCGTTTTATTATAGTAGCCACTGGCATTTGTTTTGTGTGGGAGCCTTGCTTATACAAGACTGAAACTTGAGTCACTGTTGAAGTGTTCCTTCAAACATAAGTCATTTCAAATTATCAGATGTCAGCAAAGAGAGAGTGAGAACAAGAATGAGATGTTCTTGACCATCATCCTGTTATGCTGATAGTAGATTCACAACAGCACTTACCACTACTACACAATTCTCACATAATCACCATTGTTCAGAAACACTTCAAGTACAATGTGCAAGTGTTTAACTGGAAAACACACTTATAAATCAGGATTTTAGCTAGTCATTTATCACTATTATTACTCATTTTTAGGCAAACACCAGCCTCTTTGGAAACATTACTAGATAATGATCAAATGAAGACAAATGTTAGCACAAATGAGATTAAATACTGCCATTTTTGTTAAGCAAAACCACATTACTTATTGCTTAAAGACTGTCATATATTTAATATGAAGAGGTTAAAAAAAAAGAAATGGGTGAACCTTCAGTGGCCTTCCATCTTTCTAAGAGAACATTGTTCCATTCACACCTTTTCTTCTCCTTTTCCCTGTGGAACATGAAAGCACGACCTACCCCCCTTTCCCATTGCATCTGGATGGTCACCATGGCAACAGCCTTTTATAGAAACACTGACCAAAAAAAATCAATATAAGACTCTAAAAGAGGAGTGAGGATCTCGATTTTGAATTGTTTGGTCTTAATTTGCAGGCTAAAATAAATAGGTTTTTCAGAGGGTGTATTCTGATTGGTCTGTCTGAAGGACAGAGACAAATATGTGGAGAGGTTTATTTTTGGAAGGTGTGCTAGTTCTTATTTTGATCAACTTGTTCCTGTCTTGTTGGAATTTAGAAAACTGCTTGTACTGATAGCTAAATATGCAGTCAAAACATGCCTCCAAATCACCCCACCTTTAATGGGCCAAACGTATTGTGTAACATTGTTTTATGCCAAGAGGAAAACCAAAAAGTAAAAGTGAAATGTCAAAGGGAAAGTGAAGCTATAACAGATGCAGTGGATTCCTGTAACTCTCAAATTTCCCTGGATTTTCCCAAAACATTCTCAGAGATCAAATGCAAGATCAAATGCTTGTTTAATAAATATATGAAAATGAAAGCAATTTCACAAGATTTCAAACCACATTAAGCACAGAATTTTTAGGACACAATGGCCTGGTTTCACAGACAGGGCTTAGATTAACCAGGATTAGTTCAATCAGGGCATTAAAGTAGCTTTTATAAAAAGTGCCTTAGAAAAGAACATTACTGGTGTGCATCTTGAGACAAAACAATGGCACTGACATATTTTAAGATGTCAGTGCAAGTTGTCTACAGTTGAAACAGCTCAAACATGCATTTTAGTCTGTGACTTCGCTTAAGCCTTGTCTGTGAAACCGGGGATACATTTACTTCAGTACATCAAACAGATTTTCTTCTAAAATATACCAATTAAACACTGGTGGCTATGTTACATTCTCTTAATGCTAAATCTAAGTTTCTCAGTTTTATCACTTGCATTTTAAAATAGTTTTGACTTTCAAAATGAAAGAAAAAATAAATAAAAATCACACATTTGAAACTGCTTTAAGTGGAGACCAGGCAGTCTCAAAACACTTCCCAACAGACCACGGAGAAACCACACCGGTTCGATTTCCCTCCTCTGGAGATGCGTGACGAATCATGGGAACATTGATTGTCTCTGGCTGTGGAGAATGCAGGTTCCCATCCGGCTGGGGTTTTGTCACCTGAAGATCCGGATGATGAATCCAGTCACCTGCAGTTCTCACTTTAGGGAGGCTCTGGGTCTTGGCAAGACAGTTCAGCCAAGCTTAGCTGCTTCCAAAAGTTCATGGAGTCTATACACAGTCTACACGGTGCCCGGATTGCACTTTGTAAGGTCGTACGATCCCTTCTTTCTGGCTCTCCACACGTTCAGCACAGCACCAAACAGCGCAGCAGCGACTCCCAGGCAAATCGATGGGATTATGAAGTCATTCCAACCCAATGGAGGGTCAAATCTTTTCTCTGTAATGACAAATGAAGGAGATCAGAACATTCAAAATATGAAATATTTGCTAAAAAATGAATTTGTCAGTCTATCTTTGTGTCTGAATATATCTGCTTTCCTACTATTTAATAGGTGAAAGACAGTAAGTGAAAAGACTACTACTATTATATAGTATGTCCAAATTCATAGTATTCATAAAACAGCAGACGAAAATTACCCAGATGACCCACTTGTTTCTCTGAAATTCTAAAATGTGCATCTGATGGATGCTTTACTATCCCACAAGATAGTACAATAAGTTGTGAATGACAGTAAAGCGACGCAACGTAAGTCACGTGACAATGACAGCATGAAAAATGTAGCATGTCTGGATTTCATTCATACTACACACATTCATACTGTATAGAATGTACTTTTTCGCGAGTAGTACCTACTCAAGATGTATGTTTGTTTTTATTTCACTGCCATTAAGTTGGGTAGCCCAGTGAAACTTTATTCGTCCAAAATCCTTACAAAATGAATTACATTACGCATTAAGCATCAAATATGTTCTGATCACCTGGGATTTTGTCGCATTGTGAGAGTTACTTGTTGAACGAAACTTGTCCTGTCGTATTACTTTTAGTTAGAACAAGATGTAAATTCACAAATTGAATATTTTATGTAGTCACTGTACTCAGACATTAAATAACTTGATATAATATCTGACCAGTTTCACTTACCCATCACATTGATTTTGAAAATCTCCGTCTCATAGCCCAGGTCGTTGGTGACGTTAATCTGATAAAGGCCTGTGTCATTGGGAGTGAGATTGATCAGTAGGAAGACGCCATCATAAGAGTAGATGTTTGTCTCGCTATCCAGCTTGCTGAGGATCACCGCAGGTGGAGGGAAGCTCACAGAGCGACAACAGATGGTGATATTCTGCCCCTCCTGAACATCTGAGGATGGAAAGATCTCCACCGTCGTATTCCTAGGTGGGGCTGGGTTACAAGAGGTATAATAATTGTCAGTTGCTTAGACAGGAACCACTTAATAAAAGCAAAAATACAGTAGAAGCGAAATGTATCCATTTTGATGAAAAGGAGAACAAGGCAAAATGGAGAGCAAGGCACTCCAGAAATTATAATACATTTCAAATAACTGTTGATATTTCAAACACTACAACACATTAATACTGTGCCCAGGGTAAATTAATTGATTTTAAACAGACGTAATACCTTCTAATTCAAAAATTAGAAACGTACCTTTCACAGTAATCTCCATACTATCACTGTGATTTCCATACATATTAGAAGCTTGACAAACATATAAGCCAGAGTCATCCAGCTCAACCGAAGGGAGGGTAAGCAATGTTTCAACTCCATCACTGGCCATTAGCTCTGTTTGAATGCCATCTGCCACCTTGCTCAGCACCGTACGCCCCACTGGAAAGCTGTCAGAAACGCAAGAAATCCTCACAGATTCTCCTTCTTTCAACTCTGTGAGTGGGCTGACAGTGATCCTGGTCGCTATGGGGGGATCTGTAAAAGAAGCACAATGTCAAAAAAACAACAAAAAAAAGTCATATTTGAAAGGAACAAAGAAACAACCTTGACTTACAGTGAACGGACAACGTAGTAGATGCCGTCTTTACTACTTGTGGTAGTAGCACAACATGTATGTCCAGCAAGACTTTGCAGGTAATGAGTTTGCCCTGGTCATTCCTGTCTATGCGATAAGAATACACTGAAGTGAGATTTGTTGCTCCACTTGAAAATGACCCAGATTCCAAATGCTTTACTCTCTCTCCATCCAGCCACAAGATTTGGAAATGGTTAGCCGGGAAAACTTCCTGAACAACGCAGGTCAATTTAATCATCTCTCCCACCAGACTAGGTCCTGAACTTTTTATGATAGGATTTGTTGGAAATGCTGATAAAAGAAGAAAATGGAATGTCTTAGCACATTCAAGTATAAAAACACACAGACACTGATAATTACAACGAGATTCAGGAGAACCTTGATTGAAGACAGAGTCAATATGTAGTACAACACGCAATGTAAACAAAGCAAAACACTCCCTCGCACATTCTAAAAGTTAATATCCGCTGAGAGCAACAGAACATTTTTGGGAAGTCCTCACAAGCAATAATGTTTTCTATCAGAGGAGTTTTAAATCTTGACAACATTAACCACTTTGATGACCTCTGAAGTCTTTGGTCATTCTCATTCCGGAACATTTATAATAATAAATGCTTTATTTAAATTGCTGCATCAAATCAATGTCAAAGCGAGCTATTTTTAAAACTTTCCACAAAGAGACTTGACTGAATTACTGTTCACTTATGACTCACGATTAACAGTTGGTTAATTGCAAACCAAACTCAAACTCTCAAACTTTGAGGAGTTAAAATGAAGGGAACTTTTTCCTTGATAGCAAGATTAACTCTTTTTTTTAACTCTTTTTTTTTTCCAATTCTTTTAGTATCTTATTAATCTTTTTGTTTGAGCATCCCGACTAGCCAGACACAGGCTCAATGAGTTTTGGACGGGATTATTTATTTTGTCAACCAATGGTAAATGTGGAGAATGTTCAGGAAATGTAGTGAATTATTGTAGTGAAAACTGATACTCAGTTTGGTGATGCTAGTGACATAGAAATTACACATTTCACCTTGACATGTGAACCAGTGAACTATATAACATTAATGTTTTGATGTAAACTCGTGACTAAATAGTAAACCTTTTGAGATACTTACAAATGACTTTCACTTCCGTCTGTTTGGACTTCTTGATTGAGCCACATGTGACCTCACAGATGTAAGTTCCGTCATCTTCCACCTCCACTGGATCGAGGAACAGCTTGGACTGGAAGCCATCAGTCTCAATAAGAATCGTCATATTTGAAGGATTTTTCCAGGAGAACTCCGGGTAAGGGCATCCTGAAGCCTGACAGAAGAGAACCAGACTGGAGCCTCTTTCCGACACGATCACACTATCCGGCTGTAGCTCCACTTCTAGAAAATGAGCTGTGAGACAGAACGAGAAGTTTTGACTTGGTACCTCAAACCAAATTTGCAGAAATGTGAATTGTACTTGAACTATGTTAAACTCCAAACTCAAATTTAAGACAAAGAACCGTAATCTCATCTCTGTCAGAGTATCTTTAAGAGATAACGGATTTTTTTTACCCATCAGCCCACACTGTAACTGTGCTCAACCAAACTTTGTACCAACAATTTCCACTAATACCAAACATTCATGATCTTACCCTCAACGGTTAGATTGAGAGTGGTCCTCTGACTGCCGTACTCATTGAAAGCCTCACAAACAAACACACCAGAGTTGACCAGCTTGACAGACTGGAGGATAACTGATGTTTCAGCCCCTTCACTGGTAATGAGCTCATTGTCTGCTCCGTTTTCCTCCCTGCTAAGCACTACTTTTGTAACTGGAACACTGTTGGACTTGCAGGAAATGTTCACAGTGTCTCCTTCCTTCAGACTTGACTGTGGACTTGCTACAATGAGGGTATCCATGGGAGGTGCTGCCAAGAAATTCAAAAATACGATTAATTAGGATCAAAATGATCATGCACATTTAGAAATTAGAAACTTAAGGAATTATATGAACGGCTTACCTTGAACGACTACTGAAACTGTGGTGTTTTGTCTTCCCAAGTCATTGCTAACGTCACACTGATAAGTACCAGCATCCGATAAGGACACGTTATGCATGAAGAGATCTTGACTTTTTCCCATTTCCACAGACTGGCCATCTGGTTTAAGAGCCGTCCATGTAAATGCAGGCTTTGGGTTGCCCTCGGCCTCACAGGTCAAAGTTAAACTGGATCCCAGTGAGACAGCGGTCGCTCCAGATACTTTAACGTTATGCGGTGCAGCTGTGAAAGCAATGGGAAAACGAATGATCATGGGGGTCATATTCTTCAGAGAGGAACTACTATTCCCACATCCGTTTTGGGTTTAATTCAAAAATGGTTTACGTTAATATAAGTGACGCTTACAAAGAACTTTCATGATTTCAGACGTCTCCTTGGTCATCTCATCCTGGGGTATACCTTCCACATCCAGTGTTGCTCTGCACGTTATTGCCTTTCCATCATTCTCACTTGAAGGTGTGAATACGTAAGGAATACTCAGTTTTCCCTCATCAGTCTTCAGAACTCTGTCTCCATATAACCACTGCACTTCAAGGAACTCCGATGGGTATACAGAAGACACTTCACAGGCCAAAACGTTTTCCTTTCCCAGTATCAAGCGATCATACATGGATATTACTGGGTTTCTTGGAAAAGCTGAAACAAATTTAAAGTTTCAAATATGAGTCAACAAGCAAAAATAATCGAGAAAAGATGTTTAGATGTAGCATTATGAATAAAAGAGATAAGGGCTAGTTGTCACAGAGTATGTGATCTATAAGGTTTTGAACCAAAAGTCCAATTACACAAATGTGCCAGTGGACAAAATGATTACTTTTTACATATTTACCCTTTCATGAATTGTGTCATAATTGTTTCAAATGTAATTGTTTAAATATTCTATAATTTAGACATAATATAAAATACATTTTAAAAACATCTCTGTGGAAGAGATTGTAAAGACTATTCAATTTATAATGAAATTGAAAGCATACAGTGAACTCACAATAAACTGTTATCACCGTGGTCGCCTGTTTTGTTTCCTTGCCACAGTATGCTCGGCACACTATGCTGTTTTCGTGATTCGTCGTCACATTTTCAAAGACCAGCACAGATTCTTTGTCCTTTGTATTAACAGTGGCAAATAACGGTTTGTCTTCTAATGAGTTCCAAGCAAACTTCACCGTCTCTGGGCAAGATGACATTCTGCATGTCAACTCCTTCCTGTCGCCCACTTTGAACAGAGCTCTGGGTGGCAGGTCCAGTACATGGGAAACAACTATTTAAGACAACATTTTCCTTTAGTTCCAACATGAAGAGTTAACATTTTAATAGCATCACTAACTCTTTTGCATATTTTATGAAATTATGCAGTTAAAGTGCATAAATAAATATATGCATATGTAATAAAGTAATAAAAGTTTCATATTGAATTCAAAATAAAGTATAAAAATACTTTACATTTTAAACATGCTCTTTAAATAAAAATTATTATACATCAAAGCAAATTCTTTTATAATAAAATTAATTTATAAAAAAAAATAAATAAAAAGAAGTTATACACCAATCAGAGAATAAATTATATGACTTTTGCAATGCATAAAAGAAAAGCAGTTTGCAGGTAGCATATTTAGTTAAATTACTTACATTTGATAAAAGTTATAAACGTACCTGCAACTGGTAGAAGCAAAGTCAATAGAAAAGCTGAATCCATGCTTAATGAAGAACTTTCCAAGTGCTCCAAGAGAGTAAAAATTAGTTTGTGTGCTTGCTTTCATTTAGCATTGATTTATATGAGAAGGGGGTGTGCCTCACGACTCTGAATACGCCATGAAGGAATTCCCCAATAGGGCTTTTATGTGTGAAATCACAGGGGACATGATCAGAAGTTTTCCGGCCCACCACAGGCTCCCCCTGCTGTTCTGATGGAGTTCTCCTCAAATACAGGAAATTACTTTGTATACGCCTTGAAGATAACATTTCCATTATGAAAGTTGCAGATGGCAGATTAAAATAATTTCCAATGTTTTTATAAGCACTGCAGATATTTTTATTCCCAGAAATGCTGAATGTACAAGAAGCTGAATGTTTGGAAGCTGTTTTAATTTATTTATTTTGAGGGTTTCATTTATTTCTATAAGTTATTCATTTGCAAATGCTATTCAATTACACAGTTAAAATGTGTAAATAAAAGATTTGTACTTAACTAAAATCATACATTGTTTTTATAAGGATTTATTATACTCTATATGCAATTTAGCTTCTAATATCTAAGGTTCTCTCTTAATATTTTGCTCATTGTGCATCGGTTGCATTTTTCCCTCGCATGTGTTTTTGTGCCAGCTCAAAATGCACTGTAAAAAAGAACTGTTGGTTTAACTTAAAAAGTAAGTTACCTGGTTGCCTTAAAATTTTGAGTTCATTGAAATTAAAAATTTGAGTTAATACAATAAAGGCAATTGGTTTAATCAACAGAAACTCAAAATACTATGTTATCTGAACTACAATAATTTTCTAAGTTGATTTGACAAAAGAAAAAATGTTATGATAACATCATGAAAATAATTTAAGTCAACAAATCAGTGTCATCATTTAGGTCACTTGCACAGATGCTTGCTCAGGTCTTTAACAATTGAGCCTGAGGATTATGTAAGCGAGTGTTCAAGACCGGTGTCAAAGTTTCCTTTGGGGGTTGAAACACCTCAGACATTCTTCTCCAGAGAGATTCACTACATCGCAGATGTTCTTGCATTAATCATAATGTAAAAAACGTGATTTAATGAAAAGAAATGAACAAAACATAAGAGGTTTTAAGCTATTTAGATGAAAATGTGACTAAACAAACAGAATATGCTATTAATAGAAAAATATTAATCATTTAACTTAATATTAATGAAATTATATTAATATTAACTGTGTATAAATATATAACATATTAACTACTAAACTTTTAAACAAGCTGTTAAAATAAAAAGCTTCTTGAAATATTAAGCATTTTATGCACTTATTTATTCAATAAATAATCAATTTATATGGATCAATTTTAAAGAAAATGTTAAAGAAAATGCATTCTTAAATAAAGCAGTTTAGCATTTTATATAATATTAGTAATACACTGTGAATAATTCCAAATAAATTATATTCATATAACTGACATCTTAAATAAAATAAAAAGCACTGTTAAATTATTATATTTATTAAGCATTTTATATAGTGCTGTCAAATCGATTAATCGCAATTAATCGCATTAACATTTGTATAAATATGTGTGTATATATATATATACACACACACACACTATATATATTTACTAACTTAGATGCGATTAATTGCAATTAATCCATTTGACAGCACTAAATCATTATATTACCTCAAAATAAAAAATCATTAATTTTAAACATTTTAAAACACAAAATTAAATAAACATAATTTTATATAAAAGTAATATTAAATCATATTGATATTTATTTTATATACAAAAATTAAGATGAGAAATGACACAAGTTGAGATATTTCTGATTTATTTGAACATTCATAAACATTTCTTATTTAAAAAAGTAGTGTAGTCTTCACAGTAGTGCAAAAACAATTCACACTTCAACATTCACAAAAATGTTACAAAAACTTTGCTTTACAAAACTGCAAAACACATGCAGCTTATCGTGACTGAAAAAACACCGGCACAAGCGAAATTTGGCCACAGTACTAGTCGTAAGGTTTCGCAGGTTTATCTCAGTTCATCTCACCCAGAAATGCCCTGCGGCTGTTTTGTCTCGGGAAGATGTGAGAAATGGTATTGATGGTGATGGGCTCGACCCCGACCGTGGATCCCCGCAAGAAGTCTCCTCTCATCACAGACCTGAACGACTTCCTAAACTCCTCATTTTTCCAGGTGTACAGAAAGGGATTGGATACAAATATAGTGCAGAACACAATCCAAGTTGACGTCCAAAGCGCCACTGACACCGGGATGAACAGTCCGGTGATGAGAACCCAAAAAATGGGTTCGGTTGTAAGAATAAAAATTAAGCACACTGCGAGAACGTAGAAGCCGAGTCGCTTGTCCTTTCTCGGGAATGAATAAGGGAGGTTGTTCACGATTTGGAAATTCAAAATACTGACCCTCTTCACACTTATTTGCACCCGGCGGAAGATTTTAAAGTAGCAGTACATGACGACAACGGTTTGTCCAATGATAGTGAACGCCAAAGTGCTTGCGGCAAACCGACTGGACAAAACAGACACCGTGGTGAAGGATCTGTCCTCTGCGTCCCGGCATCTCTCGGGCGGGTATCGAAAGGATGTGAGCCACGGGAACAAAGAGCCCAACGAGATGAGCCACGATCCTGCGATCATCCATTCTGTGTTTCTCTTCTGATACAGACTTTGATACACAGCAGGCGTTTTGGTGATCAAAACGTACCTGTTCACCGCAATAAGCGAATGTGAGAGCAGAGACACGGTGATTCCAAGAAACAGCAGCGCTTCTTTGAATGCCTGGTAACCCACCACCAGAAAAGTCCCAGTGGAGGTGGCCACCGCTTCGTGGGGCATCCAGAAAGCACAAACCAGCAGATCTGCCACGCAGCCGTTCACGATAAACGCATTGCTGGCTGTGCGGAGCTTCTTGAACGTCACCACCAAATAGATAACTAGGAGGTTGAGGACGGTACCCAGAACGCACATGAAGGAGTAGACGGTGGCGAGGGAGATGCGTGAGCCGCGTCCCAGCGCGCACATCGACAGTGGCATGTCTGTGTCATTTGGCATGATGGGAGCAGGCTGGAAAATAATGTCATCTCATCACATCTCATCTCATATTGTGTGAAGAAACGTGCGCGTGAGAGAGCGCAGCTCCCTTTGGCGGTGCTGCGGTGGAGAAACAAGCTTTATATGTGCGTTCGTGTGTGTGTGTGAGGACTGAGAGGCGTGAGATCAACAAGAGCCCACGCTACAATCTCACTTGTCTTTCATTATTCCCAGGGAGCACAATCACCATGAAGGCAATTCATTATTCATAATGGATTGAGCCTGTAATAATCAATAGGGCGTAATATAATGGGCTCCCCATTGAGAATCTTTAGGAAGAAGGCTGCGGCAGTACGATGTATTTTGAATATGCAGAGTCAATGTGAATCTACTATTGATTTGAACAATATTAGTTTGTTTAAAGAAGTATTTAAATACAGAAATTCTGGCACCATTTACTCACCTTCATGTCGTTTTAAACCTGTAGGACTTTCTTTCGTCTGTGGAACATAAAATGAGAAGTTTAGCAGAATGTTCAAGCTGCTCTGTTTCATACAATGAAAGTGAATGAGGACTAGGGAGGTAAAGCTCCCCCCCCAAAAAATGAAGGGAAAAAAAGCATTTTTTTGATTGGTTCATAGTTCACTTTTTTGAGTCGGACATGACAAAACTAATAACCTAGTACCCATTCAGTTTGGTTTATAATTGTTTTTGATACACTGAAAAAGAACCAGAACAAAAACATGCTGTATATGGGTTTATTTCACTACAAAGAATAGGCTCATAATTCATTGGGAAATTAGACTGCTATTGGTGGCGCTATGTTTTTGATTCTAAAAATAACCAAGTCATGTGATTCATTCGTCAGCAGTCCGACTACACTGATCATGTTGTATGTTCTGATTCACTAAAAATGGCTTATGAGAGTAATTTGTTTGAGAATCGAACTGGTCATGCTATGCGTTTTCGACTAAACAAAAAGTAACAATACAATACAATACAAGAGTCATACAATTCATTAGATGGGAACTGGACTACACTGATCGCATTGTTTGTTTCTGATTCACTAAAAAGAACTGACCCATAAGAGTCATTCGTTTGTTTAAGAATTGTACTACACTGATCACGTTGTATGATTCTAATTCAATAAAATGTATCAGCTCTAGGGGTGTAGGTTTGGTACACGTGTGCCGACAAATACAGAGTTGTAGCCCATTAACCACCAATAATCGCAATAAGCTCTGTTTTGTTACTTTCGATAAGAAACAAAGTCTCATCCCTCCAATTCTGTCCATTTTATCATGAAATTTAAACAATAAATGCCATTTTGATGCTCTTGATGTGGCGTGACAGATCGCTGCATAGGCGCCTCAGTTCAAGCGACAGCGCGGGGCGCAAGTGAATGCGATCATCTCTTCCTCTTTAATGCTAGTTACAGAATTAACGTGAATGAACATCTGAAGGTATGTTGAAAGATACAGTACAACTTACTGAAATGTATCTCGTGTAATCGCTCAATCAGTGTTTCAACCACGGAAAGACGTGAATAATACAGCTTGTAATCAATAGGCTGTCACGTAGCTTTACCTCAGAAAAGTCATTCAGTGTCCACATCTTGTTAGTTCGTTAGAGAAATGAACTCTTTCACTACATATATGCACTATATTAGCCTATATATCCATTATATTTTACTTAACCTATCTTGATTATTTAATGTATATGTTTAATGTATGTTTAAATAAATCTGTCATGAAAACAATTTATGTTATGAAAACAAGTTATGACGGCCACTGTGTAAATGAATAGCCTAGGCTATATTTTAATAACGAATTTGCGCAGAAACATAATTTTAGATTTAGATTTAGAAGTTAATGCAAAAACTGCCTTATATGCAATTTACAAGTTTGCATACAATTTTTATGTGTGTTGATTATTATATCTAAAAATAAATAGCAACTGAATTTAATAGTTTGGGCTCTGTTGATAATTGTAACCTTTAATATTATAGTGATGTACAAGTAAGGGCTCCCTATATAGTTTACAGCATTAGCAGAGTTAGATTTTTTTATCCTTAAGATCATTTTAATTATAATTTAATTTATTTAAAGACAGAGACACAATTTGTTCAGTAAACCACTGTTTAATAAAAAAGAGAAAAAAGCAATTTTATGTTTAGTTTCTCACCCTGCTGTACCGAACTCTGACTTCAATACCGAGGTAGTTACCGAACCGTCACCCTATCAGCTCATAAGAGTTATTTGTTTGAGAATTGGACTACCACTGGTCATGCTATGGGTTTTTGATTCACTAAAAATAACAGAGCCATGTGATTCATTTGTTGGAAATCGAACTACACTGCTCACACTTTTTGTTTCCGATTCAATAAAAAGAACTGGCTCAAGAATTGTTCATTCAGGAATCAGACTACACTGATCGCATCTTATATTTTTCATTTATTAAAAGAACCGACTTATAAAAGTTATTAATTTGTTCGAGAATCAAACTACACTGATCATGTTGTGTGTTTTTGATTCATTAAAAAAAAAATGTGAACATTTTTCGAAAATGTGAACATTTTACAAACATTATGAGAACATTTTGAACATTTTCTGAAACAAGTTGTAGCTAACGTTTAAATACATTAAATGAACTTCCAACTAAAATGATATATATATATTCAAATGTTTTGAGAACATTAAAGGGATGGTTCACCCAAAAATGAAAATTTGGGAAACAGCAGTGCCGGGTACCATCACAATATTACCGTGATAGTTGTGGGGCATCATTGACTTCCGTAGTATTTTTTTCTTTCCGTACTACAAGTCAATAACGCCCCACAACTGTTTGGTTACAAATATCCTTCAAAATATCTTCCTTTGTGTTCAACAAAACAAAGAAATTTATACAGGTTTGGAACAACTTAAGGGTGAGTAAATGATGACAGAATTTTCATTTTTGGGTGAACTATCCCTTTAAGAACAGCATCCTATTAACGTCACTAGAAGAACTTTTGTTCAGAACTCGGAGAGAACCTTGTCAAATGTTAACAAAATTTTGATATTTTCTGTTATTTGGGTAGCACTAGCAGTGCTCGGTACGATCACAGTATTCACAGAGCAAAAGAGCGCGCTTTTGAGCCTTCAACAATGGATGTCATTAAGAGCAGCGTGAATATTTCCTTCATCCGATTCTCGAGTGCTCAAATCAAGTATAGGTTAGTAAGAACAACCGTGACAGTTTTGACATGTCAAGCTGCCTTTCCGGAAGCATTTCAAAGATACTTAAAGACTATTATTATAGTGAACGGAGCAACAGCAACCTTGAAACCTGCTATTTTGCTATGAGTTGATCGTTGAATGTAATGTGTATATTAGACCTTCATAATCTGAATGAAAGGGCTCGGAAAAATACGAGGTCATGGTTTCAATTAAATATATTACACCTATGATGACTGACAGCTACAACACTCAAGTGGCCTACCGTAAATGAACGAGGGGAATTACAAGATTGAGTGATAGAATAAAATGATACAAACGTTTTAGTAGAACATTTTGGACCTACAAGACAATTTTCTAAAACTAGGTAGAAGAAAGAATTAACGACACATGTACAAGCATCAACTCGTGTAGAAATAAAACTGACATTTTGAAATACTTAACGAAATCATGGCTGTGAAAGTCATTTTCACAGCTGTCTCCAGACGCCCACGGCACGACGCCTGCTGCCAGATAGACTCAGAATGAAAGACTTTAGTTCACAAATGTGTGGCGATTTGCAGTTCACACTTTGTTGGTTGTCAGGGAGAGAACATCGTTGGCACTTAATTTATTTTGGTGGAGCTGTTAAAAAACTGTTTTTGGTCATAGAATAACACAATCTGTACAGTATTTACTTGCATATCAACGGTCAAAGACGACTAATTAGGAATCTGGACTTGAGGGAAATCTTGTTTTTCCATGCACAAAGAAAACGAACAACCTAAAGCAAAATTAATCTTTTATTTTGTTCTAGTCTTTGAAATCGTGTTTACATTGCAAAAGAATAAATGTACAACACACTACATTGTATTTTAATGTCCATTCAGTATGTGAAAAGCAAACACTGCTCTAACATTGTTAGATTTTCTTTACACACTGCTCCAAAAATATATAAATATATCTATATTTTCATAAGCAAGAGAGTAGTTTACATCATGTATGTGTCAAAGAGGTAGAATACTTCAATCAAAAAGATTCTCCCAAAACGTATATACACATAATTCATAACACCATCTGGAATGTACAGAGTGCTACAGATACAGAACAGTCAATCAAGATATAATTGCATAAGCTGTACTGGAGTATTTGTTCAAACAGAAAGATATGGATTAGTTGCCCCCGAAATTAAAATGATCATTTACTCACCTAATATCAACCTGTATGATTTACTTTCCTCTGTGGAACACAAAAGATGATGTTCAGCAGAATGTTCAAGCTGCTCTTTTCCATTTAATGAATATAAATTGGGCAGAAGGCTTACAGAAAAGCTTCCCCTCTGTTGTAGCTCTTAAATTTCATTTGCCACATATTCAACTGTTTTTTTTGTCAAGATGCGTCGCATCAGATTTGACATCTTGATTGTAAACGTTTTTATTTCTCATTTACATAAAATCTGGAGCAACATGTTTCCCCAAGTAATTCTTGAAGTGAATGAGATTTGAGAGCTCCAGCAGAGGGGAAGACTTTCCTTGAATAAATGATTATTTTTGCACAATTAAAAAAAAAAAAAAAAATTATTATAATTACACAAAGCTATCGTATGCCTTCAGAAGCTTATTTAACATAGAATTGACAACTTGTGGTACTTTAATGGTGCATTATCATCATTTTTCTAAGCTTAACAGTCCCAGTACTTAAAAAGAGTACATTGTACATTGTGCAAAATATCATATTTTGTGTTTCACAGAAGAAATAAAGTCAAGTTTGGAATGTCTTAGGGTTATTAAATGACCGTATTGTAGTTTTTGTGTTAAGTAAATAATCCAAAGGTTTTAGCTTAAACCCTGCTGGTAAACCTATAAGAACACTGTACGATAAATAATTTGCACTTGATTGTAAACATCCTAAAATAACTGAATTTAGAGTAGACACAACCCTCACTGGATCAACCTTTCCAGATTAGTTTGTACATTCATTATGTGCAATAACATAAATGGTTGTGTTATTCATATCATCGCCTACACATAATCTCCTCTACTGTAATAAAAAGTTACAACTTGTGGGTGAGCTACTGCAGGTACATTAATATTTGCTATCGTTAATATACATTTTAAGCAGCTTGAGCTACTTCATGCAAAAACGGTACATGTTAAAACCAGCAGCCAGAAACTCGTAACTCACTCGTATATTCTAAAATATTATTATATTTCAGAGGTGCTGGTGAAACGGACGCTGCTGAAAGATGAAGTGTCGGCGCTTGCGTTTTCAACAGCCCTTGAAAACCGTGAGAGCTCATATCTCAATTAGTTTGATAATAACACACATTATGATGTCACAATGGGAAAAAAAGACAAGGAGTCCACCCTGTTTCTCATACAGAACAAACAAAGCCCTTCATTTTCCAGAGAAAAACAAGTTTGCTTGCAAATTGGTCGTGGTCTCATTAGCCGTCCGCAGTTGCGTGGAGACAAGCCCACCTTAGATCCCAAATAAAGGAAACAAACTGTCTTTATTGCTTTTGTCAGCCAAAAATCCCTTTGAAGATGACACGTAGAAGTCAAACCATTTTACACCTGTTAAATATAGCATCGCACTTGATATGTTACTCAGTAAGTACACTCAGGAGACAAAAACGTGATATTTACGTCAGAACAAATTCCCTAATCCAAAGACACACAAATATAACCAACGAACCTTGTTCGCTGAGCATAAGAATCATAGATAAAATAGGACAAAAAAAAAGTACAAAATTCTTTATCTAAAAATATTTTTCAGTACAATTATGTATATCCATACATGGAGAGTATCTAAAAAAAAAAAGAAAGAATGAAAAATAAAGATGTTTTGAAAGGACGGCCAAGGCAAGTTCATGTTGTTTAACAGCATGCAGCAGATTCCAGATCAGCTCTGTCACAGCAGGACGTATCATTACCATGAGGCTGACCGTGAGCCGTTTAGTCTCAAAAGCATCTCCTTTCGGCTTCTTTCCCCTTTGCGACAAGAAGCCAGTGAATTGGTGGTCACAGTGAAGGCGTCATGGGTCGGAACCAGGCCAGCAGTGCGGGATGGGGGGTTAGCGGAAAGTGGCGGCTTTAGTACTGAACATACTCAGACTGAAGGGACTGCAAAAGAGGGGAGAAAACAGAAGATGAAATGATTATGATGCTGAAAGTAATTACAGAAAATTACATGGCAGAGGGTAGTTAAATAATAGTCTAAAAAGCCAACCTGAGACATTACAATCACAGCCCTTGCTGATGTAAATGATGGTGAGATGAGAATAAAAAGTCAAAGCTTAGAGAGGAAATAAATTTGCATTAAATGTGTGGGGGGAAAACTGACTTTATACAAAAAAAAAAAAAAAAAAAAGCCACTTAGGTTAGAAGACACAGGTGTACAACATGCACAACTGAATGCTAATTGCTCTTAATTGTTGCAGGGGGGTTGGGGGAGGGATATATGGCTACTTAATGCTTTTGCACTTCTGATATCTTGGCAAATTTGTGCCCACAGAATTCCTAAGGAAGCCCCGCAGGTTTCCAACAAATTAGAAATGTCAGTATTAGAGTTCTACAAACATCAGCGTTGCACATACAGCTACTTAACATTGGCTGCGTCTGAAAACTGGATAAATGCTGCCTTCGGAGGACACATTTCAAGGTAGGAAGGCATCAAGGCATGTCCGAATCCAATGTTAGCTTCACTTCCTGTTTCCTGAGATACCTTCATCTGATCAATTTTTGAAGGCAGCATAGATGTATCCTTCGCTGCCTTTGTTATCCCACAATCCTATGCATTCCTTTCGTGACTGTTGAACTAGAAAAATAAAGATGGCGTCCGAAAGTTGCATTTGCTGGTCAGTTTGTGTGTAAATGTATGTTTTTGACCAATATTTTCCACTTTTGATGTCATTTCTAGCGAGAGATTACTACTGTAGTAATTAAATATTTGTTTAGTTCTCACCAAAGCTCATGTTACCCATCGAGGCATCAAATCAGCTGCCTAGGTTTTCGGATGCAGCCATAGTTTGAACATCTAGGAACATCTTGACAAATGTGTGAATTTGCACTTGATAACAAACATCCTGAAAATTCGTTCAAAGTTAAAAACAACTTGCCAAAGCGAACTCTCCAGAAAAATCGCATTCATTCAAAATCATTCAAAGATATTGGACTACAGCTACTTAACGTTGTTTGAACTTCTGAATGTGTGCCCACAGAATTCCGCAGGAAGCCCCACAGGTTTCCAATGTCAGTAATTCAGTTCTACGCATTCTATGAATGTCCATTTATTAAACATTTAAAATTATTTAACTAATTTAATCATGTTTTCAGCTACCTATAAAAATATATTTCAATCTGCACAATTTTACCATTTGCAACATTTAAAATCATTCCATAGAATTACGAAGTGCAGAAAAATCTAGAAAAAGATTTTGTTTGGACCTGCTGATGAAAAACCAAGCAAAGTCATTCATTTTTAATGAGAATTGAGTCCAATAACATGACAATGTTGAGAAATGAGACTTTATACTAATTCACTGCAACCTGAAGCAGCCATTTTTAGCAGCAAGAAAATGGATGACACCTTGACTGTAATTACATATTCACTGTAAACACCTTCTAGCTTCAAAAAAAAAAACTTTGTCAGTTGATCGCCCTTTGAGAATGAACGTTTAACAGAGCGCAGTGCGAGACAGAATGTGATATTCATCATCATCACTGCAGTGAAACTTCCGAGTCACTCCTGCTACATGCGTAGGCGTTGTGATGTTCTGAACAAAGACACAGCACTACGCTCCAAAACAGGGATGATGTGAGCCAATTGTCAATTTCATAAACGGGGTAGTCTGGGAGAAATTCTGCTAAGAACTTTGTGAAATCACATGATTAACAAGTACAGTGGCTTATGAATAAAAAAATAAAAAAATAAAAAAAACCTGATTAACAATGGGGGGGGGGGAATGCACCAAACAGGAAACTGATAGGGGAACTACCGAATTCCCTGAAGCAGGACTGCTTCCAAAAGTTCTGGGGAAGATCCAAGAACAACAGTCCACTAAAATCAAGTATATGACCTTTCCTTCCTGTCTGAATACAGATACAACAGACAATTCTAATTTCTTTGCAGCGGTCAAGTGTTTCTTATAAACGTAGACCTGTTCGGCATTCATAGGTTGAATAAAAAGTATATTTATATTGCAAATAAAAACAAGATGAAGGCTTTACAAGTTGGGATCAATGATTCAGATTTCACTGAAAATATACAGAGAAATTTATAGCTAAGGTAGGCAATGTTGAAATACTTTTCAACTTTGTTATACTGGTTGAAACTCTTAACAACCAGTCAAGTAGCCTTTATGAAACTGTCCAGCCCTACCATGAAGGTCTACGTACGTCTTAGGGTGCACAACTGACAACAAAAAAAAAGATGCATTCAGTTTGTCACAACAACAGCAAAGTCCCTGATTCACATATACATATAACTTTTTTTTTTGCAAATCAGCCTGCAATCTAACGTATGATTAATTTCTGCAGAAGAACATAAATGAACAAACACAACCATTGAACCAATTTCCAGAAAATCATTTGGTTTCTGGAACCAGTTCAAAATAGAAATGCAGTCCAGCCCAAAAAAAAAAAAAAAAACGGAAACCGAACTTCAAAAAACCAGTTCAAAGATCTCAAGGTGAAGGAAGTACAGAACTACCTGTAGCGGGGGCATTTGTTTGATAAATTCAAACAAATACTGAATACATTTGCATTTTTGCAGCATACACCACTCCCATTGCATCAAACAGCAGCATTGAGGTGCCATTAGTACTTGTTAGTAGCCATGTTACTGCCAAACCAGACCAGAGCTGTCAGACTTCCACCATACATGTAAAAGGTACCCATATTAGCTACGTTTTAAAGCCTTCATTATATCCCTAATGAATCCCTGCTCTGCCTTTTTAATATTTGTTTATTTAGTATTAATTTTCTTTTCCTCGGAGCATCAGCGTGGGATGCACTCAAAGTTAAAGAGCGACGGATTAGCTCAAAATAAAAAAATTAGTCTCATCCTGACCACTCGATTACAGCTCACTTGACAATGGTAATTAAGTAAATATTAGATCATCTAAGTAAGAGCTTTCTGAGAACACACTAGAGACAGACGTACACAGAGTGAGATTTAACAGTCGTAGGAAGTACCCATGAGTGACATGCACATGAGCGTGTATTCAGTAAAAACTGATGACATGCAACATACTCAGGGAAGCGTTTAAAAGCATCTGTTAGAGAAAACATGTCAATGTATAAACTGAGAAATAAAATGGAAGGCTGCAAAGAGATGTGTTAGATCAGAGATAAGTAGGAAGGATTTGGAAGGAAAGTACCATGGCAACCATAGTTTCCACTAAAATACCTTTGTTACAACTGTGAAACAATAAATATATATAGAATCTTTTTTGTTCAAGTTCAAGACGCGCTTCCAGAATTAGAAATGTCTAATACAAAGTCATTACCATGTCCATTTGCACTTGTCAATCTCCCTTATGAACACAATTATAATAAACTTATATTAAAAATTATACACATTTTATTAATATAAAATTTAAATTATAATAAACATTTTCAATGTTAATTTTTTCAATAAAATTTACCTTCTAATTTTAATTTTCAGAATATTTTGTGAGTAAGTGTTTATTTTCTGTAATTTTGCAGTAATATAATTTTATCTATTTTTCCATCCTTACATTACGTAACAATGTATATAATTTAGTGACAGGATACATATCTTATTTTTATATATATATATATATATATATATATATATATATATATATATATATATATATATATATATATAGAAAATGTATATATAATAAATTTATATAAATCCAATATTAACTTTAAAAATACAGTTTAACTTGCTACATTATAAATATAAATTATAAATAAATAATTATTATTATACAATTAAAATTTATATTAATTCATTAAATTATAAATGTAACATTTAACATTTATATACAATTATATTTATATATTATTTAGATGTTATATTTATGTATATTTATTTTCAATTAATAATGAACACTTATTGGTTGACTACTTGTAACTATGGCATCTTGCCAGAAACCAATGGTTACCATGGTAAATTGTATAAAATGCTGCTGCTGGGTGTGTGCGCATCTTGGGAGGGTTGATGGGAAGAGAGATCACTTACGGGAATGGACCGGCTGAGGTAGCGTGCGGAGAGCCCGCTCAGCCCTGTTGGGGGGCTTCTGTGGTGCCCCTGTTCACTGGCCCCCAGCCTTCCGTTGGTGGAAGGTCCGCTCATGCTGGTGTGGTTGAGGTTGTAGGTCACACTTTTTGCCCCGCTGCTTGGGCTCACCCCGTTGGTGTTCGGGGTACTGGTGGTGTTATACTGATTGTTGTTGTTGTTGACCTCGTAGTGGTAATTGTGTGGGGCAATCGGGCTGCTGTAGCCCGTGCGGACAGGGTGGGAAGTGAACGAGGAAGGGGAAGGTGGTTTCCCAGAGCTGTTTGATTCGCCATTTGGTTCATACAGGTTACCCAAAGAGCTGGCTAACCTGGTGCTGGAGGATGGGAGGGAGGGGAAACAAACATGAAGGGTGGAGGACAGGGAGGACACACTCGTACCCCTTTCTACACTGCAGGACATGGAGATCATGGTAAATCTTCTGACAAAGAGGTGAGGAACTGCATGTATACTGGCTGAGACTGTATTTACTGCTGTTTAGAACATCAAACTCAGCCTGGAGTAGGGCTGGGCAACTTATTCAAAACTGACTTCGGCAAAGTACACGTCTCTTTAAACTTAAGTAGCAGAATCGGCATTACATTTGGTGAGCTCAATTGATTTCCGTGAATCAAAATGTTTGATTCGATCACACAAATTTTTCATATCTTAAACTGTTTTAAGTGAAAATGAATGTGGGCACATGTTGTTTGTTAGTATGTATTTTTATATTTAGGCGTATAAAAGAAAATGATTCAACTGCATTCTTCAAGTCATTTATGAAGAATGCAACTTAACATGCAGTGCAAATTATTAAATTTTATTTAATTTTCTCTATATAAATTCACACAGCTAACAAAAATGTGAACTTTATTTCTTCCAATTTTTATTTATTTATTTTTTTTTAAAAGGTTTACTCTCGGTTAAGTGAACGTTAGAAAAAAACAAACAAAATGGGAAACAAGTAGTTAGTAACATTTAAAAAACTATTCATTCAACCAAAATGTTTCAGGAAAAGAAAAACATTTCATGAACTATGAATAAATAACTTTTTTTTTTTTTTTTGCTTGCATTTTGAGAACATTATTAAAGACCAGATAACTTGGCAGAAAATTAGTCAAATTTCTGAGAATGTTCCCATATTTTTATTATACATCTATAAAATAATCGCCCAGCCCTAGCCTGGAGAGTGTTAGGAAGTGCTTTTCAGTATGGTATGAACAGTACTGGAAAGTAGTGGGTATGTACTTGGTCCAAAAATACATCAATAAGTGCTGGTTTGGAGAGAGTGATATAGTAGTAGGTAGGTGATATGACTCTGGCTATTTGATTACATAAACGGCAGGGAACGAGTCACTTGAAACCAGTGCACCAACAGCACGGAGCAACCAACTTGGTTCCTCGCATTTACGGCTCTCCATTTCAGAGCATAGGGTAGTCACAGAGAGGAAAGAAGGCCACCAGGGAGCTGGGAGGAGAAAAGACAGGAGATAGAGGGGGAGAGAAAGAAAAAAGGAGGAATAAGTTACATGAAAGATTTGGAAATAAAGAGGCAAAGACTAAAAGGTGGACGAGTGAGAGAATAAGCAGATCGAAGAAAGATATGGAGAATGTAGAGAAGACTGGAGGAAAGCTGATTAGAAGGGAGGTCAGGCTCACCTCTTGAGGTTGGTTGATGAAGATGAAGAGCGGCCAATGCGCTTGGCAGAGGCAGAGACGGAGGAGGATGGTGGGACTTTGGAGGATTTTAAGGGGGAGATGGAACCCTGGCCAGTGGCTGTCGGTTTCATTCGGCTATAAAACACACACAAATACAGGCATGAAATCAGCTATATATATATATATATATATATATATATATATATATATATATATATATATATATATATATATATATATATATATATATATATTTATATATTATACTGCCTGACCAAAAAAAGTCGCTGTTGGATTTTAATAGGCAAATACTTAATCTATGAATGGATCATTATTACAGTAATTATTATTTTTCTAGCATGTTATATGTTTGGCAACGGTTCTTTTAACCCTAAAAGATGGAGCGTGTAGTTTTTCAATTCTTAAACAACCGTGTAGGAAGACACATCATGGCCATATTCTAGGATGACAATGTCAAGATTCACAAGGGTTAAAATTGTGAAAGAATGGTTCAGAGAGCATGAAGAATCATTTTCACACATGAATTGACACCTCTGAGTCCAGACCTTAATTTCATTGAAAGTCTTTGGGATGTGCTGGAGGAGACTTTACAGAGTGCTCACCTCTTGCATTGTCAATACAAGATCTTGACCAAAAATTGATGCACCTCTTAATGGAAATAACATCACAACATTTACAGACAACACTCTGTAAAGTCTCCTCAAGCACATCCCAAAAACTTACACTGAGGTTACGGTCAGTGCCAATTCATGTGTGAAAATGATTCGTTATGCTCCCTCCCAACAGTTCTTTCACAATTTGAGCCTGATGAATCTTGACATTGTCATCCTGGAATATGGCTATGATACATCTTAATACATGGTTGTTTAAGAAATGAAAAGCTACACAGTCCATCTTTTAGGGTTAAAAGAACCGTTCCCAAACATATAACATGCTACAAAAATAATAATCACTGTAATAATGATCCATTCATAGATTCTTAAGTATTTGCCTATTAAAATCCAAACAGCGATTTTTTTTTTTTTTTTTTGGCCGGGCAGTGTATGTATGCGTATATATATATATATATATACACATATACACACACACACACACACACACACACACACATACATACATATACATATACATACATACACCAATAACCATATCCGTACAACAATGACATTACATGTAAAAATAGAATAGGAATCTTCAGTTGTCATGCACAGGTCTAGATTTGCCAGCTTAGTTTTGATAAATGTGTAAAAGTGAACAAGATTTCAGGGTGGATTTGAAGAAAATAGAAAACAAAAGCAGGTCTGCAATTATATAAAAGACCACTGAATAAACAAGATACAGTAGTTTGGGCTGCTACAATGAATCTGACCATTTGATAATTTGATCTTCAAAATCCACCCTGTCATCATGAAAAATGGCAGACTATTTATAATGAAAGTAATTTCTAAGAGGCGTTCATGTTCTTGCCAAACACATCTACTAAGAAATGAACTGTTTAGAAGAAAGTTATAACAGCACTTCCAGTACTCCTGAGGGGGTGAAAAAGTGAGGGTATACTACAGATTAAAATATAGAAGTGCCAGTGCATACCGGTTCACTTTGAGCCCTGCTTCCGCTAGATTCTGTACAACAAGGGAACCAGAGTGTTGTTTTAAAGAGGCTTTGTTTAAGGAAAAATAAATCAGGAAAAAGATGCAGGGAAAGTTACAGGCAAGGGTCCAAAATCTTGTACTATAACTGTAGTTCAAATTCACTTGTAATTTTTTCCTCTTTACTTTCACATTTTTTTTCCTTCTGGTCTTCTTTCTGAAGAGCTCTATTTCTCTACCACTAATCATGATCTCCCACACAGCTTCTCCTCCTTTTTCACCCACTCCAAAAATTCCTCTTTGACTCACAGTTTAATCTCATGAATGAAATAACTAACATCATTCAATTGATGAAGAGGATATTTTTCAAATATCATTCATCTTAATATATCTGTTAAAAGTTTGATCCCTATTTAAATTAATTTGTTTATTATTTAACACCATACCAGCATCAAAGGCTATATTCTACAGAGCCCCTAAAGGGACCTTTGCAAAAATAAAAATAAAAAAATGACAGTTTCGCGTGAAACGTATCGCGTGTGCACAAGAAACTTATGGCGTGCGCACGCTTTACAATTTCCAGTTTGTGTATCCTAAAACCTATTTCATTTGTGCGTCACTGCCTATGAAGAAAACAAGAGTATGGATGTACATGAACTAATAAAGCTGTAGGCCTATTTGCTCAAAATCTGGCTTCTTAGACCAGTTCGTCTAGGATGAATCCAGCTAATTATTCATTTTAATTTTTTTAAACATGTGCCTTCCTTTATATCTAAAGTCCTTAATGTCTATGGCTCTGCTCGCAATAAGCGCTGTTAGAACTGAATGAAGAAAATAAGCATTTCTCTGCCACCTGTAAGGATGCGTTAAATCCGACAAAGTGGTTTAATAAAGGGGCTTTTGATCTTGTGAAATACGAAATTTTAGTAGGCCTACATTTTACAGTTCCAGTATTTTTATATGGGACAATATAAATATGGCCTACTGCCCTAACAAAATAAAAAGTTTTATCATTTTTACTGTACCAATGTTTTTTCATGAACCAAACGTGGCATTATGACATGCACACTGAGCCCATTTCCCAGCGCAATTTCTTGGATGCCACAGAGTTAAATTCATTAAAATGGACATGAGTCCTTGAAATATGACACAGTGCCCTAACGAAAGCCACATTTTGAGCACTTTTTATTGTATCAGCCTTTTTTTTTTTTTTTTTTTAACTTGGCCATTTAACAGCCATTCATGTCGCGGTTTCCCGGCCGTCACAGAGAATGCTTTAAAGCAGACAATAAGGCCATGATATAAACTGCCCTACGAAAGCCACATTTCAGCAAAAAGATCGTTATTAATTCATACACATCCATACTCTCATTTTCTTTATCATTTTGAGCAAATACATCTTTATTAATTCATACACATCCATACTCTCATTTTCTGCATAATTGAGCAAATAGATCTTTAATAATTCATGCGCATCCATACTATCTTCTTCTTTATAATTTTGAGCAAGTAGATTTTTATTAATTCATTGCACACTCGCATTTTCTGCATAATTGAGCAAATAGATCTTTATTAATTCATGCACGTCCATACTCTCTTTTTCTTTATAATTTTGAGCAAATAGACCATTATTAATTCATCCATAGGCTACTCGCATTTTCTTCATAATTTGCCATAAAATGCCTAAGCCTCGCCCAAGACTGCTGACGGACTCTGCCCTACTAGCATAGTTTCCGCCCTGAGTGAGTTGCACACTGTCGCCATTTTTTTTCAGGCCAGAGTAGCTGTAGCAACAAGAATGTCTCGTAAGCAACTCAGGTGTTTTGTTGTTGAATGTAAGAGTGAACATAACAGTCTTCATGTACTCCCGACATCAGAGCCACTGAAGACAGAATACGCCTCCATATACCTAAATTTGTTTGTGGCTGCGCAAATCATTTTACACCAGACTGGGTCAGGGACAGGGTCAATACAAAGAGACAATACAAAACAAGTTTTGCTAAAAAGTTGTTACTCAAGGATGGATCAGTACTGTTCGTGATCCGGCTTATAGTCTCCAGAGCGATACTGGTTATGACAGTAATGAAAGGGAGAGCACGCACTTTATTACAGTTCATCGGAGTCATTTTAAGGCTATAAGCTAGTTTACCAGTTCATTAAGCAACCCCCGAAAAGTCATAAGGTATGTATAGATTTGTTTACTGTTAGTTGTAATGAGTGTTTTTGTGTAATTCACTGTGTATGTTGATGATAATGCAAGGGAGAGAGAGTTTATGGATAAGACTTTAATGCACATTTTATGCATTAAAGTCAGACTGAGTCCGCTACAACAGACCCGGTCCGAACTGAACACTGCTACTGACAGTTTCTAACATTTTCAGCGCGTGAGATTGCCCTGTTTTGTTGTTGCTGGTATGCCAGAGCATGAGTTCTTGAAGCTCTGCCTTCTTCTTGAAAGTGGGTCGGGAGCAGCAGCTCATCTGTATTGCACACAATACATGATATAAAAAATGATCTGTAAGGGTATTTTGAGCTAAAACTTCACATACACACTCTGGGGCATCAGAGACTTATTTTGTATCTTATAAAAAGGGGCATAATAGGTCCTCTTTAATGATGTCTTTACTACCTTTCTGGGGCTTAAAAGTGGTAGTTGTGTAGGCAGTTTGGAACGACATAAAGGTTAGTAATGACAGAATTGTCATTTTTGTTTGTGTGTGTGTGTGTGTGTATATATATACATATATGGACAAATGTAGTCTGCATTATTTGTTTTGTTGGAAAAACTTCTAAAAATGTTTTAATATATTTAATATAATTAGTATATTTAATAACTAATAAAATTACTACTCATCAATAACCAAATCTGTACAAAAAATGGTAGAAATTTTACCCGACTCTCAGCTCATTCCCTCTCTCCATCTTAGTCTCCATCAGCTAAATGCAAACAAACAAATTTGCCAAAAGCTTATCCTTCATCCTTGTGAGAAGGAGCTGTGACAGGAAGAGTAGGAGGGCCATTTATGTCCAAGAGGCCTCTTCAACTCGCCGCTCTTCATGGGAAATTAATTAAGGACTGCGCATTTGCTCACGAAGGGGTGTTTAATTTACATCTGGGTTAAACGTGCTAAAACAGGGCCTGTTCAAATTATTGACGACATCAAGCACACGAGGATGAAGCATCATGTTCTTGTTGAGTGGTACTTGAAGATCTTTTTGTTAGTGTTGTGTGCAAAGAGGGGCTGGAAATTAAGATACGCCGGGGTATAATTTGTCTTAGAGAGGGTGAAGTACGAAGGCTGTGTTTGTTCTTTGGGCTATTTTTGTAAACTTGGAGAGGTCGGAGGTAAAATAGCTAGTGTACTGAGCCAACAGCTTACGCAAAGCATTTCAGAGGGCCATATTTTATTGTTTCAGCATTTTACTTGAATTTTTATCCAAAGTTCATTTATAAACTGTTTCATAGACCAAAAAAACAGCCACATAACCATTTTCTACCTATATGTACCTATTATATGTAAATTATCTCTTATGACCTTTAAAGAAAACAAAAAGGAAGTTTGGAATAAAAAGTTACCTGAGAGGCTGAGATGGAGACCTAGTGTGCATCTTCATGTCCTCGAGTCTGTTGGAAGAACATTGAGATCAAGTACACACTGCTTGGTTACATAAACTACATTTAAAAAGCCAGAAAATGGAGCTGTATGTAATGAATGAGTTCCAAATGAAACAACGTTCATAATGCATACTACATACTATTTTTTGAGAGAAATTAATATGCGCATGCATACTGTGCACAGTATTTTAATATGCATTAAATGCCCAAATTATCTACTACATTTGCTAAACTGTGCAGTATACAAGCAGAGCACACTGCAAGAAATACTATATCCCACAATGTAATGCACTCAAATTTATCTTCAATTTCTAGTATGACAAATCCAATCAATAAACCACATAACTGCCTTTTAAAAATGATTTATATACAGAAATGTTTCTGAGGTTATATTTAGATTCTAGTTGCATACAAAGTAGTAAGGTCGCGTTATTCAAAAATTGAAAACATTTTGCATACTATTTTCACAAAACCAGAACACATTGCATACTATGCAGTGTATATGTATACTAAGTTGCATGCTAGTATTCCATTTCAAACTAAGCGTTAAAACAACATTTCAAACTATTTTTGAAAAACTAGTATGCAGCATGCATACTGTGCTCAGCATGTGTATTTTTTGTATGCATTAAATGCACAGATTATTTATTACATTTGATAAACTGTGCACCATTTTTTCAGTGAGACAAATTTAACTAATCCAATCAATGTTAAAAAATAGCCTAAAGATGATGACTTACTTGATTAGATTTCCAAATGTTACAACATTTCTGCACAAAGATAATTAAAAATGCTGGGAAAAAAACTCTGCACTAGTCACTGAATTAAGCATACAAAGTAGTAAGGTCATGTTATAAAATAGTTTTGCATACTATTTTTACAAAAGAGTACACAGTATACATTCTACACAGCATAGTATGAAATAAGTAGTATGCTAGTATTCCATTTCAAACTAAGAATTTAAACTAAACATTTCAAACTATTCATGAAAGAACTCAGTATGCAGCATGCATACTGTGCTCAGTATGTGTATTTGTAGTATGCATTAAAGGGGTCATGAATTGAGAAATCAAATTTTCCTTGATCTTTTGACATGTAATAGGTCATTGTACTATAAAAACATCCTGTAAGTTTCAGAACTCAAAACTTCCTTGTTAGTCCAAAAACAGCTTTTATTGAAACCTAGCCGCGAAAATGTCCAATTTCGGATTTTGACACATTTTGATGTAATAGTGCAACGAAAGACAGCCTCTGCAGAATCAAATCAATGTGGACTCTCGCCAAAACTCCTGTTACAATAAACAACGCTGTCTACAATACACATTGAATCTCTAATTTACATTGTGTTTGCACTGATGAAAGCTTTCGTGAGAGTGTCGAAATCGAGTTGCAGTAACGAGATCACTGCATTCATGAGCTCAACAGACATGTCTGTCATCGGCTACAATGCTCATTGCTGCAAACTTTCATGTGACAGGAGTAGATCTAAATATAATGCAATAACCAACACTTTACGATTAATCAATCTTGACAGCTGTAATAGTAAAAATGTGGTAAAGGATTTCGAGAGAGTCCCACATGTAATACTTATTTCATATGCAAAATGTTAGCCAATCATAGCAAGGGGCGTTTACATTGAAGTCTCACAGCAGACACGCCCTTTCCAACAGAGCGTTCAAATCAGAGGGCTAAACTCAGGGTAGAAAATGACCTTTTATTTCTAAATGATGACAATTTTTGATGTAAAATTCATACTAGCATTATAAGTGCACCTCAATAAACATTATAAAATAATTTTTAAAAAATGCAATTCATGACCCCTTAGACAAAGTTTGTCTACTCCATTTGCTAAATACCATTAACTAATACCACTGTGTACACTATACACTGCAAAGTAAGTACGCAATAAGTTTCTGCAGAAAGCAGAATGTTTCTCGAGCGTCCGCCCATCCTGAAATACAGAAAAAGCATCTCTCCAAGACAATGGGAACATCATGTTTCTATGCCAACCAGCTCTGAGCCTGGTACATCAGCACTCTTACCAATCTGTGTTCTTTTGTATTAATTTTAGCTCTATGTCTTGCATTTAAGAGTGGACAGAAACACTAACCATGGCCTGGCGTCATTTAGCTCTTCACTGACCTAAAAGCTAATGGAAGTTGAAAGAGTCTTGATAAAAGGCTCCATTCATGAACAGAAGCAACGAGTGTCATTTATGTAATGTGGCTCATTACGGAGACCTGAATAGAAAATGCGATACTGGTCTTAAACCAAGCTTTGCTTTGCTTTTTATGTCTAGGTTGGGATCCAGGCCCAAAATAGGCTACTGCATCACAAAATGCCTCAGAACGCAATTTATAGTTCAACAAGTAGTTGCATTCTCAGTGTTGCCACAGGGGGCGCTATTGCAAGTTGTGCTATAGCTGAACTGACTAACAATTTGTTTTTTTCCATCAGAAGACCCAAAGGAATGGCATCTTACCTTATGGCTCCAGTGGTCGCAGACCTCGGCTGCCGTCGACCCTTTAAGGCACGCAGTTTGTCTCCTTGCGTCATACCAAGGTCGTTCTCAGTGTAATCATTCTGTCGAGAGTTAGAGAACATCTAAACGTTATTCCAAAGAAGTGTTGCTTGAGTTATTGATTTATTTAAATCATTACAAAGGTCTAAAAACTTAATCTTTTTATTTATATTTTGTATATTTTTTTCCACAATGTATATAGTGTGTATGGCTCTCTCCAACATTATAGTCTTTTTTTGTCTACCAGGTTTCAAAAATATTAAAATGACCCACTTAAAGTAGTAAAATACAGATATATCAAAATTCAGGCCAATATCGCTAAGGTAATAAATATTTTCTCTTTTTTTACATTATATTTTATACATTTTCGTCTCACTGTATATAGTGGATAAGACCCTCTTTCAGGTAAATATTTTCATGTTATGGCCGATAATCATTAATTAGCGGATATTAAAATTCTGTATTTTGTCTAAATTAATTCACCTATAAAGGTCCACCTTGCAAATTATTAACATACATTAGCATCTTTTGCAGGAAACATATATTTACTTTTTTTTTTTTTTAAATATTGAATTAAATTACTACATATAATACAGAATATATAATTATATATTTAAATAATTCAATTTAAAATCTTAAGATTTAAAATTTAAGCAGAAATTTAAAATTTAAAACACTAAAAACTAAAATCATTTTAAATCATTTTAAAAGTGAATTTAGGCATCAGAACATTATCTTTACTGTTTTTATTCTGTACATTTATAATCAAAAAGTAAAAAGAGGAAATAAGCATAAACCAAAGTCCAATATTGACTGATACAATAAATTAAAAATCCCTAATATGTTGGCCAACAAACTATATTGTACCAATATTGTGCATCCATAATTTAAATAAAAAATAAAAATTAAAAAATGGCCCATTAGGCCTCACCTCCTCCATACGGTCCAAGCTGTGGGATTTAAAGATGGAGGCGCTGATGGAAAGGTTGTCTATACTGGAGATGAGGTGAGGCACAGATCTGTCCTCATACTGCCGCTGTTTGGAGCGGTGAATATCTCCATGAGCCCAGAGACTCGCCTGCTTCCTGTACAGGTACAAAGAGAACAGTTCCCCTTCAATGTATTGTTTTGCACAAATAATTCAGCCATATGAAAAGAAATCTGGTCTCAGATTGAACGTTTTTCTCAATTCCAATGCCCGATACTTTGTGTCCAGCACACAGGAAGGGAATCTCAAATGTCTCACAGTGCTCTAAAGAGGAAAATATGCCTGAAGATAATGTTCCTCTACACTGCGGTAGGCATTCTCTCACACTGCGGCCCACGGCATTGTCTAAGCCCAACAAAACACTCGAGATTACATTTAACTGACCTTCACATGACCAGTGCTCTGTTTTAACTCAGACATGACAACTGAACCATGGTCTGGTTATACAGCGCACGAAAGGCCTTATTGATAGACGAACACTGAATCAAACTCCACAAGCACTTCTTTTCCCAAGCCAGAGTTGGATGATTCAGCCAGATCTAAAACATCTGCTAACCTTCCTTATCTGCTTAGCAAAGGAGTGCGCTCTCAAAAAACGCTCTTGAAAATACACGACTCTGAGCCAAAGTTAGAGCACTCATCAAAATTATATAAACGTAATGCACAATAAAAAGGAGAAAAAAAGCCTCAGGAAGGTGTTAAGAGGTCAAAAGTGGTGCATTGTGGGTAGTTTCAGGACTTACTCTTCTAGGTAATGCTGCTGGGGTCCAATAATAGAGCCGGGTCTGCAGACACGGATCCAAGCGATGGCTTCGGCAGCTGTGAAGCGGTAGTGCTTCATTAGGTAGCAGCCAATCAGAGTCCCTGTCCGGCCTAAACCCGCTGTGATTGGTTGGAAAAAGGTCACAGGTGTTTTATGGTCTCACTGATGCACTTCTAAGGCCACTTTACCATAATATTGATTACTAGGCTAATGTTAGTTAACATTTAATTTCTCTTTTAGTTCCTGTGAGATCAAACTACAGAAAACCTGAGTCGGATCAATAACACAGCATTTTAATGTTTCATGCAACATCAAAAGATCATTAGCATATTGACAACAATTATCTTATTTTTGCGCAAAATAAGTAGGTCAATGAGGTGATGCTGTGTGGCCATATTTCCATGTCTTTGATTTAAGTGGCATCTCACCCTTGCAGTGCACGGCCACCGCTCCATCCGTGCTCTCACAGATGTGCAGGAAGCGGCGGGTGATGACGTCGCCGGGTGTGCTTCCGTCCACGAAGAACAGGTCGTAATGGTCGAAACCGGCATCCGTGAAGCGCTTGGCATCGTAGATCTTCTTGTTGAGACGCACTATAGTGGTGACGTTGTGCTTGCGGAAATATGGGAAATAAGCCTCAGGGGCATGTAGAGGGTAACCTACCACAAAAGAGTAGAAGAAGTTCATCTATTCATATTTTTTAGTATTATAAGTTACATAAAATTACATAACTAAGAAATATTTATAATATTACATATTTTAAAAATACATACATTTAACATATACTATACTTCCCATATATATATATATATATACACATATAGACACACACACACACACACACTAGTATTATACCATTATATTGTTGTTTTTTTTTTTTTTATTTCTATAATGAACACTCCAAGCACACATACTTATGCTTCATACATATACATATTTATTCATAAATATCACACATACATATATACATATGTACATATAAATATATATATATATATATATATATATATATATATATATATATATACACACACACACACATACATACACACACACACACACACACACACACACACATACACACATATACACTACCAGTCAAAAGTTTGAATACGGTAAGATTTGTAATGTTTTTAAAAGAAGTTTCGTCTGCTTACCAAGGCTGCATTTATTTATTTAAAAATACAGTAAAAACAGTAATATTGTGAAATATTATTACAATTTAAAATAAATATTTTAAAATATTTTAAATCTGTGCCACTTCTGCAGTGCAAAGATGGATTTTTTGATGATTTCTTTTGATTGGTAACAGTATGAATGGGTCTTATTGTTGTAATTGGATTTATTGTTTAACATTTAAAAACAAATTTTCTATTTTAATTTAAGAAATTGATTAAATATGATGCATACATTTAATAAGATTAGAAAAATTGCTCTTATAATGGGACAAATGCCCCAGGAAATTAATTTAAAGGGGCAAATATCGCCCTGTAATAATGTCTGTTATTGATCAGAAAGTGCTCCTAAATTTTTGACTGTGCTCCTAAATTTTTTTCATAAGAAAAATGTTACCGTAGAGCCCTGTTTGTTGAGTATCCTCATAAGAGCAGTCTTAAATGAGTTAAATAACGTCTTAAATTAACTTGTGAGACTTGTGAGAAAATGAGATCCGCGTCATGTTCGGCAGCGGCAGGTTTTAAAGTCACAGCAGCCCAATAAACCAGTTGCTATGATGTCTGTCATTAATGTTACACAGGTAGGAATGCCACAGGTAGATATGACATTTATTATTATGGGTTTATCTTAAAATTGCTTTAAGTTCACTTAAATTAAAAGTTATTTTATAGCCTAATAAATGTTAAAGCCTAATAAATGTTGAAATTGATAGCTTCTAGTTATACAGTAATGCTGAATGTCTTTAATTAATGTTTAAAAGAAAAAAATCTATTTCATAGAGACATCAGTACTAGTATTAGTATCAGTGATACTGGCCTTCATTCATAAAAAGATGCCATTAAACAAATATTTAAAATATACTGTCTTTAAGTTGTTTCTACATTCATTTGGAGACTGTGAATATTACAATATAAAAATATTAAAAACTCTGATGTTTTTAATTGCGATTAATTACTGAAAAAAAGTCAGATTAATTAGTTGTTTTTTTAATCAATTGACAGCACTAATTACACACACACACACACACATATATATATATATATATATATATATATAGTAAATATACATATACATGTATATATAAAATGAAGCACCAATACATATATTAATATATAATCTAAATTATTTAATAAAAGTAAAAAAAAATAAATAAAAAAAAAGCATAAATTGTATGCCAAAGTTTAATACTTAGGATTAAGGATTTAAACAAATACCTAAGCCCTAAATGAACCATTTGCTCTTAAAAACAATCATATCTAATATGTTGCAATCTCTACCTATGTGTGACACTGTGATGACTTGTAAATCAAGGGCGCCCTCTACTGTCACATAAGTAAATGACATCAAACATCATGTCAGAGAAAGTGCTTAAATTAATACAATATATGGCTAAAATAAGGCAAGCAGCCTTACCGTTCTCTATTTTACTTTTCGGATGTGGACCACTGAAAGCAAGAAATTTGCCTGGGACGATCCAGTTCAGATCTCCATTTTCGACACGCTGGCAGGACAAAAAGTGAATCAGAGAGAGAAAATATGTTCAAAAGAAATGGAAAATTAATAAACATAAAAAAGGAACAAGAAGTTTGTTTAACAGCCGATCGAGAACATTTTGTAACTGGTGAGTTGTGCTGTCCTGAACCGCAGGGTTGCACAAGACTGTCGTAACCTCTTCAAATCGGAGGGCACAGCAGGTGATGGATTAACACAAGCTGGAAAATTTACATAATACTAAAGGACAAATCAATCGAATGCTCATTTGACATGAATTGTTCCAATGATTGTCTAAATAACAGCCGAGATGTACAACAACCTTGTAGCGGATTATAAACACAGGTAGGCGACGTATAATACTGTGTGCAATTTAAATCAAATTGATCGAGAGGAGACTGTCATTATGTTAAAATGTCTTTTGGGCCCCAATGGAATAAACATGATGATGTAACCGGCTTGAGGAGCAATGAATGTAATTCTTGGTAAAAACATTGCCTGCTGGTTTGCCTAATGAGCACAAGCATGATGCATTTCATAACGAGGGGGCGAAGAAGGGCATCATTACCTCGTAATGCTCGTACTCGTTCACGTCGAACGTCTCGAAGTTCAAGAATCCGTGCTGAAGGGCCTGAAAAACAAAGTTAATAATAAACATTAGTCATATGTTGATCAAATCAAATTGCAAATATGTGCATTTGTAAGGTGGATTTCCCCTGAAAGTCGAAAAAATTCCCCACCCTAAACACACACACACATCCATTCCGTCTGACTATGTTTAACCAATTAGTCAGTGTAATGGGGCTGAAGCAGCCTGTCTGGTACTCAATGAAGAGCTGTGGGGGAAGACATTAAGGAAAAAGGCACACGAATCGATAAGCCGTGGCAGAGAGCGATGTGGGCCGCGTCTAATGGAGTGTCAGGTTTCTGCTGCTGTTGAAGTCCACAGCATTTCTCACGGTTGGCTCCCAGAAAACTGGTTAAAGGTGCACAAAGTCTTTTTTTTTCTTTCTCTGACTTTTATTCACTTTATTAATAACTAATACAGCAGTGGTGTTTGATTTTATACAGCTATATAATTGCAGTGAATGTAGCATCAGGCGAAAGCCATGCAAAATGCAGTAACAGTAAAAAATTAAATATAATGTGTCATACTATTATGTGTCATATTTAGCTTATCTATGCTCAGATTAAACATAGACAGACAATATAAATCTCATAATACTCATAAGCTGGGTTTCCATCCAAACGTGAAGCGAATCTTTTCAAAGATCGCAAAAAACAAAATTATGCGAATTAGGTGTGTTTCCATCAAGTTGTTTGAGCGAATGACGGTGGTATTGGTAACCTAGTAACCAACAGTAAATAAAACCTCTGAATAAAACAAGCCAAGCATAGAAACTGGAGACAGGACTGCAATTAGGCATTATAAATAAATTTACTAGCAATGCAGCTTGCAAATCGCCAAACTGAATGTCATGCACAGAAGAAGAAATGCAGAATTTTTGATGAAGGAACTAGCAGCAAGGCCATTATGACAACATCAAGCCCGCTGATTTATATAATGACTGATAATGTCATTTATATAGATCAGTGGTTGAGCCCCATACAAATGGGAAATACACCATCAGCGGAAACAGACGATTAGTCACATGGGTTTAATGTTCGCTACATATTTCTGCAAATGAGTTTCCATCTCCCATTATTCGCATGAACTCTTTTTTTCCGCACAAATCAAAAACCACCACAAGAGAGTGTAAAAACTTATTTTAAGGGATTTTATATGACAAGATCTCAAGAGTTAAACTGTGTCAGAAAAAAATATGTCAGATAACACTTAAGCAAAACATGGTCCGGTCAAAGTGTCTGAATAATTTTTGGTTCCAAATTTTTATCAATTTTACTGGTATTCCACTGTATGAAGAATTTCTGGGTATAATATGTCACAGTTTATTTTGCTATCCTCACTTACATAAATGAACTATAGTGTCCTGCACCCACTAGTAAAAATATATAAAAAAATCTCTGATTCATTTTGGTTTGACTGTATATTTTATTTATATATATATATATATATATATATATATATATATATATATATATATATATATATATATATATATATATATAAATTGTACATTTAACCACAAAAGAATGATAAATTTGTCATTAGTTGTATTAGTAATAACTACATTTTGTATTATTTATTTATTTTTTAAATATATTGGACAATGAAACTGAAACACCTAGGTTTAGACCACAATAATTTATTAGTATTGTGTAGGGCCTCCTTTTGTGGCCAAACAGCATCAATTCGTCTTGGGAATGTCAGATACATGTCCTTCACATTTTGAGCCATTCCCTTTTCCAGAACAGTGTGCAGGTCACTTTGTGATGCTGGTAGAGGAAAATGTTTTCTGACTTGCTCTTCCAAAATACCACAAAGTGGCTCAAAAATATTTAGATCTGGTGACTGTGCAGGCCATGGGAGATGTTCAACTTCATTTTCATGTTCAAACTATTCTGTCACATCTTGCTGTGTGTATTGGTGCATCATCGGTACACGGCACCACCTTCAGGGTTCGATGTTCAAACCATTAGGTGCACATGGTCCTCCAGAATGGTTTGTTAGTCCTTGGCAGTGACGTGTCCATCAAACACAGTAGGGAATGCCATGCAGCCCAAACCATCACTGATCCACACAGTCTGAGTGTTAAGCCTCTTTGGGGCGGCATCACACCGTAACTCCCACGGATGTGGGAAAGACAGTGAAGGTGGAGAATGTTTCACACTGTTCACAGCCCAAGATTTGCACGTTGGCACCAATAAAACTGACATTTGGCATTGGCACGAGTGAACAAAGGTTTGGCTGTAGCAGCCCGACCATGAATACTGACTCTGTGGAGCTCCAGTTGAACAGTTTTGGTGGAAACGGGTGAATCGAGGTGTGCATTTAATTCTGCAGTGAGCCAGAGAGACGCACGCCAACAATTTTTCTTCTTTTGAACTCTGATGATATGTCTTCATATTATGCTGTGTGGACTGCAATATCGGTATATGTACAGCTGTGCTATTGCTCTGCTAATTAAACCTTCACACTCTGCTCTTACTGATGGAATGTAAAATCAGTGAAGACTGGCCACCAGGCCGTGCATATATAGGCGTGAAACACTATATTGGCCAGTGTTTCAGTTTCATTGTCCAAACCCTTTATATATATTTGCACAAGACAAGGCATATATATTATATATATATTTGGAATATATTTTTAAATATAAATATTTCCAACATTTATAAAAAGACATTGCTAAAATGACAAACATAGCATTCTTCTGTACTATAATATATCAGAATGACCATGGGTTACCACATTTGAAGAGTAGGATTCGGATGGTCACATGACCCCAAGATGACAGTCACCATTAAAAAAAAAAAGCTTGGGCAGTCTTTGTGGATAAATGTAATATTTAGTGCACCTTTCAGAAGCTGGATGGAAACAGACCACTGAAAGACTGTCACTGAAACCACCCAACCGTGAAACATGTTGTCCTGAGCTGCAGGGTTGAACCTGTCAGTCAAAACCTAATCAACGCTGATAGAGGGCACAGCGGGTGAGTGATTATCACAAGCTGGCAAAGTTACATCACTCTAATGGACCAATCAGCTAAGAGCGTTCAGGTATGAAACTTTGCGTCTGTCTAACACAGGGGTATTCAATCCTACTTCTGGAGGGCCTGCAGAGTTTAGTTCAAACCCCAAATAAACACACATGAACCAGCTAATCAAGGTCTTACTAGGCATTCTAGAAACTTCCAGGCAGGAGTGGAAGGCGGAGCTAAACTCTGCAGGACAGTGGCCCTCCAAGACCGAGTTTGGACACCCTGCTCTAACACAAATGAGTCTAGTGAAGTCTACACGTGCCGACGTACAACTGGTGGCCATGTCTGTTTGCTCCATCTGGGTGCACTGACAGATGTGTGTGCATCTGATACAGAGAGCCGCCTTGCTCTAAGGCTGAGGTTATGTAACTGTTCCTGGTCAGGTTTAATCGAATGAGCCCAGCCGCCCTCCTCCCCTCTGCTGCTGACTGGACGAAGAGCTTACAGCAGAAATCCTCTTCTGCAGTGTCAATGGGTGGTGTGGATGAGCTGGTCTTAATTACTGCCTTAATTACTGCCACGGCCCAAATCTCCAGTCCGCTCATTTTACCTATGCAATGGTAATGGTGGAGCGTAGTGGGCTGGTTTTCTACGAACTTCATACTAGCGTCCTTGATCGAGACACTTAACCCTGGGATGCTCCAGGGAGGATTGTCGCTGTAATAGCGTCCTAGAAATCGCTGTGGTTAAAATCTTGAGAATAAAACCTGGTTAGCTTACAAACAGTAGCCTAAAAACAGTGTCCAAATTGCTATATGGCTGTTGGTTAACATGTTTTGGTGACAGTGGCAGAATGACAATGTTTTAGGCAGAGTAATCACATATTATATATATATATATATATATATATATATATATATATATATATATATATATATATATATATATATAGGCCCAGTTTCTAAACAGGGCTTAGATTAAGCCAGGATTAGGCCTTAGTTCAATTAGGGCAATAAAATGGCTTTTTTTTTTTTTTTTTCAAATGTGCCTTAGAAAAAAACATTACTGGTGTGAATCTTGAGACAAAACAATGACACCGTCATATTTTAAGATACGTCAGTGCAAGTTGCTTTCAGTTAAAACAGCTCAAACATGCATTTTAGACTGGGACTAGCTTAAGCCTTGTCTGTGAAACCAGGTGATAGATTTTGACACAAGAAAGTCACATTATGAGAAAGTCGCAATTTTTTCTCACAATGTGACATCTCACAATTGCTACATTCATTGACAATTTGCAACTTTTCCTCAATTGCAACTTCATATCTCACAATGTGACTTAATCCAAAAATCACAATACTGTCACAGTTATGAAAAGAGTTAAATGTTCCTTGCAATTCTTACTTTTTTCTCACCATGTTTGATAATTTGCAATGTTTTCCTCATAGTTGTGACTTCACCTCACAACTTAAAGCTGCAATAGGTGATTGTCTACAAAAATATTTTTTGTTATACTGGTTGAAAGTCTCATACCCTGATAGCAATCACTGTGTTAAATGGCCTAAATGTATTTTTATAAATATATATCTTCTGTGGAAGGCACAGGACCGTAAAATGTTCATCCAATCATTATATTCAGACCGAATTAAATAATACGATGTCCTACCTGCCTGTCACCCTTTACGTGCAGACATCATACGTCATCAGTGCGTTTCAAGCTCTCCAAGTTGCTTTTGTTCATTATTATTGTAATGTTATGTGCTTTGAGACATGAGGTAGTTTAACGCTGTCTCAGCTGTGTGTGTGTGTGCCTTCATGTGTTTTGGAGGAGGCGTGGCTTTGGAGACGCTCTGAAGGGAGGGTGGGATGTTAGGATTTGAACACTAACTTGCCATTCCTAGCCTCTGAAAATGTCCTATTGCACCTTTAACCACATCCAAAAATTGCGATATTGATAAAGTCACAATTACGAGAAGTTATAATTATTTTTTTTGCAATTCTGACTCTCACAATGTGACATTTCACAATTGCTATATTGTTTCTGACAATGACATATTTTTCCTATAATTGCGACTTCACGATGTGAATAATGTGATAATTGCAATTGTGACTTATATATCCAAAACTTTACGAGAAAGAGTCAGAAATTGTGAGTTACAAAATCACATTGTGAGATATGAAGTCGCAATTGCAAAAAACAGAAAAAAAGTCAATTATTTCTTGTAATTGTGACTATTTCTCACAATCACTACATTGATTTACAATTTGCAAATTTTTCCCCTCATAATTGCTACTTCATATCGTGAATTTACATCTCGCAATATCGCAGTTTTTAAATATTAAGTAGCAATTATGAGAAACAAATTTGCAAGAGACAAAATCAGAAATTGGGAGTTATGAAATCACATTGTGAGATATAAAAGTCGCAATTACAAGAAATAGAGAAATAAAGTCACAAACATGGTTCATTTGGACATCATGTTAACTTAAGAAAATTGCTCTCTGTGTAGTTTGAACCTATAATATTTTGGTTACCAGCCCTGATGTTTAACCATTAGATAAACCCAAATAACTAACAAAAACAAATTAACCGCTCTCATGTTGACAAATAGGACATTAACTCCTCTTTTGCAGCCTGGAGAGAGGCAGCAGCGGTGATTTGATCATTATTAGACTTCAGTGTTTATCACACTCACAGATGCCATGTGACTCATGCAATTAAGGAGCTGTTATAACAGGCTGTTAATTAGAGCCGGAGGGGAGGCAATGATAAAATTGTCACATACGTCTGTCTCAACTACAAGCAACAACTACAATCTTAACAGCAAATCACAGGATGCCATGAGGGCCCAAATGTTTGCATGTCCAGTTTATATATTTTAAATTGTCATTTATACTTATATTCTTTTATTATAATTAACATTTTTACAACATTTTATAAAATCAATTCTTCTTGAGCGTGCGATTTAAATAAACAATCGCAATGGAGGGAGGGGTATGAGTTTGGAGAATGCTGTTTTTTCTGACGTAGGCTAAACAAGACATTCCAGAGAGTTTAAGCAGCGTGAATCATGTATGAATGCACTCAAGAATCCACACTGTCTGTGCCTAACAAGTCTTTCCGGCGTGTCTAGCTGGAGACACATCGATACCTGCAGACGTGTTGGGCTGTTGCCGAGATACTCACAAAATGGAAGTGACTGACAAATTCACGTGAGCGCTATTTACCTGGAAGCCAGTTTGACAACTTTGAGTAAAGAATTGTAATACAAACATTTTATTAGGCAATGCTGTTTGCTCTGACAAAGCCTAGAATGGCATGAATCATGAATAATATTTATTATAAGGGTTATGAGATGTTTTAAATGTCTCAGTTCACCATTTTAAGAAAAATTGAGTATTCAGACAGTTCCAGACAATTCTGCAATTTTCCAATAATTTATTCCTGTGATCAAAGCTAATTTAAGCAGCCATTACTCTGTTCTTCAGTGTCACGTGATCCTTCAGAAATCATTCTATGGTGATTTGTTGCTCAAGAAACATTTCATTTTATTATAAACGTTGAAAACACTTGTGCTGCTTAATATTTTTGTAGAAAGAGTGATTTCAAAAGCCTTTATGGTCACTTTTGATAAATTTAATGCATCTTTGTGCAATAAAAGTATTGATTTCTTAAAAAAAATAAAAAATAAATAAAAAAATAAATAAAGTAAAATCATGCATGTCTTTAGCTACCACACTCCCACACCCACAAACAGACATTCAGAGAAAGACACTGTACAATAAGGGGCTGAAGAGAGATTTATTGCCCCTGTGGCTCAAAGTGAAGACACCTGTTGTGTTATATAAGCCATCAGCAACATAACCTCCCTGAAGCACTTTTTCCAACACGCAGACACAAATGTTCTTTGCCTAATGTACAGGTTTCCAGTCTTACGCTGGATATCTAAGGAGGATTAAGCAGTCGATTAGTATCTATGGGTATAATCCAGGATTGTGTGTATGCTCAAGTGCTTAAACACTTAAAACCAAATATTTCCTGCTAATGTAAGCTGCAATATCATTATACGGACTGATAAATTTGCATTAGCTACTAAAAAAATAATAATTTATAATTTTAAAAAAAATAATTTCCACAATATAATATTATTAACATAATATTATTTAATCATGTTATATTTTATGAAATAATTTATTATTTAATATATTATATAGTACGGTAAATATTCAGTGATGAGGTTAAAACATTTGCATAGTACTATAGTGTCCATCTCACCTTCCTAATGCCTTGCAAGCAGTCAAGAACCGTCAGATTGTATGTGCAATTCCCAAATGAAGCATCCCTGAAAGAGGAAAAAAAAAGGCAGCATGTTAAAATTGTGTGGGTGTATTCATGCAAGATACAATATAACAACAAAAAGAAACACCCACAAGAATATAAACAGGAATATAAAGTCATGTTATGTGCAAAGAAACAGGAACACAGATACTGATTTTAAATTGCAGCTCTCAGGTGGCCTGCTTTCATCCAGAGTAAACCATTCCCTGCCTATGAATACAAGTAACTGGGTCAGGGCCTTTGTGTTTGGATGTGGGAGTGAAGGTAAAGCGACAGGCGAGACTCTGTTGGCTTTTGTCATCCGTGTTTTTAAAGAAAGAAAACCTTGCAATGGAGAGTGTACATGTGGGCATCCAACAACACGATGGGTTACATCTCCAGGGTCAAATCAGGGTGATATCAATGTCATGGACCAGCCTGTTTTGATCACATATAAGGAAGTTCAATTTAGGTTTGTTTGTGTACCTAAAACAATGTCATTGGGTCAAGGAAAGAGAGGGTTGTAATAAAATACCCAAAGCTTCAGAAACTAAAAGGGGCCAAAACACCAGCCCTTGCCTAGCGCATGTCAAGGAACAGGCTCTTTGTGCCTGCTTAAATTGAGTTTTGCATTATGCATGTCCTTAATGTGTTCTGATGCAGGCTGGGTTGCATAAAAAGTGGGTCAGTGTTCTGCTGGGATCTTTTCATTAGTCTCCCAGTGTGCCTCAATGGAAAGTATCAAGCTCCATTCACCTACACGAACAACACGTACTTACACATGCATACCCATAACTCCCAGAAGAGGGCATGAAGGTCTTGTGTATTGGTCCACTACTTCAAACTAACTAAAAATCATGAAAAAAAAAGACTTGATAAGTATGCCAATAGTAGGTTGATTTCTTCAAAGCGCTGTGGTTAATGTTGGTGCCATGAATGACTTTCAAAGTAACATTTTTATTATAACTTACCTCAATATTCCCCTTTAGAAGAAAAATGGGGTTAAGTACCTTGCTCAAGGAAAAACCATGAGGGTTTTGAACCGGCAGCTTCTGTTTACCAGCACTGACGTTTAACTAACATTAGGTTATACAACCCTCTACAATGGGAGTAAATCAGTTGCATATGCGACCAAATTTCACAAATGGCGACTAAAAAAGGTCTTTATTATTTTTATTTTTTTTTTTTAACACCGTGTCACGAGAGGAGTCGTTTGCCGGCTTCTGCACTGGCTCAGTGCAGAGTAGGTTGGAATTCAGTAGGAGCTGTCGCGAGTCAGTGTGTTTTTGTATTTCAATTTATCATCGTCATGGTAAATTACAGTGTTTGTGGATGCTGCATGAACTCCAGCCTGTCAGGACATCGAGTCCACAGCTAACAAGAAAAAGGACGGTGCTATCTTCCATTGCGTTTTGTGCAGGTGAAGAGATGGGACTTCACTTCTGCATCTGCTTCGATAAACACGTTCACTTTAGACCGGAGGATTACCATCCTGGGGACATGATGGAGTTCAACATTGTAATGCTCCTTTAAAGGATATTAAATAAATAAACTTCCACACGCGATGCGTTTTTTTTTGTTTTTACGTGAATCAATTTCAACATTGATGAATACAAATGATGTACATTAACACAAAAGCATGCAGTCTCACACTTTTCAAAACAGTTTTGAATTATGTGCTGGTAATGTAAATACTCCAATTTCATTAATGCCATGTATGTACATTCAAGTTCACTAAAGTACATACTCATGACATCATATACATCCTCACACTATCAGTGAATCGGCACGGAATAAACTTAATGGATAAAGAAACTTGAAATAAAAAATTAATGAATAAAGGATAACATGAAACATACAATAACACTATACTGTCTGTGGTTCAGCCGCCAGCGGAAGATATGGTGGTCACGGAGATGCAGCTAGACTAAAACTTCATTCATTTTGAATGGAGACAAGAAGAAAGCGGAGGCAAGTTTCCAACAGAGCTTTGAAGAAAAATTTATTTTGTTCACACAATTATCTGTACCATATACTGACAGCATGATCCAAGATACGTTTGAAGAAACAGCTGGAGACTTTCCCACCAGCCAGAGGCTCATTCATCTTCCTTTTCACAGTACAGAGAAATGTTGAGCCAATCGATTTGGCTGTAGAAACACTGTGGCTCACCGGCACCAATTATAGACTAACATCCTGAGGATTATGTAATGTCTCACCTCTGTTACTAAAGGCCAGGAATCAGACAAACCTCATTCAAAAACAACCCATTTTGTCCACTTTTAATTTAGTAATTGGTCATTTAGTAGATGCTTTCAATACATCTGAAGTGACTTACAATACATTACAATGACAGTCCTCCCACAGAGTAGCCAAAAGGTCAAGTGCCTTGCACAAGGGCACATTGGTTTTGCCCCTTGTGGGGTCTGGTGCTTTCGGTTACCAGCCCAGAACTTAAAGTCAGTTTAACTCAAGCTATTATACAGGCTCAAGAGCTGTTCCTATAAAGGGGCAAGTCAGACAATTATATCTCAAAGGAATGCATCTACCGCAATTAGGTTCTTCAACAAAGAAGGTATCAGAAAGGGCTGGTCACAGCATTCACATATAAATCTGCTACTTTACAGTCTTAGGCTGGGTTCAAAAGGCTGGGATAAGCAGAGCTGTTAAGCACAGGGTGTGTCCTGGGCAAGCACTGTAGAGGAGCAAAGCAAAACAAGCTTACAGATGCCAAAACCTAAAGTAGCACATTAGTGACGTTATGTAATCATCACCGTGGGCATGATTTGTTATAGCAAACACAGATTTACAGCCACGGCAGTGGCTTCTGTAATCATATCGGGTCAAAGTTCCTCAGAGACTTAGTAGGCTGGGTAACTTCATGATGTAAATATGATTTAATAAGTCTAAAAGCTTTCAGCATGCACCGCAACTTGGCAAGACAGACAGAGCTTAGCAGACCAAGAGTTGAAAGAAGAAATGACAGGGCAATGAACTCTGATTGGATTTCCTCAGTCAGTCCTAGCACTGGTGGAAAAACAGACAGGACAGGGTTTTATGCAAGGTCTTGATGATGGTGATCGAATGAGGAAGGAATACATGAGTTCATCCATTTAAATCTGGCATACACATGCAGTAGTGAAACTTAAAAAAAAAAAAAAAAAAAAAAAAAAAAACAGGAAACTCAACCTCGGAAACCCACCCTTGCTTGTAGAGGACTGGGTGGAGTTCCTCAATGAGACCCAAAAGGCTGTATTATTTTAGCATGCTTTATCTAGATTAGGTGGTATAGGACACAGTGAGCAAGATCAGTTCAAATCAACAATAAAACTACTAGATCTCGCCGTACGGTGCTGAGTAGAACTTGCTAACTTCCTCTGCAAGACTGCTTTTTGGGATTACCAAATATTTGGGCAGTCAGGCAAAGATTTCTGTACTGTTCTTACATAATGGATGAGCAATGCCAAGGTCTAAATTATCCATCCAAGACTGAAGCTCTTCGTCCGTGTCACTAGAGTGAAGTCTCCAGAACTAAAGCAACAAACCCACACCAGTTGACTTGAATATAGATTACACTGCCACCAAACCATCTGAACTTTCAGGTTATTTCATCCTAAAAATATATTGCTAGAAGACAACAACTTCAGGTCATGTTGTGCATTCCATTACTGGGTGGACACTTGTTGGTTATGCAAGTTTGTTTCCAAGCAGGACTTAGTGTGGGAAACTGCTCTGCAACCAAGATCAATGTGCAGATATTTTGGCTGGACAGCAAGCATTTGCTTATGCAAGATGATCAAAACCATACTTTCTAGCCACAATGATCCAGAATAGATCAGCCAAAGGTCAGGTTCGCTGCTAAAAATAGTAGACAACCAAAATCTGTTCAAGCTCTATTCCTGGAACAAGTAAAATGTGACTAAATAGATATTCTTTCATTTCAACTTTGTAGAACTTCATAGCAGTAGGTGCAACAAGTTAATTATTTTCAGAATTAAACATTCCTTTTCATCCAACAACTTTCTTCCTCTGGTACTCAAACATGGGTTTCACACAGAGTTTCCCTTTATTGAATGGTATGGCCCATTCATTGTTTCCCATCAGGACCCCCTTCCCTCTCATAGACAACACAACTATTTACTTTCTGAATTAACCAATTGCTAAGCATTACATAACCACATCGCACTGTTTGTCTCCACGAGTGCCATGGCTACAGCAGCCAAGTGGGGGGCACACTGACAAAGCGCTTTTCTTCCCTTGTGCAGCTACACTGCTGCTAACAATCACATCTTTGTGTAGAAACAAGGGCCCAATTAACCTTCAAGATGGACAGGACGGCAAACAGAGTGAAAGAAGTGCCATAAGAGGCACGACTAGTAAACGTACCGCAGGATTTCATACTCAATGAATGGTTTTAGGGATCAGTAGACCAATGTTTCCTTCAGGAAGTAAGTCTTAGTAATTTAACCTTTTACTTTTTTACTTTACCATGTAACAAAATCCTGCCCTAACCAGGTCCATAAAACAAGTGTACCATCCATGTTATAATGTCAGGTACACAATAAGCATGACAAAACTGACTGAAATATAGCATAATGGTTGACCTAGATGCCACTGAACATTAAACATAGTGGGGAACAAGTGTAGACACTTGGATGCGAGAAAGCGACCGTTGCAAATCCATTTGTCCTTCCTATGAGAAGTATTGCGAGTGCTTTGAGTTAGATTTGTCAAAAGTACCAACTTCGATACCATTTCAAATTTTAAAATTTTAAAACTGATGCTTTGAGTGCTGTTGAGTGGATTCGTAAACACCTCTGATTGGCCTTTGTGTTCACTGGCTCAACATATGTGTCTGTTATTGGCTACAATGATCAACGCACGGGAGCGTTTGAAAGCAAACGGAAGTGTTTGAAAGCATTTTGAAAGCGGGAGCATTTAAAAGTAGACGTCTATCAGCAGACCGGTCCACTGATAGATGCCTGCTTTCAAACGCTCCAGTGTGTATCTGTGTAAGCGCCCGGTGAAGAGCGTCACTAATGTCTATTTACGACATGTTTTTGAAGCGTTGATCATTGTAGCCAATCACAGACATATCTGATGAGCGCGTGAACACAATGGCCAATCAGAGCTCAACATCACTTAAAGCGTCACATTTTTAAAATTTCAGTACCGACTTGGTATTGAACTCATAACTTTTGACAACACTACTTTGAGTACGTCATAAATATAGCGAAGCATCAGTTTACCGTCTGGGAATTTTCGTGTCGCGCCACATCCAGTGTAGACACAGTGTTAAAGTAATTGTGATGAATAAATGCCTTGACTTTTCAATGGCGAAAAGGATATATAAAAGGCATCATTTCATAAGCAAATAAGATTTCATAAGATTTTGTACACTTCAAGATAAATACTGAACACTAAATAAATCCAGACCATCCACTCCATCAGTATTTCATTACCCATCCTTCTGACCGTAGGTATAGATTACCTATGTACAGAAAGGCCAACTACAGTAGGAGTTTTGTTCCTGTAGCTATACGGGCCTTAAACACTTAGGAATCAGCCTTTATTTCATGCTCATGCAATTTTTTTTTTTTTGGTCCTGATTGCTTTGAATTGTATTGTGATTTGTTTACATGTACTGTGCTGTTGTGTTTGCGTTACATACACACCCATTGTGAAGATGAATTTCCTCTTGGAGGACAAATAAACTATCTATCTATCTAAATAAATGCTATATATAATATTTATTAAATACTTATCCATTTTTATGGGGGAAAACTGAAATAAAATCAAAACAAAAAAAAAATTGAGAATAACTCAACTGTTACTCAAAACAGTTAATCTTTCAAGAAGTAAACTGTGAAAGAGCACTTGAACTAATGCTCACAAAGAGTGAAAAAAAAATAGATGACCAATAAACCCACCAATGAGTAATGTAATTCCTTCTTTAGTCTTGTTTCACAGACCAATAATGGTCATTGAGTAAAAGGTTTTCCCTTGATGTCATGTATGAAAGTAAGAATGGCAAAGGGGATGTCGGCCCTCTGGGAAAAGCACTAATAACTGCACAGTAAAAACAAATATGCTGTTTCCTGTTTGTATCCAATGACTGACAGTTCCAAACTGTTTGAAGGCCAGAGCTAATCTATACCGGAAGCACTTACAGCACATCTCAGAAAGTACAGATATATGGCTTGTTCCATAAATTCATAAACCCTCGGCTAAAAGAATCATGGGACTGCACTAAAGATCGCAGATTCAGAAAATGTAGGCCTCTTCACTATTCAGTGTATACGGCTCAGAATCATTAGCCAATGAGAGTCCACTTCAACAATGAGCATTTCTGTTCAATGAGGGCACGGGTCACCCTGCCTTTCTTCATGTCCCTCATTATATATGCGCACATATCAGAATCTGCAACTATGTGCTTGGACTGGGTGAACTTTAAGACTTGTGTTTCTGGTTCAGTGAATAGGGAGGATGAGCTGAGGGGTCAAATCTCATCTGGTGGCAAAAAAACAGCCAAACGGGATTGACGAGCCCAGAATACTAACCATACGGTATGGAAAAATGCGTATATGCGTATGTGATTTTTGTGAGACAGTGTTTTAAGAGATGGCAACAATATCACCATGGGAATTCTTTGTCATTTTGAGAAACAGCAGGGGGGCGTATTGGAGCCACGAATGGCATCTCACAGGGCGGCTGGATGGTGGAATAACAGAACAGCAGTCACACTGGCACAAATCCACAACTTACGTCTTACGTATGGTACGACAGGAAAAATAGACTCGCACCGAGTGTGGAGACAATTACACAACAGTAACACCTTCCAATAACAGAGTAAAAAAAGATTTAAAATGCCAGCACTATTACTCAACAAGAAGGCCCCATTCACAACAGAATCTTCCCTTTGACCCATTCACAAATCAGAGCAGATTTCCACTACACACCAGCTGCATTGATATCTAGAACCTGCCACAGACGGTTTTCCTTCTACTCAAAGGCATTTAGCCTTATGTACGGCGGTCAGCTCATAGGTTAACGTCCTGTCCTTTGTGACATTTTTGAACTGAGTCCAGAATTCAGCTCAAGAGAAGGGATTACATGATTGCGCTGACCCGGCCAGACTCCATAATCCCAAATTAAAAGGCAGAGATGTCGACCAATAGGAGCAAGATAATCTAACCCTGCTGCAATTATGAATATCACGATATAGATTTCGGCTTCATGGCTTCCAAGAAAATGGCCATGCTGTTTTTCCACTTTCCTTGTTTATTTATCTGGGCAAAGAAGTTTACCGCATTAAAAAACCCTGTGAGCCACAAGAGAGACTATATTTCACACAAAATCAGATTAGAATGCAATGTGCGATAAGAGAGGGAGAGGAAAGTGGGAGAAATGAGGCAATATATACAAACTTAGTTTTGGAAACAACTGGCTTTTTTAAAGGAGAACTACATATAGCCAAGTAAATCCCCATGTTGCAGATGATGTGGATATGGGGCCGTCTTACCTGAAGGGAAGATATGAGGCATTGGAGCCTGAAGTCAGGGCTCTGTAGGCTTCCTCTGGTGTTTTCTTTAGGTAAATCACCTGAGATGGGAAACAGGAACAGGAAATGACATTAGAACACAAGCAACGCAGCTGAATGGTAATGGTAGGTATTCATTTTAAAGACTTTAGCATCAGTGTTGTTGTTAACTAAAACTAATAAAAAATGTTTTCTGTGATGAAATAAAGCTGAAATAAAATAAAATATAAATGTTAGATGAAAAATTTTAGATTAAATGAAATTAAGAAATGTTGCCTTGGCAACTAACTGAAGTAAGTTTAAGTTGAAGCACTAGTAAATTGGACATCACTACTTTCCAACGGCCTACTCAGTCATTTTCCTATTTTCCTCTTTATCCCATACACAAATGCACTTTCAGGAAAGTGATGTTCAGGCAGAATGTGTCACACAGATGAGATGCTGTGGCTCAGCACAATGGGGCCCTTCTCAAGTTGGGACGACTTGTCACGGCACAGTGAGGCAGTCACACTTGCTGAAGTGACGTGTTTTAGCGGTCATATATTCCCTTCATGCATGCCAATCCCTCTTGACATCACAGAGAGAAAGAGCTCTATAATAAGATCTCTGCTGACTCCTTGAACATTTCTGTGGCTTGGTGTCAAAAAGCAGCACAGCAGTGCCAACACGAAAAAAAAAGTATGTTCAACATGCATAAAATATAGAAAAAGGGCTAGTTCAAAAAAAAATAAAATAAATAATAATAATAATAATAATAATGTAATTTACTCACATCATTTTTAACTTGTATAGTTATTCATACAATTTTTATAATCTGACTTTGACTCAGAACAATGATTTATTAAAAAATCTGATATGGCATTTCTGTAAATAACTACCGTATTTTCTGGAAAATAATAGCCGCACAGGGTCAAAACTGGACTGCTAAGATTTAAAAAAAAAAAAAAAAAAAAAAAAAAAAAAAAGACAAATAAGTTGCATCAGTACCCAAGTCACATTTTACTATTACATTCAGAAATACATGTAAAAATTTCAGTAAATAAAACAAAACATGGATTTTATAGTTCCCCTCATTCAAAGACTTTAAATTTAACGACATTCAGAACAGAACAAGAATGACAAACATAAGCATAAAAAAGAAATTATAAACCAAATTTATTATAAACAGCAAGCCTAAATGAATGTACTAAAGAAACAAACCTAAACGAAACTGAAATTACCAGCGTGTGGGAAATGAAAAACTAGCATGTGGGAAATGAAAAACTCAACTTTTATTCAGAAAAATGCAGTATATTGATTATACAGCTTCAGAAGATATTGAATATATAGTTGTATTCACCACTTTATGATACTTTATATGCTTATGCTTTAAACCCTTAGTCCCCATTCATTGCAATCGCATGGAAAAGGGCGACCCGCACACTTTTCAAAATATCTTATTTTTGTTCCACAGATGGAAGTCAGTCACACAGGTCTGGAACAATGTGAATGACAATTTTCATTTTTGGATGAACTAATTTTTTTAAGGCCTCTAGTACTTGACAACAAACTATCTAGGAGAGAGTTCAAGTGACAGCTGTTTTTTGTTTGGCAGGAGGCCAGAGCTTTATCATTTGTGCACAAGCTCATGAAATATGCACCAACGAACAATTAGCTGAACAGTTCCGAGGATTAAGTTCAGTCTCGTGAGAAGGGTCAGAACTTGTTTGTTTGTGTTGCGCCCTAGTGTCCCATGTGACCCAGAGAAACGATGGAAGATCTTGGCCCCAGCTGTTCAACCAGTACAAATAATCTCCTTCACATGATAAAACTGGGTCGTCTACTGTAGGGCAGATCAGCAGCAAACATCTGCACTTGCCAGAGAAGCACATCCCACACAAGCCTGGATCAATAACAACCCACTTACAGAAGATTCACTGCAAGTAGAAAGACAAATTACATTGAAAGCACGTCCATGCACGCAAAGAGTAACAGGCAAGCCCACACGGAGCAGAACCATGGTTTTATGCAGTTTGGAGATGATTCACTCATATACTACTGTGATCATCTAAAACGCAAGTCCATCTTGAGCACATTATTGAGTTTATAGGAGAGAATCCGCATGATTTGACAGCTGTCTCCAGAGGTTGGGTTTTATGAAGGTAGCTAAAATGAGTTTCCATTTAAGACAACTAAATTAAGACCAGGATCAGGGTTCAGACTAAATTTAGACTGAAAGGGTAAATGTGACCATTCCTAGTAGACAGATTTTGAGGTAGTACACCAACTTTGAGAGACATTTGCAAGATAATTAGAAATGCAAAGACCAGGTTTGCAAGGAAAGAAGACTCACACATTTTCAGTTTTTCATTATAATGTCTATGCTCATATTTAAAATAAACTAAAAATAAAAGGGGGGGGCACATTTGGGACACATTCAACAGCTATATGAATGTAGCTATATAGTCTCTGCAGACAGGGAACAAAAAAATGTAAGTAGAGAGGTGAGTCGCAGCTACAAACATCCAACACAGGATTTATGGTGGCACGCAGCCATTGCATCACAACAATCCAAAGTCAGATTATACAAAAAGCCAGATTATAACTTGTCATGGCCCTCATCCAATGGAAAGCAAGGGAACATCAGATCCCCCCCCCCTTTTTTTTTTTGAATAGCCGAGGATCAGAAAAAAGGATGCTGATATTGTATAACACCATCACCCTTTTCAGTTCCCTAATATTTCAAATTTCAGATCTAGTAGGAACAAGTTAACAGTGACTCCTTTGAAGGAAACTGGAGAAGCATATCTCATACTACTTCCTTTCCGTGTTGCCATTTAGGACTCATCAATATTCATGAGGAAAGAAGCGTTCTTATCTCCCAGAGCTTATCTCATTGTGTGAGACAGTAGCTGCTTTGTCAGTACAAATCAGCACAAATAAACTGAATATACTCGAGTAAATGTGCATGCTATTAAAAAGAGGATTAAAATATTTGCAGAAAAAAAAATTTCATTTTCTTTCCTCATTCTTTAAAGGGCTCAGAAACTGGGAAGTCATTCACACTGAGGGTTTATCAGAATGGTACACTGACCCACATTATAGCTGGCACCTGTGCCTTTTACAAAGCAATAAATCTGCCCGGACCAAAGACCTTCCATGAGAGTGCCAGGAACAGGAAGAGTGTAGATGCCCAATGGCGCAATTGGCTGGCATTGCTCATGCAGACATGGCGTTTCACAAGGGCCACTGTGTACGTGGTGGGATAGATGAATGAATGCAGTGGAAAAGGACAAACTGGCATGCGAGCCAGTCAAGGACGTAGTTTGTGCTGCCACAACGCGGGGGATGTACCAGTCAGTCAGCAGCCTGTCGCTCTCTCTGAGGGGGAGGCCAGAATGAGGACACTGGCAAACATCCGAGAAGACTTTGTACTACATACGAATTTGCTGTCGATGCTGCGATGTGGGAGGATTGTTGGTTTTGATGGAAACAGCTGAGCAGCTAATTTGCAGGGTCATGACAGATTCCATCCTGGGCATGAATCCTCAAGACAGGCGAAAGTAATTAACGCCAGTGAAAGAGGAAGACAAAAGGACAGAAAGAAGTGGGATACTCACAGCATAAGCACCGATGAGCACAGCAGCGTTAGCCCTTTTGTGCTGGTCAAAGCTGGTGTAGTGAACAATCCTCTTTCTCGTCAGTGTAAACGACTGGAAACAAAAAACAAATGCATTACATTGCAAGCATGTACAAGAATACATTTCAAACATGCAATTTATTTTAGACAGCTTACATTACATCAACTGTTCAATGTAGTTTTCATTACAGAAATTTTTTGATGAACATGAATTACAAATTGCTTAAGATAAAACTAAATAAACAGATCAACAGTTGTTCAAACTTTCCATTAGGTTTATATGTATAAAAACAATTGCATCAATCATTAAAGTTTTTGTTTAAAGCATTTTATAAGAAAAATGGCATTAAACGGCAAAATGTTAAATGGCATTCTAAAGAAACAAAACTGTAATTTAAACAAAAAACAAAACCTGCAGCAATGCTATTTTAATGAAAATAAAAATCAATTATTCAACACGGTTTTTATTGGAACAGTATCTTAAAGAAACTCAAATATAAATTATATAAAGTCTTCTTTAAAATGCTATTATAACAAAAAATTATCATTAGTCACTGCAAACTTTCTGTTTTTTGTTATTTTAACATGACGAAAAAGAGAGAACTGCATCAAGTGTTAAACTTGTTGGCTTGATTTAATTAGAAATTAAAATCTTGGTTAAGGTAAAAGTCACTTCAAACCCATTTAGTTAATATGACTGGTTAGATGTTTGGGAAACAGGTTATGAGAATTTCATCAGCGAATATCTCAGCACCAACAAATTCCACACACTTAAAAACATTTTTTTCCTGCTTAAATTAGCTTGAGGTGTATTCTGGATAACTCAATTGAGTGTCTTAAACATGAGGGAATTTGGAGACAGATGTTGCTGCATCTGCCCCAGCTGCAGCAGTAACACACTGGGAGGTGCTGCAGGTGAGCCAAAATGTGTACACAAGAGAGGCAGCGTGTAGCTGCTAAAAGGCAACTCATGCACAGGCACACGCCAAAAGCTTCAGAATAGTCTGTGCTAGATCTGAGCTGAACTGAAAAGCCCTCAAAGGCTCTGTTCCTTTGTCACTCTACATGCTGCAGAGTAAAAATTTTGGCTGGGGTGGAATAACAGTGAAATCAAACTGCCAGCACAACAAATGAGGATTCAAACTTGTCCACCTACAATCCACCCCCAAAGAAAAGAAATACACACCAAAGGCAAAACTAAGAAAAGGAAATTTCCAAAGCTGAGAGCCCAGAAGAAATTCAACCTTTTTTTCCAGGAGAACCTCTTTAAAAAAATTTTACTTTTTTGCCTATTCATTTTTAGCATAAATATTAAAAAATTCATAGCAACAGGGTTTACCCCTTTTATTTTTCCAAGTTGAATCGATAAGAAAGACAACACTGAGACAACTAGATTGGAAAGTGCCGCTCTAGAGGTCATCTTTTCTCACAGAGTCATAGTAACAGGGTTGAACCCTTTTATCTTTCCAAGTTGAATCGATAAGCAAGACAACACTGAAAGTAAACTAGACTGGAAGTGCAGCTCTATAGGTCATCTTTTCTCACAGAGTCATAGTAACAGGGTTGAACCCTTTTATCTTTCCCATTTAAATCAATAAGCAAAACGATATTGAATGCAAACTAGTTTGGAAAGTGAAGATATAGAGGTCATCTCTCATAAAGTCATTGTAACAGGGTTGAAATCTTTTATCTTTCCAGGTTAATTCAATAAGCAAAACAATATTGAATGTCAACAAGATCTTTTTCTTTTCTTTAGCCATTATCTAACAGGTCATCTGTTCTCACAGAGTTGAACCCTTTTTACTTTGCAGGCAAATCGATAAGCAAAACAAAGTTAACAATTACCCAGCAAGTTAATTTTCATTTAAAATAACAACATCCACATGCAAGAGGTGGCTATGCTGGGGGGGGGAAGAAATCACTGCCAAAATTAAAAAACTCAAAAAAAAAAAAAAAACAATCTCAAGATTGACAGGTTTTTTTTTTTTTTAAATCTAGCTGTGCTTCAAAAACACCAACTCGAGAATGCACAAACTCCACTCAGCAATGCTAGAAAGTTGATCTGATAAGAACCAGATACTACTAGAACAGATACTACCAAAGATTCCCTTCTTGCTATGTAGTCCCCGCAGCTTACAACCAATCATGCAGGCCCAAACTGGTGAGGTCAGAAAAAAAAAATGTAATCTCTAAAGCAACAACTTGTAAATTAGAAACAGGCGGAGACATTCACATGTGGTTGGATGGGTGTGGACGTAGTGAAAGTGGTTAGGAGGAAAACACATCATGCTTTACCACGGAACTTTACCTTTAATATTCCAAAACATGAACACATGAGAGAACTACACCTTGCCAGCTTTAGAAACACAGAACAAAACACAAAGATAAAAAGGTTGATTATTCAAGTGCCTTCCTTTACCTTAGACAGATGCTTAGAGGAGACATGTCAGCATTTATTCACTACATGGACACTATAAACTTCTTGTGTGCTTTGGGGTTCTGTCCACTTTGCTGACCTCTCAATTTAGGTTAATTGGACACTAAAGTTGGCGTTGTATCGAGTTAACCATTTTATGCTTCTGAAAGCTGATGAAACTCAACAACTATATTTCTAAACTCTGCTAAAACAGAAGAACATTGTATCTTTGTCTAGATGTGCAGTCTAGTTAGTAAACTCAATTAGTTTTGGAACAAAGGTACTTTCCAAAAGGCAGGTGGTTGGAATGGACTTTTGAAGACGCATTAGCCAAAATGTAAAGGTAGAACCACATGTATCCTTAGTAAAGAAGGTAATCCCAAAATGCATTGTGGCAAGTTAAAAAAACTAAGACGGCGGATAAAGGAAATTTTAATAAGTGTGCTTATTGATTTAGATTATTGAAAAAAAATAGCCTAATTTAAAAAAACGAAACAAAAAAAAAAACAATTGCTTGCAAACATTGTGCTCTTAGCATAGCAATATGCTAATGTAACTCATGTCAATGTTTTGTGAGGCACTTTGAGGTTCCGCCTATGTAGTGTTCCAAATCAGTCACTTATGGGGTTTCATTTCAGTTAAGATACTACCTTAGAAGGTAGCTGCCTAGGTAGCTAGTATCAAGTAAGGCAGCTCACTAAGTTTTGGAAAGCAACTAGTGTAACCTTAGTAAAAACCCAGAGTGAGTGGTACCTACTGCTACCCACCCCAAACCAAACATTACCCTTTAAACAGTGTCTATATTTTCAATCGAATGGAAAATCTGGAAGCTGATGGATTGGGATGGATCCTATGCCCCTCCCCAACACAACTGATGCTTGCAGAGCAGTACTCGGACATCTAATCCTCCTCCATAAATCCTTAGGACACGCATGAACCACATGGCAAGGCCAATGCCAGTGGCTGCTGCTTAAGTCTGGATGAAAGGAAAAAGGTCATGTCTAATCCCAACATTTGTTTACATCTGATAGAAGTGAGGATCAGGCCTAAAAGATCAAGAATGGTGACATAACAGGCAACTCAATTTCTCAGCAGACCGCGAACACAGAGATCGAAGTAGATTGTAGTAGATACCTTGCTGATATCCTGCTAAGTTCCATGACAATTGCAAGAAAAAGTTGGACTTGTAAAACTTTGGCCTAGTAGATAAATTTAAAACTGATAACCGGAAGGTGACTGGTTCAATCCCCAAAGTGAAGAAGATGCACCACTGTGCAAGGCACTTTAAGGGTTAGTTCACCCAAAAATGAAAATTCTGTCATTAATTAATCACCATGTCGTTCTAAACCTGTAAGACCATGATGTAGCATAATAAGTTATGGCATCACGTACGTCATACACACACAGGATGGCCTGAGGGCGAGTAAAACATGGGGTAATTTTCATTTTAAAGTGAACTAATCCTTTAACACTCTTTGTCTTGTTGCTTTACTATGGAAACAGTGAGTATTTTATCATTTACAAATTCCCATTCATTTCCATTGTAAGCTCCTTAGTTGTAATCCTTTTTTTTTTTTTTTTTTTTTTTTTTTTTAAAGAAGAGGAGGGAGAAGTGGAAATTATTTTTTGTGGTAATCAGCATTACACAAATGTACCAAATCAGGAATATTCCTTCAAGAAGAAATCTCTTCATGGCCTGAACTGCTGATCTTCATAAAGGCCCTGAGATAAGAACATCCTGTGGTCTCAGGAGACACTCTCAGTCCACATTAAAATGCTGCCACAGGTGAGTCAAAGACTAAAAAAAGACATGAGGCACATGGATACAGATGCACATGACACACCCTATTGAGTCTCTGGTCAAAGTCGCTTTTATTTAAAATGAGCACATGCGGTTTTGCCTTACAGACGTGGCATAGAACAAGCTGATGACTTGATAAAGTGAGGGCTGAACAGGATGTTTTCTAGTAGTTGAAGCTCAATGCTGTATTATTAAGTTTAAATTCCCATCCCATATTACAAACAAAGGAAACGTCAGCACATCAGACAGCTCAAAATATCTACCGAAGGGGGTGTGAGTGCAAATTCCTCAGCTTTTTTAAATTGTTGTAGCTACATACTGCACATTCTTCAGAAACAACATAATAAATCAAGCAGGTGTTTGACTCACCTTGAGCTTTTTGTTGAGTTTACAGCAGTATCTGTACAGCATGGCAAGATTGAGGGGTCCAAAATCTGCATAAAAGCTATAAAAAAAAAAAAAAAAAGAACAATATCATGAAACTTCATTGTTTAATGAAGAAAGTAATTTATTTGTACATTTAATTAAGAAATTAACTATGGCTCAGGCTAATGGGGCCAGGGCCCCGGGGCCTCTAGTACAGGGCCTCTATCTGAGGCCCAAACACCTAGAAACAAGCCACTGCAGGTGTTAAACTGACATAAAGAAAACAAGGTTGTCATCTCTTTTTCAATGTACTATGCATATGGTGCGATCATTCTTGTAATTTCAAATATAAGCAATAAAGTTGCAAATTGTAATGGTCATTATATTTTGCAATTATGATAAGATGGGCCCCTTAAAACAGACCATCATCCATCCTTAGAAGTCAGCCTCAAAAAGTGTTGTCTGTCAAAATGTGTGTCAGAATGATGTGAAGAACATCATTTCCATTTTTTCACTAATCCTCCCACATCCAGAAATTCTAAATAAATGATTGACAGGTCCATTATGGAAGTTTGGAGATAAAAATGCAACTTTTACTGAAGGATGCATTCGATTAAAGAGTTATGTAACAGACTCTGGAACCATTTCTCGCCTGCTGGGGGTTTTGGCTCTGAAAGATGACTGAGGGAGGGTAAACTCACTTTTCGTACACAAACTCCTCATCCGTGCTAAAGTAATGCGTATTTGCAGTGCTTTTCGGCTTGCTCCTTAAGGTTGCAAAATAGAGTCGATCTGAAAAAAGAGAGAGAGAAAAAAAACACATGGTCGATTAAACAAGCTGGTACAGTTATAAAACAAATATTAATACTCTTCAGAGATAAGATTTTATCATCGGATTATTGGCTTGGGCTTAATCATGTGCAACAATGGATTTATCCAGTGGACTAGCATAAATACACTAAAAAACGAGATAAGAATTATCACAATACTTGAACTTCAGTCAATATGGTAAGAGAAAAATGAAGTATGTTCCATAAATGAAGGGTTTTTCTCACCAAATTTGACAAAAATAAGTGTCTCCACAAATCAAATCTACTTGGAAGGATATTAACTACTTAGTCATCTACTTGGTCATTAAATGAAGTGTGTGATTTTACATGTTCTATCAGATAAAGAATGTCTTTAAGCATAAATGTAGGTATAAACTGCTTTGTGCCATTTGAAAAATTCAATACAAGTAAGTATATAGCGGAATAACAAGGTTGACAGTTTTTAGCCATTACAAGTCAAGTGTTTGAGGACACTACAAAGGGTTTATAAGTAATAGACTATAGGGCTAAATTTTACAATACAGGGATAACAGGGTTGACTGTTTAAGAATATCCTCAATGTAAAAAAAGATGAAACACTTTACTGTCATCATGACAATGTTTTGCATACAATTTGAATAAAAGTTAAAATAGTTGAAAATAATTATCATGGTAACAGGGTAGATACATTACCTATATGAATTTATACACAATTAAATACAATACACATTTTTATTATGTTTCAATAAAATATCTTTCATGCAAATATGATATAAAATAAATAAATGAAAAACAAACATACATAAATTAGACTTAGAATATTTCTGCTAATAAGTATATAAATAAAAAATAATCTACAACAACACAGAAAAAGTTGGTGTCAGATAATTGTTTACACACACCCATCCATCTATTTATCTGATGACTGAAACAAGTCTGAGGCAGCACAATGATTTAAAGTTATTCATACAGAAAATCCTCCGAAACTTAAACTCACCTTTAATAAACTCCGAAGCACCTATTAAATCATCATCGTCAGCCATTTTAAATAAAGTTGTGAGTATCGCGGAATGTTTTAAGTTGTCTAGAGTCATCGACGGCGCGCGAGTGAGGCGCAGCTACTAAAAGAAGAACAAACTACTGCTGGTTTAAAATCCGCTTCCTCTCACCGATGCAACTTCTCTCTGAACTGATGTTGCAAATATTCCGAGTAGCTCAAGAACAAAAAAAGCCCAAAGAAATGTGCAAATAAGGCACTTGAATCTTGTGGCATTCCGCCAGGAGTAAAATTTGAATAAAAAATCTAAAACAACTCAAGGTGCGTCATTTCGCGTCCCGCGTAAAAGTGCTTGAATGAGCAGCCCCGGAGGTTTTTTTCCCCTCGCGTGAAACGTCGTATTATATATCCCTTTTCGCTTCAAACTGGGCAGATATAAGTCGCGAGCCTTTGAATGGCAACTCTGCCCTGGTCATTAGGTGGAAATCTTTCCTTTGCCATGGTCGCGGACAGTCAAGAAAGATCTTAAAGGGACGTCACGTGGTGCCGCGCTGTCCAATCGGCTGCAAGGAAGGCTGGTACTCGGGTTAAGTCTCATTCGACCAATCAGAGGACAAGAAGTTGTTTTACTCTCAGTGAGACGACATCAACCAGCGAATTCACGTAATAATTTAATATTGTGTTGTTGTTTTTCAGTGTGCAGTTTGTATATTAAGTTTCTATCTATCTATCTTTTAGACATTTTTTCTCTTTATTTCCCATTATGGCACATAGCATCTATGAACCCAAACACACGAGTAGCCAGACAATCTGTAACACTGAGCTCAAATTTCGTTCGCCCACACCAGACTGTTTATTCGGGTCATCCGCATCAACAGCTGGAGAGAGATCATGTAGAGACTGTCACACCGTGGTCACCGCGGGTTCTGAATAGTTCAGTTTGAGCAGATGGACATCATGAAGGAGATTAGCAATGTGGGTCCTTTCATGACAGCTCAGTCTGATCTTTCCGTATTGTTTTATGTGCTTAGGCAGCAAACAAAACAAACCAAACCAGGATGTTTTGGTGCACTGCGCGTAGGATTTGAATAATCTGCAAATGAGTAAACAACAGTGAACTTGCTGCCCCTTGGCTATAGGAACTAGCTTGTGCTTCTTTCTGTTGATATTATATTAGCATTTTATTAGAGCCTGAAAGGTGGGTGGTGTTGGTTGCAACCAAAAAAAAAAAAAGAGAATTGTGTCAATTTTTACTCACCCATTCCAAACCTCCTTGGAACACAAAAGAAGATATTTTTTCTATGCAATGAAAGTCAGTGGGGTCCAAACTATTTAATTTTGGTCCACATGCACTGTTTAAAAATGTAATAATTAGTTAAATAAAATGTAATAATTATTTGTTTTAAATTTAAAATGAGCAATTATTTAACAATTTTAAAAATACAAACTTTAAAATCTTAACTTTAATCTTAAAATCCCATTTATGAAATTAATATAAAATATAACATATAAATATACACGTTTTTATAAATATATAAAATTAAAATTATTCTCAACAATCCAATTTTAAATATTTAAAAATTACTAAATAAATAAAAATTAAAATATAAATTAATAAATAATAAATATTAATTGTATACACATAAATACATTTATATACATTTAAAATGAGTAACTATTTATTGATTAATAAAATTATCAATAAAAATAAAATTCAAACTTTAAAAAAACAAAACATTTTTTATATACGTATATTTTTATATTTTAAAATATAAAATGTATTTTTATAAAAAAATATATATTTAAAAAAGAGACAGAGAACAATAAAAAACAACTTATTTTTATAGGTTTGGAGTGACATGACAGAATTTTAATTTTTGGATGAACTATCCCTTTTATCATGAAAAAAATCAATGCATCCATGGTATCCTGCTACAATTCCAATCGAATTAAGGAGGACTGGCGTCACATGCAACTAAGTCTTCACGCAAGGATTTTCCGAGCTCCAATAAACAACATTTTGCTCCTTCCATATATTTTTCTGTACATAAACAATGTTCAAAAGTCCATCCTACCTCCTACTAAGGAGATCCAGACCTTGTTGACGGCTGTGGCTGACTGGCTCCATTCGCTATTTTCCTGGGATCTCCAGGACACAACGTCTGACATGCCTTCATGGAGGTTTAGCAGAACCGGGTTTGATGGGACCCTCGGGAACAGACCTGGACCATCCAGAGCACAAAGTGTGTGGTGGTCTACTGGGACAGAGTGTGCCAGTGGAACAGGGAGGATCCGGTTCACGCGGCATGCTCAGGTTTCCTCATAAGGCGCTCTTGTTACAGTCCTGCCAAGGTGTGACTTTCAAGGTTCCTCACGTTACTTTTCCGAACGGAGTGCACTAATGTGACGTTTCTTCCTCCGGATATCGTTCCAGGTTGTCACATAGTACATCTGCTTTCTAGAGCATGCTGGCTATTGTTGTGTTTTTGTACAGGTTCACATGCTGCTCTGACATCATGGAAAAGCTAATAGACAAGAAGCAGATTGAACTGGGTTTCATGAAGATGGTGAATGTGCTAAATGAAGAGAGATTTCACTGTTTTGAGGTCAGCTATTGACACGGTTTACAAAAGGGTGATTAAGGTCACGTACAAGACTTACTGTACACTCTTAAAATTAAAGGTTCCAAAAGGGGGTTTTCACAGTGATGTGAAAAAAAACAAACATTTTTGGTTTTCCAAAGAACCTTTCAGTTAACAGTTCTTAAAAGAACCATTTTTTTTTTTAGTTTGAAGAACATTTTAATAATCTAAAGAATCTTTTTCCACTATAAAGAACCGTTTGTGGAATTTAAAGGTTCTGTGGATGTTAAAGGTTCTTCATGGAACCTTAACATCCATAGAACCTTTAAATTCCACAAACTTATTATAATTCCATAAAACTTATTATAATATAAATAGACATATATAAAAAACACAACAATAAAACACAAACTTACTCGAACTTTAACTTACTCAAAAAATCACTCAAACTTTAAAATTAAAATGAAATCTAAAAATAAAAACTATTAAAAATATGAATGGTATCTCAAGATAACACTGAGTATTTTGTTTATTTAATGACAAAACATTTCGTTATAACAAAATTCTTGTGTGCCTAGATTGATACTCTATATGTTGTGCCATATTCATTATGAAAAATATTTGTAATAGATTTATCACCATGGAGTTTCATGCTTTGGCAAATACAGTGAGCTTGTGTTATCCGTCCTGTCACCATATCTATTCTAATGCAGTGCAAAGTCCATACAGTTATTAAAAACCATCATACTATTCATTTAATTAAAAAAGTCATGCAAGTTCTACTCTATTGAACATAACAGGTATAATGCCTATAAGCATGAATCATTATGCTGCATGTCAAAGTAGGTTGTGTGTAAATTTGCCATTGATGTCATCATTTGTGCACCAAACCACAAAGTCATAAAACTCATTACTTTGTTCACTCAGCTCTGACCACAGCATTATCATAACAGCAAGATTTATGTACAAATGTATAAGCCAGGGATGTAGATTATGTCTGATTTTTACGTAACCTTTCCAAGGCAGACTGATGTCAGTAACTTTTTGTAATCTGAATTTCAATTATAAAATTAATATAAAAACAATATTTACATAAATATATTTATTTTTTTTTGTAAAAATCCGAGTTTTAGATTTTGGATTTTTTTTGTAAATTGTATATCAAAATTAAAATGAATCTAAATCCCAACATTTGTAACATTATAAATGTCTTTACTGTCACTTTTGATCAATTTAATGCATCCTTGCTGAATAAAAGTATTAATTTCTTTAATTTCTTCTCAAAAAAATAAAAATAAAAATTCTTACTGACCCCAAAGTTTTGAACGGTAGTGTATAATGTTACAAAAGCTTTGTATTTCAGATAAATGCTGTTCTTTTGAACTTTCTATTCATCAAGGAATCCTGAAAAAAAAAAAATATTGTACACAAATATTTTGTACAATTGTACACAATAAATGTTTCTTGAGCAGCAGATCAGCATAAGAGAATGATTTCTGAAGGATCATGTGACACTGGAGACTGGAGTAATGATGCTAAAAATTCAGCTTTGATCACAGGAATAAATTACTTTATAAAATATATTCAAACAGAAAACAGTTGTTTTAAATTGTAATAATATTTCACAATATTACTGTTTTTACTGTATTTTTATTAAATAAATGCAGCCTTGGTGAGCAGACGAAACTTCTTTTAAAAACATTAAAAATCTTACCATGTCCAGACTTTTGACTGGTAGTGTATATACACTGAACAAAATTATAAACGCAACACTTTTGTTTTTGCCCCCATTTTTCATGAGCTGAACTCAAAGATCTAAGACTTTTTCTATGTACACAAAAGGCCTATTTCTGTCAAATATTGTTCACAAATCTATCTAAATCTGTGTTAGTGAGCACTTCTCCTTTGCCGAGATAATCCATCCACCTCACAGGTGTGGCATATCAAGATGCTGATTAGACAGCATGATTATTGCACAGGTGTGCCTTAGGCTGGCCACAATAAAAGGCCACTCTAAAATGTGCAGTTTTATCACACAGCACAATGTCACAGATGTTGCAAGTTTTGAGGGAGCGTGCAATTAATTAATATTTATACTTAATATTTTTTTTATTAACTCACAAACCCCCTGCAGTTCCATCACACAGTCTGGGAACCCTGATGTAATATAATATTTAATGTACTTCATGTTGTTGATTACAAACAATGGAATATATTTTCTTTTTCTTTGTATTTTTATATTAATATGGTACAAGATTATAGAGATAAGAAAGGTCAAAAGTAATCTAACAGTAATCAGATTATATTACCTTAAATGTGTAATCCAATGGATTACGTTACAAACTACAATTTTTGTTTACAAGTTGTAAGTAAGGTACTTTTTATTCTTTACTACATTACTTTTAAATGTTTTGAAGTTTGTTTGATCCAGACCATATGCAAATATTTTCCTTATATATATATATATATATATATATATATATATATATATATATAGTGATTTTTGTCAGTAGCTTCATTTTATTAGTAATTATTTTACCTTATTTTTTTTTATCAATTAAAACATCCAAACTTTAATATCAATCTCAATTACAAAAATGAACATTTAAAAACAAACTCAAGTTTTAAAGTTATTCATTAATTTGTTTGTTTGATCCTCCAGCCCATATGCAAAGATTTTCTTTTCTGCTTTGCCAGTGTTTAATTACTCCCCACAGCAACATATGCACCGGACAGCCAATGATCAGACTGACAACCCATTGAAAGCGGTTCAGAAGCCACACCCACCGCCCCCCACAGGGAGGCTTCTCGTTTTAACAATGTAGATGTGCCCTTTCCAGACCCAAGGGCTCTATGCATATTCACGCATCATCACATGGCTTCCCCTATTCTCTTCTGCTCCCCCTATTGTCCTGGCATCTGCTGGCAGTAATTGTTCCGGCCTGGAGCACAAAAGAGCTGAGGGAAGAGACTCCAGTTGGACCGGCAACAGCTAACACTTGTAGGCTGTCTCTAGGGTGAGCTAAATGTGAAGATTTGCCCTATAAGCCAACAAGTGCTTTCACTTAGATAAGTTGTTCACATGTGCCACATAAACGGCTTTAAATGCCCCAAGTGCTCTTTAAGACTGCGAAAGGTAGCCAATGCCTGAATTACATTAAAACAGTGCACTTTTAAAAGAGCAAATACACTTAATAGATTAAATACAGGTAAATGAACGTTTTTTGTTTTTTTTGTTTAAGAACCACACAATCAAAATAGAATCTTGTGTCTATCAAACATTTTATTGTATTTTTCTCCTCAAAAAAAAAAAAAAAAAGAAAAAAGATGCAAATATTTAATGCAAATAACCAAAGAACATAGTCACCTAAAGTAGCCAAAAAAAAGCAAAAATAAATGCATAAAAAAAAAAATTGAAATTCCATCTTATAAATAACAAACCAAGAATGAAACATTTTCAGAATCAAAATTAAAGCAATAAAGTCTAATAACTTTAATGAAAATATAATAAGATGGCAATGGAATTTCTGAAATTTGTTTCTTACCAACACAATGACTTAAATAACAAATACAAAAAAAAAAAAAAAAAAAAAAAAAAGCAGCTACATGGAACCAAAAACTTGGATGGAAAACTTTTCCTCCGCGTACACACAGTGCACTAAATTTACCAGTGACATACATGTATTTTACTACGTCCATGCAAATTGGTTAGGCTATAGTTATTGTTAACAGCAGACCGCAGTATCGAAAGGGTTTAATTAAACTTTAAGGCTTGTGTTAGCGTGCGAAAAACAAATTTGACTGATGCGAAAGGATTGGGCGAATATTGCGAAGGTGACATTTCATTACAGTGTAAGGCAATACCCTGAGTAACAACAAAAGTTTTGGAGGGGAACACAACAGTCGTAAAGGAAAAATATGGACTGACGTGGTGGTCAGCGCAAGAAAGCTAATCGTTAATCGTGAAGAACGTAAAGATAATGAAGTTATCTTTGCGTCATCCAGTCGGTTACAGTAGTAGTGTGTTTCTGCTACAAGTCCTCCTTATCTCGGCTGGGGACAAGCCAAGGACGACGGATCTGTGCGTTTACAAGCTAGGATTGGTTGCACCCACTCCCTGGCACTCGATTATGTAGGTGTCGTTGTTGCCAAGTTCATCCTCTGCTTTGCGTATAACAAATTTCGCCTGTAAAAGAAAGAAAATTGCAGTTGATTGTAGTAATTGTAGTCCCCTAGTGTTTTTTAAACAAAGGTGCCTATATGGGCTTCCACACCAGAGGAACGTTTTCAAAGTTCCTATAACTATTGGCGGAAGTACCCGCTTTTTGGCTGTTTGGCATATTGCAGGAACTGGGAATGATTTTAGTTATAGGAATGCATTCTGGGGGGACTAAATTAGCTCCTACTTCAGAGAAGGGTCTAACCCAGCACAGTAGGAACTACAAGTGACGCAAGTGTACATTGATTGGTCAAACACATGCCATATGAAACGCCGGCAACCGCCATATTTAAAAAGCCGTGTAAACATCCATGAACATGGAAAACAGCAATAGATGGACGGACATCAAAGTCCAGGCACTTCTCAACTGATCACAGTGTCCTCTAGTTGTTGAATGCCACACTTAAATGAAGTCGCTGTCGGCTGGCTTACGCCACTTTAGAGTTGCTACCGGCGGTGCAAATGCAACCAGGAAAATGGCCGTAGGGGATCATTTCTTTTTTGGGGGACCGTCCTGTTGGCTAGTTCCTATAACTACCTGGTGCGAAACCCCCTCGTGATGTGCGTTCATGTCAGAACTTACATTCGTGAGCTGCTCAGCGACGTGGATTGCCGTTTGCGTGTGGAGTGTTACTGGGCCCGTTCGCATTCTGGATGTGCCGTTCGCCAAGGCCATGAAAATAATAAGCTGTAAAAAGATACATATAATTACTCTCCAGACAAGCACATATTTGTTATGTCGCTCTGAAACAGTTGAGTGTTTGTGTGTCTGACCTGGTCTTGCAAGAACTCGTCCACGCAACCATTATGTCTGATGTTCCTTAGCAACATTTCTGCAGCCTCAATGCCAACTTTGTCAGCATACACACCTGGGGACAAACAGAGGGAATATGAACAACACAATCAAATTTTCAATTCATATTATCAAGTTTAAGAATGTATCATCCAATTAATGGTTGGGGAACATATTGTCTTGTCCAAACTGAGACTCAAAACAGAAATGAACAAGCTTTCCTTTGTGACGTATCGCCCTCTAGTGCCAAAACTACAATACTGAACTAATTCTTCAGGACTGGGCAGCCAGACAACCCTTACCTTTTTTGCCAAGAGATGACCCTGCAAATATGCAGCCGGTGGATGATTCTGCAATTATTCTGCCAGGGGACAGAAAATATACAGACATTAGTCAAACAAAACCCCAAAACAATTGCAGAGGACGGTCTGAGATCTGATGTACTCACATGATCCCGTTGCCGTTTCCACAGGCCTTGTCTTTCTCCTGCAGAGACTGAATGTTGATATACAGGTCTTTGATTTCTTTCCTGATAGTGCGAACTGCTGCTGTGGACATGTCCTTCGCCAACTGAACATCAAGAACAATCAAAGTTCATAGTGAAGTTAAGAGCAGTTGGAAAATAAATACTTTCATAAACACCAATGTCACTTTTTCCAAACAATGCTGATTAAAAAGGTAAAAAACAAAGCATGTTGTGGTTTACATACTTTTTTCAAGGTCCCTTATGGACTTGATCCTAGATTAGTAAGATCATTTACATTTCTTTTGATAGTAAGTAAATAAAACAACAAAAAAAAGCATGTTTTGTTGTTACTTTGTTAATGTATATGCAGTGAAATTTAAAAAACAACAACAACAAAAAAAAAAAACAAAGAAAAGCATGTTGTGGTTAAGGAGCTTTTTCCAATACTAGTTACAAAAAAACAACAACTATGTTATGTTTTTTTCCAATGCTAGTTACATCATTAAATAATGCATATGTAGCGAAAAACAAACAAACAAAGCATGTTGTGGTTAAAAAGTTACGAAAAAAATAAATGTAAATTATGCACCAGGGTAAAAAAAAATTAAGCATGTTGTGGTTAAGGGGCTTTTTGTCCCAGAGCAAGTTACGAAAAAAAGAATCGCAAATAAACTGGCAAAACAAATAAAATCTAAGTAAAAAAAATAAGTTATGTTATGTAGTTAAGCCATCTTTTTTTAAAATGTGGTGGTTGATTTTTTTTCCATGTTCAATCAGCGTGAATATAAAAAAAAAAAAAAATAGAGCAGTTAAGCTAACCGAAAAAAATAGTTAATCTTATACCTTGAAGGGCAGTACTCCAGCTACAAAGGCCCTTCCATAGATCTTGGTGATGTTTCCTCTTTCTGTCATGTTGATGGGACTCAGTTCCTTCACAGGGTTTACCTTGAGCACCACCTCACCACCTCCCTTAGGATAGTATCCTCTGTTTTCAAAGAAAAATAGTTTGAATGTGTTTCAACTTTAACAATTGCAATCAGATCAAATTAAACCAAATTTACGCTCAAATACCTCATTCTTAAATCGCAGTCAAACTGAACTCCGAATCTCTCCACAATTGGTTTGAAGACCTAGGAGAGATTTGAACATCATTGCGATGAAGTGAACAGAATTAGAAGGATGTCCAGTCCGGTCCTGCCCATTGTGCAAATATACATCTACACATACCTTCATTGTGTAGTCGATCTGAGGTGCCATCTCAGCATTGGTTCCTCCCTTCAGGCACAGCTCGGACGGACCCTGAGCAAACACGGCGCACGGCAGGGATATCTGCATCAGCAGTCCCACACTTCTACATGACAGACAACAAAAGTAGACTTAAGACCCGTTCACACAAAGAGCGATAACTACATTAGCATCCACACCGATGCATGATATTGTTCTGTTTATTATAAGCACATGCTGAGTTTATGTCTTTAAAAGCTTGAGCTCTTTAAAGCAGGATGGAATCTGATTGGCTGTCAATGTTTTTATTATTTTATCATATCAGCTGGAAAAAATCATTGTGAAAGTGATTCTAGGCGTATTTTTCGTTTTCGTCCTTGGTGTGAACAGCCTTTAGGGCCAAAAATGCTTTATCATAGTGTCACAAATTTGTGTAATTTCTTGGTCGAGGGGACATGAGGTATTTAAAGATGTCATGAATTTAAAAACTAAAAAAAAAAAACTCCTTACCCGGCTGTCTGAGTGTCGGCGATGTGATTCCCACCCTTAATTTTCCCAGGAGTGAGAGTAATTTCTGAGGACCCCACTGTGGCTCCCTCCAGATTGCCGTTGCACAAGTCTCTCACCAGTTCGAGACCTGACAGATGCTGAGGCCTGGTGACGTTGAACAGGGAGGGGGGGGTGTAGGGATAACAATTGAAGAGAAAACTAAGTGCGTGCAGTTCGAAATCTACTCATTTCGACCAAAATAATCAGAATTGCTCCATTTATCAACAGAAAATTAGACCTCACATTTTGAGATTAAATAACTTTTTATAAGATACATCTTTATATTCATATTTACAAACAGCCAAAACATTTACACAACAAAGAAAAAGAAGGATTATTAAAGAGCTCTGGTAAGAATCCAGACCTTTTAAAGAGATAAATGTGAAAGATTACATGGAAAGTAGCCATGTGCTTCTGTGCCAACTAACAAAGGGCCCCATTAAAAATTCATGCTAAAAGTATTTAACAGCATTTTTGTGGGATAAACAACGGTATAAAACAACTTGACTTAATGAACAGTCACATATCTATATGGTTGACTTCAAACGGAAAGTGTAAATTAAGTAACTGGACTTCAACAACCAACTTTGCTTTGTTTCATGATTCACTGTTGAAAGGAAAGGGGGGGAGCATAGTGAGCATGTTAAACACATAAAAAACAACGATTTAAATGTACATAAAGCCACATAGAAATACATATATAATGTGTCTAAAACAAAATTTTTAGTACCTCAAACCTGGTGTGCTTCTACCCGCTCGGATTTTATTTATTTTGATTGACGCCCCTTGGATGCAACTCAGCGCCGCAGACACCCTTAAAATCTGTCCCCCCTTTAAAAGAGAAACATTGAAAATTTGTTTTTTTAAATAATAAGCGACAACTACTACATTTAGTTCTTGAGATGCCATTTTAACATATTAAATGTTGAAACTTTAATGCGAGATATTAAACAAAAAGACTCGAAAATGAACACTCACCCCTTCCATTACACTTCCGTCCATTTCGAACGTAGTTGCGGCCATTTTCGCGAAAAACCGAAAAATTGTTACGATGTATCAAAGTGCGCGTGATGAGCGACGCGCGTATGGGAATAAAAAAAAGAGACTGAACGCGACTTTCACACTGTATGAAGTTAATCTAAACCGGCAAATGAACACAAACAATGCCGCGATAAACGCGAACTTCTCAACAAAAGCTCTGGAACAAGGGAACAATCCTTCAGAACTGAAATGAGAAATAAACTTAACGCGCAGTTGGGTTGATTTAAATAAATAAAGAATGACTCGACTGGCCCACAAATTAGAATTCAGCCAATTTCCTGGCAATACGATCACACTCTGGTAACTAGTCTTGCCAGTCACACTGCTATGGTGGACGAGCTTTGGGCATGCGCAGATGAGCGATGTCCGATTCGTGGAGGAATCGTTCTATTGAATTGGATCATTTCAGTGAATTGAATGAATCGGTTCACTACACCGTTTGGTTCATTCAAACATGACTTAGCGGTTTTCGAGTGAACTAATTGACTCATTGAACTGAGAACCGTCTCTTTAGAACATGTCCGATTCGTAACGAACCGAGAACTAATGGATGAGCCGGTAGTCATTTTGTCATCAAAATGTTTTTGAAAGCCCCCGATTTAACCTATTCATGTAATAATTCTCTGACACATTTTAGAGGTATCATAATATGTATGTTTCATTTAATATGAAAAATATATATTTTAATATGCAGAATTAAAACTGCTTAGTATATTTTGTGGGTCATCTGAAATAAAATAAACTTTTAGTACATGGCATCTTTCTTTCTTTCTTTCTTTCTTTTATTTAATTGTTCTATTCAGCGTTTTTCTTTTTATTATAAATATTCTCTGAAATATTTGCCCTTGGCCAAAAAGCTCTCTGATTGGGTAGTGGAGTGGGGCGTGAGTGTGACGCCATTTCCGATTACACCAAATCGGTGGGGAAACATGGCGGCCGTCATCACTGTGCGGGCTCCATTCGCTTTTATGAGACGCCTGGTATGTTCTTATCTTTTATCTTTCACGCATCTTACAATTGCAATGACTTTTAAAGTAAACAAATGATATTTAGATGCTGTTTAGGCGCAAATCAGCGTCTGTAAGCGAGTACAAAACTAAAGGGTCCGTGGACCTAGCAGCCTGCAGCAATAAACAGCTGAAGCAGAAGAACTGGACATGCATGTGTGTTGATAGTTACCAATCTGTAAATGTTTACATTTAATTAAATGTAAACATGAAGCATTTATTCGTAAATAGTATTTGTTAATATGTATTAAATTATATGTGTAGAGTGTGTATAATTATATATACACACTACTAGTCAAAAGTTTAGAATAAATCAGATATTTTAATGTGTTTTTTTTTTTTTTTGGAAAAGTCTCATATTTATTGTCTCTTTATAATATGTCTCTGTTAATATGTATTAAATAATTTAAGTAATAATTTAAAAATTATATACATACACACACACCCACGCTACTGGTCAAACGTTTGAAATAAATAAGAGATTTTTTTAATATTTTTGAAAGACGTTTTACTCACCAAGGCTGCATTTATTTAATCAAAAATCACAGGTATAAATTTTAAAATATATTCCAATAGAAAACAGTTAGTTATTTGAAATTGTAATAACATTTCACAATTTTGCCGTTTTTACTGTATTTTTGATCAAATAAATGCAGCCTTGCTGTGCAGAAGAGGCGATTTGGAATTTGATTATTGTAATGGGTCACATGCAGTCTTTTCATGAGATAATCACAAAAAATATATAGTAATAATAATAATTTGAAGCAGTGGGTTTAAACATTTAGACTTTCTGGTTTTTATTTGTTTTATTATTCTTTTCCTGTTTAGCATGGCATAATTTAGATCATGCAGCGCCACTGAGTTTAAATGTCACAAACATTGAAAAACGGACTGTTTTTGTTCTTTCGTGTATTTCAGGTCTCTTCACGCCTGCACAAGCACTGCTGCTCGAAGGTCCAGGCAGCTTGCCTTGTATACCGACCCCACTCATATTCCCTCGTTGCTGGACAACAGCATCGGTTCTTTCGCACTAGCTATGGTAAGTTTTAATGTTTGTAATGAAAATCTCTGGGTTCCGAATTGGCAAAATTCATATTCATAATCAATTTATGCTGCTTATTGCAGTTGCAGCGAGGCCAGTTTTGTCGTTTAAGCTCTCGGATATTGGGGAGGGAATTATGGAGGTCACTGTTAAAGAATGGTAAGTTTTATTTCTTTTTTGTTTTTTGACACACATAAATATCTACCAGCAGAGGTCGCTATTATCTGTCTATCATCATCAGGTATGTAAAAGAGGGTGATAAAGTCTCTCAGTTCGACAGCATCTGTGAAGTCCAGAGTGACAAAGCATCCGTCACGATCACCAGTCGTTATGATGGAATAATTCGAAAACTCTACTATGATGTCGATTCCATTGCCCTTGTAGGCAAACCTCTCGTTGACATTGAAACGGACGCTGGTCAGGGTAAGTGTTGACGGTATTTTATAAGTGTATGACTTTTAGTATTGAGTTATTTAGCTTTTCATCGGCGTTTGCAGTGGAAGGTCCTCAGGAGGATGTGGTGGAGACGCCAGCCATGTCCCAAGAGGAACACACACACCAGGAGATCAAAGGTCACAAGACTCAGGCCACCCCTGCCGTCAGACGTTTAGCCATGGAGAATAATGTACGTTTTGGATTTCTCTTGCACCTAAACCACAGCTGTAGAGTGTGTGTGTATATATATATATATATATATATATATATATATATACACGACCAGTCAAAAGTTTGGACACGGTAAGATTTTTAATGTTTTTAAAAGAAGTTTCGTCTGCTCACCAAGGCTGCATTTATTTAATTAAAAATACAGTAAAAACAGTAATATTGTGAAATATTATTACAATTTAAGATAACTGTTTTCTGTTTGAATATAGTTTAGAAAGTTATTTATTCATGTGATCAAAGCTGAATTTCCAGCATCATTACTCCAGTCTTCAGTGTCACATGATCCTGATGATGTTGAAAACAGTTGTGTACTTTTTTTTTCAGGATTCCTTGATGAATAGAAAGTTCAAAAGAACAGCATTTATCTGAAATACAAAGCTTTTGTAACATTATACACTACTGTTCAAAAGTTTGGGGTCAGTAAGAGTTTTTATTTTTTTGAAAAGAAATTAATACTTCTATTCAGCAAGGATGCATTAAATTGATCAAAAGTGACAGTAAAGACATTTATAATGTTACAAAAGAATCATGTGACACTGAAGACTGGAGTAATGATGCTGAAAATTCAGCTTTGATCACAGGAATAAATTACTTTTATAAAATATTTTCAAACAGAAAACAGTTATTTTAAATTGTAATAATATTTCACAATATTACTGTTTTTACTGTGTTTTTTAATTAAATAAATGCAGTCTTGGTGAGCAGACGAAACTTCTTTTAAAAGCATTAAAAATCTTACCGTGTCCAAACTTTTGACTGTGTGTGTGTATATATAAATATAAATATAAATAATATAATATAGTGTGTGTGTGTGTTTCAATTAACAAAAATGTGTTTTTTTGTTTTTTTTTTTGTATATAGTAACAAAGTTCAAAGTTAAGTAGAGCTGCATGATTAATTGTTAAAAGATCATGATCTGGATTCAAACACCCACACGATCACGATAATGATTTGCCTGGTTCTATTAAACCTTTGACAAAATCACACCAGAACATTCAAATCTGTTCATGCTGAACCAGAGAAAGCAGTTGTTATGTAAAGGTATGAAAACGCTTTACAAACAGTCTTTTCAACATCACAGTTTGGTTATTTCTGTTACAAATATTAAAGTTATCACAGAAGTACTTGGATAAAAGTGTATAGTTCAGAATCACATATAAACACTAATGTCTACAGTAGCGATCAAAATAGAGCAAATCACCTTTTGAAAGTAACTTGTGGTGCTTCAAGTAACGACTATCATTACATTGTTATGCCACTAGGTGGCGACGAGTGACTGTTAAAAACAATTTATTTGTCATTGAATCGTTCATTTAAGAGATTTGTTCAAAAATGCTGATTCATCCAGTAATGAAACAAATGAGTCTTTGAATCATTCATTCAAAGCAATTTTGTAAAATGATTCATTAAAATAAAAAATAAATAAATTTAAACAGACTCCAGCAATGAAGTAAATTACATGTTATTTTGTTTAGCTGTCTGTTCAGAATCGTGATCTCTATTTGAAACAAAACAAAACAAAAAATCGTGATTCTCAATTTATCCAGAATCGTGCAGCTTTGTAGTTTAGGGAAGGAAGAGGTGGTTCAATGTAACATTAATGACAAAAATAAACATACAACATCATGGAGGATATATGCTGCATATAAACCTAATTAACAACAACATCATAAATGTCCCAGGCTTGGTCCTCTCTCGTCCTTCACTGGCGTCACTCCTCCTTTTGTCCTTGTGGATCTCCTCCTTGGGACTTGAGACCAGTGTCTCATTAATATTCGCTCCACTGGCCGCTCATCTTCTCGCTCCACTCACCCTACTCCCACAGCTCTCAGCCCCACCCTGCTTTGCCACTATGTATATATATATAAATATATATATATATATATAATGTTTTTAAAAGAAGTTTCATCTGCTCACCAAGGCTGCATTTATTTAATTAAAAATACAGTAAAAACAGTAATATTGTGAAATATTATTACAATTTAAAATAACTGTTTTCTGTTTGAATATATTTTATAAAGTAATTTATTCCTGTGATCAAAGCTGAAATTTCAGCATCATTACTCCAGTCTTCAGTGTCACATGATCCTTCAGAAATCATTCTAATATGATGATCTGCTGCTCAAGAAACATTTATTGTGTACAATTGTACAAAATATTTGTGTAAAATTTTTTTTTTTTTTTTCAGGATTCTTTGATGAATAGAAAGTTCAAAAGAACAGCATTTATTTGAAATATAATCTTTTGTAACATTATAAATGTCTTTACTGTCACTTTTGATTGATTTAATGCATCCTTGCTGAATAAAAGTATTAATTTCTTTTCAAAAAAATAAAAATTCTTACTGACCCCAAACTTTTGAACAGAGTAATGATGCTGAAAATTCAGCTTTGATCACAGGAATAAATTACTTTATAAAATATATTCAAACAGAAAACAGTTATGTTAAATTGTAATAATATTTCACAATATTACTGTTTTTACTGTATTTCTAATTAAATAAATGCAGCCTTGGTGAGCAGATGAAACTTCTTTTAAAACATAAAATCTTACCGATTCCAAACTTTTGACTGGTAGTGTATGTGTGTGTGCATATATATATATATATATATATATATATATATATATATATATATATATATATATATATATATATATATATATAATCTCAGAAAATATATATATGACATTAGGAAAGAAAAAATAATATTTAATATAAACAGTAAATGCATTTAATGCATTATGCATTTAAGTAAATAAATCAAACCCTGAAGTATAAAATTCCCACCATAGATTATTTGTCACTGAATAATCAATTTTACCTGGAGCATTATGGGGTGATTTAAACTATTTTTGCAATTAGGATGTTAGCAGTAAGTCACAGGGGTACATGCAGAAATCAAACAGAGCATGGCGTCAGCATCGGTCGGGGGTTGACTTTAGCCATTGTCATCAGGGGTCATAAAATCTTGCACAGGATGGGAAGTTGCTAGGCAGTGCAGTAACCCAATAAATCAAGGTCATGAGATGTAGCTAGAAAAATGGCTATCCTGTCAGCTTCACATTGTTGGAGAAATTAGTGTTGTTGCTATGGCCACAAATAGGGGGCAGGATTTTTGTGCCGTTTCTCTGTAACAAAATAAAGAATTTCTGTCTCAAAATCCTCACAGATCAAACTAAGCGAAGTTGTCGGCACTGGAAAAGATGGGCGCATTCTCAAAGAAGACATCCTGAACTTCATAGCCAGACAGACGGGGGCCATCTTACCCCCAGCACCATTCCAGGAGATTTGTCCTCCCCCTCCTGCGTCTGTAGCACCTTCAACTCCAGCTCCGAAACCCAGAGAGAAGACGACTCCACCTAGTATACCTACTCCTGTGATCCCTAAACCTGTATTTACAGGCAAAGACCGCACTGAACCCATAAAAGGTTTGTTTGCTTGCCTGTTTTGATTCGTAAATTTAAAAATTTGCTGAAATATATAACAAATGTTTTTTTTTTTTTTACAAAGGCTTTCAGAAGGCAATGGTTAAGACAATGTCAGCAGCCCTAAAGATCCCTCACTTCGGTTACAAAGACGAAGTGGATCTGAGCCAGTTGGTCCGGTTGCGCTCCGAGCTGAAAGGCCTGGCTGAGTCACGAGGAGTGAAGCTCAGCTACATGCCGTTCTTCATTAAGGTATGAAAGCTATTTTTGTGAGGGATAAAAACCTCCAATCAAACCTGGTTTTGATATCGGTATTTTCATCATCAACAGGCAGCGTCTCTCGGTCTACTCCATTTTCCCATTCTTAACTCTTCTTTGGATGAAAACTGCACAAATATCACCTATAAGGTAACGTTTACATCTAAATAACAAATTTTGGATTAAATCGAGGTAGATCATTGACCACTGGTCTTCTCCTCCAGGCTGCTCATAACATCGGACTGGCGATGGACACCAATCAAGGTCTTCTGGTTCCTAACGTGAAGAACGTACAGATGCTCAGTGTCTTCGAAATCGCAGTGGAGCTCAACCGCCTGCAGACGTTGGGAACATCGGGACAGTTGGGGACTGTCGACCTCACGGGGGAACGTTCACGCTCTCAAACATTGGATCGGTAAGTTGAGGGTTGAGGAAGACCTTCGCTTGCTTCTGTAATTTAGTGCTAATTCCATAGCTACACATGGAATTTACATAACATTAACTTTGATGTTGATTTCCATTGCTTCCGGACAGATTGGAGGAACCTACACAAAGCCGGTCATATTACCACCAGAGGTTGCTATTGGTGCTCTTGGAAAGATCCAGGTGTGTAAAGTTTCATGCTAAAATTCCAATTTACATACAATTCGGCCTATGTAGTTTGCGAGATTAGGATTAGTGCATATCAAATCATAATACGTTGGAAAACTTTGCGAAGTATCCGTCGTTAGCAATAACGATACAATAAAAAATTATGATAATGTAGTATGTTCCCATATTGGCATATTAATCTGCTACATCCTTAAGGATGCACTTTTCATACTAGCATTATAATGTCTTTTTGTGCTTTGTTGACATTTAAAAAAATTGGGACTTGCCATTTGATTCATTTGAAATTGTTTTGTAACAGAACTTTTTTTTTTTTTTTTTTTTAAATTTATTTGGTATTAAACACTGTTTGTCTACTATGGAAGCTTGTTTCCACCACGGAATAAAAAAAAAATTAAAAGATAATTGCGACTTTTTATCTCACAATTCCGCCTTTTTTTTTCTTGCAATTGTGAGTTTATATCTTCGCAATTCTAACTTTTTCTCACAATTTTGACTTTTTCGCAATTGCGAGTTTACATCTTTTTTTTTTTTCTTTGTTCTCAGAAGTGTGAGATATCTCAATTGCAGTCTCTAGAAACTCACAATTGCATTGTTTTGTCTCAAGATGCACACCAGTAATGTTTTTAAGGTACATTATAAAAGCTACTTAAATGTCCTAATTGAACTGGCATAATATAAGCCCTGTCTGTGAAACCAGGCCACTATGTCAGAATTGTGAGAGATAAACTTGCACTTCTGATTTTTTTTTTTCTCGCAATTTTGAGTTCATATCTTGCAATTTTGACTTCTTTTCTCAGAATTGCGAGATATAAACTCGCAACTGCGTGTTAAAAAGACAGACTTTAAAAAAAAAAAAAAAAAGTAAAAGAAAAAGATGATAATTCACAATTCTGAGGGGAAAAAAAGTCCGAATTGTGAGGAAAAAGTCATAATTACCTTTTTTTTTTTTTTTTTAAGTGGCGGAAACAAGCTTCCATAGTTTACGGCTCTGTTCCAAAACAAGTGAGCTCCCTATGTAGGCAACACAAGCAGATGTTGCCATCTAGATATACATATTTTTTGGCCAATATCTGTGGCAGAATCACAAGTATGCTTGGCCAATCCCGTAATTCATTGCAATAAGGTCAGTGTAAAAAATCCAAAATGGCCAACAAAGCCAATATGACAAATTTATTCACTCAGTACAAAACAGAAAAATCTTAATAAAAGTAGTTCAACTTAGTTGATTTTACACAATATTTATGTGTTATGTATTTTACCGCCTACTACATAATTTCGCAGTTAGCTTAGCAACATGCTAACATTAAACTAAGTTGAAATCAATTGTAAACAGTGCAACTTGTATGACCCGCAGTATGACTTGTAGTTGCTGCTTATATAGAGCGTTCCAAATCAGTCACTTATGAGGTTCTAGTTCAGTTAGTATGCAGCCTTAAGGCCCCGATATACTTCAAACAAAATCGAAGAACGAACTGATGTGATGTCATTTAGAACAAAATCAGGCCAAAACGAAGTTCTTTTTGTGTTCGTTTTGGAAGTTCGAAACGGCTTGCCAAAGCAAACTTTCAGGAAAAGTTCGCTCCTGCTGCAAAACACCTTCTTACTACCATTGGTCCGTGACAATAACGTAACAGGGGGTGTGCGCTGAGGCTCCGCCTTCATTTGCGTGGAACTGTTCTCTGACTCATTTCGTCTGTAGAGTTTGTTGAGGTAAGAGCTCCGCGGGTGAAAACATGAACACGCTGCATAGCCGCTTTATAGTACAAAATGAAGTTGTGCTTCTGATGAATGAGGCACTGACACTGCTTTTCATGTTTGACACTGTAAAGCTGCTTGCTTTTAAGCAATCTATTGCTATAAATAAACGTGACGTGACTGGAGTGCTAATTTGCAGAGCTCCTGCTAACACACCAGTGTTATGATCAGATGCTTTGTGCTTTCTATGCTCTCTATAAAAATGCTTGCTGTTTTCTCATTTTTGTTGTGTTTACTTTGTTACTGAGAAGAAAGTGTACAGCACATATTTACATATTCATCTAAACACCGCTCTCAGCAGTGTGGGCGGCGTCAGATGTTCGATTATAGTATATCGCTGCACACGTATTTTGAACTTCATTTTACCACTAAACGAACTATACTTCGCTCGAAGTATATCAGGGCCTTTAGTAGGCAGTAGACACCAATACTAAGTTTTAGAGCGGGGCTTGATTTTAAAGTGACAGGTTTTTTTTTGTGCATTCTCAGGTGCTGCCCCGGTTCAACCACAAGGGCGATGTAGTGAAAGCACACATCATGAATGTGAGCTGGTCCGCCGACCACCGAATTATCGACGGAGCCACCATGTGTCGTTTCTCCAACCTGTGGAGATCATACCTGGAAAACCCCGCCTCCATGGTCCTGGATCTAAAATAGAAAGCACACTTTCTCTAAGCACATCTAGACATATGACTCCATATCCCGACACTAAAGATTTTTCGTTACTGGGCACTGAGCTGTTTGAGCCATTGGTCTCCATCATGACTGTTGCACATAAAGAACATTTCAGCAGTGTCATGAAGCTAATAGCTAACTGGTGTTTTGTTGTTGTGATTCTCTCCTCTTGTTGCCTTACTGACAAAAGATGTTACATCTACCAGAACGTATTGTGAATTGTTGAATGTTAGAGAATATGAATTTAATGTAGCAATATGAAAACATACCCATGATCTTTTTTTGTAAATGAACTTTCTACATACTGTAAAGTCTCCAATGGTGTTGCACAAGGGTTTTTAAAAATCAGCGATGAACATTAGTTATATTTGTTAGTGGGTAACATCTTTAAAAAAAATAATCTCATGAAAATGTAACCAAAATCAAATGAAAAAGAAATTATATTTCTAGAATTATTATTGTCATTTTAAAATATTACTATTCCTAAAAATTGACTTTTCTTGATGCAAAATATAATTTCTTTTTTCTTTTCTTTTTTGGAATAAATTATGACTAGGACATGTTCTTAGTTCATGTTTTTTCAGAGCTGCTTTTCTTTCCAGTCATTGTTTTTAAAGGTCAATGAAAGTATATGTGATTCAAACTATAACTGTGGGGAATCTGTACTGATACGTCCTCTCATCTTCTCTGGTGTGACAATTCTTGTTGGAGCATAATGTTCTGCCACTCATGAATAATGGGAGTTTCCTTAAGAGATTGTTATGTAAGTGTGAAGGAAAGTTTTAATAAATTATATATGAGAAACTGTTTGCAGACTGTAGATTTAAATGATAATACAGTTTATACTCAGTTATTATTCCATCTTATACATAGTTAACTGCAGGAGCTGGAATGAGCACAGCTGGTAAATCTTGTAGGATTTATGATCCTCAGACAAGTCAAACAGCGTATCAGTAGGGGGGCGGAGCCTGTGTCTCATTCTCTGCTCAGTTTAAAGCCCAACGCCTCCATCCCTTCAGCACAAGCTAAAAAGTGTTTTAGATGAGCATCTGTTACAGAAACAACATGCAGGTAAGATGTATACATATCTGAAAGATTTTCTTAGATGTCTTAAATATTAGTTTAATGTAACCGGATTAATTGTATTCTAGGTTTACTATAATAAATTAAATGTACCTTAAAATTAGTTTGGTGCAAATGAATTAATAGTCTGCAAACCTTGATTTAATCTGAATTAGTACATTAGAAGATAATAAGACCATAAATATTGGCAGAATTAGTATAAACTGGTCTTTAAAATCAATGAAACTAATAAATAACTTATTTATTCTGTAATATGCATGTTTAGGTTTTTTTATAAGAAAAATACTATTATTCAGCAACGATGCATTCAATTATTTTAAAAAAGGGAGAGTAAAATTTTTTTTTGTTTTCTTTTTTACAAAATAAATGTGTCACTGTTTCAAAATTAATAATAAGAAATGTTTCTCGAGCAGCAAATCATCACATTAGAATGATTTCTGAAAGATCATGTGACACTGAAGACTGGAGTAATGATGCTGAAAATTCAGCTTTGCCGTCATATGGATAAATTAAACTTTAAAATATATTCAAATATAAAAACGGTTAATTTAAATTGTAATAAAATTTAGTATTTTCAATCAAATATAAAAAAATACATAAATAAAAAGCATAAGAAAAAAAATAAGTTGATTTTTAACAAATAGATAATGTATATTGTGTGCCTTTTCATATGACAAATGAAAATAACAACATTTTTATATATTACACAAGAAAGAGGAGAAACAGTGGAAGGGACTCCAGGAGAAAAGCAAAAGCACCCTCAGAAGGAAAACATCCAAGGAAAACCCTCAGTCATCACTGATCCCCATCCAGAGGAGACGCAGCTCAACCTGGACGATGAAGAAGGAACCGAGAGACCAAAAGTTACCATCAGACAGAGACGAGCAGCTCATCCACTACCAGACCATCCCAGAAAGACGCTTCTCCACTGACCGAGCACGTGAAATAATCAAACGCATTGTTGATGAAAGACTCGAGACTGTGGAGTACAGCGGCACATGCGCGGTCATCTCCAAGGAACTGTCTGACTGCATTAAAACGGCTGTAAAGAAGCTGCTGTACGAGCGATATAAGCTAGTCTGTTTTGTGGCCATCGGGCAGCTGAAGGACTCGGTGGTGAACTGCTCCAGCAGAGCCGTCTGGAGTCCCACTGCAGACACATTCACTGAATATATCTATAAAAACAGATCCTTATTTGCAGTTTGCGTCTTGTTTGCAGTGTATAAAGAGTAGGCTTGCGTAATTGGTCAAATGTCACTTTATATATGTTTATATTAGTGCTGTCAAATCGATTAATCGTGATTAATCGCATCTATATTTACAAACTTTTATGTTAGATGTGATTAATCGTGATTAATCGATTTGTGCTGAATTTTCAGCATCATTACTCCAGTCTTCAGTGTCACATGACCCTTCAAAAATCATTCTGATAGGCCTATGCTGATTTGGTGAAACAATGTTGAAAACAGTGCTGCTTAATATATTTTGTGGAAACCATAATCAAAGACTATAGAATAACACAAGAGGAGTCACTCATATTATTATGAATGGGAGAAAGTGCAATGCACAATATGGCGGAATAAGTCCCGCCTTCTAAATAAGAGCCAATCGCCGATTGGTAAAGTCATCGTGTCATGTGCCTCCGAAATGAGGCACAAGAGACGCGCATTTAGGACTGCGCATGCGCATTAGGTTGATCCAGCCTGAAAAATACCGTTTTTTTGTCATGATTCGAGTGTTTAGAAACAAAATTTATGAGACAGTTGTTGTCAGATTTGATTGGTTATTTCAAATATGAAATTTAATCGAAAGCATGGCAAACAGCTTTAGAGAATTTTATGTTTCCCCATTCAAAGAGATAGGAGCTGCACTTGCATGCCCGAGAGACGTTTCAAAGATGGCCGCCGAGTGAAATGACTTGTCTTAAAGGGACTTTGCCATAACACATTTGTTTCAGGATTTAATTTTTTTCAGGATTTTATTTGTTTCAGGATTATTATTTCTGCCAATATTTATTGTTTTATATTGCTAATACTATCTGCCATTGTATCTACTAATATGTTGAATATATTAAAAATAATGTATAAACATACAGTAGCTAAATAAAATGTTTGTTTGCCATTGGTTTTTTGCTATTAAAAATAGTATAGAAAAGGTGCAATTTGTTGTCAAATTCTTGCAAAACAGTGTGTTTGACTGAAACAGGATGAATATTTCATATTTATGGTGAGCTACCTGGATATACTCAGGAACATAAAATATTTCAGCTATAACATTAAACTATTACTATGTGGTCACCGCTTTACTAGAGCGGAGACCACAATTTTCAAATATAGACCTAACAGCGATGTTTTAATCAGGTTAATGTTGCTCTATTCTGGTGCGGTAAAGTATGTGAAAGCAGACAGCTGCTCTTGTGCCAACTTTAACATGTGACCACACTATTCCCAGTGTTGTCTCTGGTTAAATATAGACACTGGCCGGAGTTATGCTTCAAGAGGGAAGACCAATGACAAACACTGAGGGATAATTACTTCAAAGTCAATTCTTTCAACACAGATCACACTTATTGGAATTGTCAGAGGAATATACTATTGGTGCAGCATTGGTGACTAAAATTCTGCATATCAAATGGGCGCTAACTTGGTACAAACATGGTATATAGGAAGGACGATATGACCCAATGAGAGTGGTAAGCTAATGCATACTACACCTTTACTTTCTCACAGTTGCTTTTATGTCAGTCACAGCTTATGATATCCACAGTACTAATTCAAATGTGTCCTATCAAATCAAACCCTAATGTTAATAGTTTTGCAGTGCATACACTTTTCCTGGCCGGTAAAATGGCTTATCTGCTGCCCTAGCACAATGTGCGTGTGAGGTGATATTTGGGGCTCTGTATTATCATGACGGGGGTCACGGTGTGCTGTGGGACAGTAAACTCCATCAAGGCTCTGTGGGAAACCAGGATAAAGAAAAGCAAAGATGAACTGAAGAAGGAGAGCGAGCAGAGAGACAGGAAAGCAGTGGGTAGGTACGTGCACTACTGTCAGGTATCCCATGGGAATCATAATGGTTCTTAAATAGTGGGTGGGTCATGACCTAAAAAGGGGTTGCAGGTCTCTAAATGCAAATAATAACCATAAAATCATGAATAGTTAGGATAACAAAATACTTTCAATCATCAAAGGTCAAGTGTCTTCACTTGTTACTTGGTAGAAGCTACTCAGTGCCAAGACAGATGGCAAGTTGGCAACATGGAAAGGTGCATGACAGGACCTCATCCTCAAACACCAGAAGCTAAACTATGCAATGTAAAAAAAAAAAAACCAACAAAACAAACAACAACAAAAAAAAAACATATTAAATGTGATTTTCGGGTTTGGTACTGTGTTGGGTCGATGTCGACACTTGATGTCCAATGTAAAATCTTGGTCCTGAAGCAAAAAGTTGAGAACTACTTCACAGACTGTGCTTTTGTCTATCCCAAAACTGTCATCATCATTAAATTAGTATTTAGAATGTTTTTAATAGTTCAAAATCTTTGGCGTAGGTTAACAGGTGCCTGGGAGGATCGTATCACTTTGGCCAAGCTAAAGGAAAAAGTTGTGACTGAGGAAGGACGTGTTATCCTGCGGATTGAAAAGGAGGAGTGGAAGGTAATGCTCCTTGTGATTTGTACTTTGTGAGTTTGAGCTCACTTTCATACTAGAAGTCAGTCAGTAAACAATGCTGTTATCTAGAGAGGAATGTCCACAAAGGTCTTGTTCCAAAGGAGTGGTCAAAGGACTTGCACTCTCGGCAGGGGTGTCATATCTTGCTCCTGGAGGGCCACATTACTTCTTCAATCTGCTCCAACACACCTGCTTGGAGGTTTCAAGTAATCCTGAAGACATTAACTAGTTGGTCCAGGTGTTTAATTAAGGTTGGAGCTAACGTTTTCAGGATTATTATCATCCAATATTTCAAGATTAAGTGTGTTATTTGGGACAGGTCTTTGGGCTCCTGCTTCTGGAGGGCCAAGCTCCTGCAGAGTTTAGCTTCAACCTGCTCCAACATGCCTGCCTGGACATATCTGACAAATGACAGTGACACATCTTGTTGACGTCAGGATTCATCGATCTGCCCCGGGTTCAGAGGTCGAATGTCCGACTTCGAGTGGCTTTCCAGACATTATTTCCAAGTGGGTGATAGGAAAAATCCAAATTCCAAGCTGTCTGGAATGCAGCATAAACTCTAGAGGATAATGACCCTCCGGAAGCAGGATTGGACTCCACTGACTTAGGGCAAAGATTCTGAAAAGTTAAAGATTCTAAAGAGTTAAAACTTTTAATTGTCCAGGAACAATATTTACTGATAGGCTATATCAGTCTAATGTCTTCAAAGAAAAATAAAAAAAAAATGGATTGAGTGTTTGGTTCTCACTCTTGGCACTTTGACCCTTTCTGCAGACTCTTCCTCCAGCCCTGGTCCAACTCTCCCAGATTCAAGAATGGCAGTTACACCGAATAGGACTTCAAAGAATCCCACGGTTCATCTCGAGCTTTGAGAGTCTCATAGTCTTGGACTTGTCTCGTAATTCAGTCACAGAGATTCCCAAAGAAATTGGTTAGTAAAAAAATGGGTGGAACCTGTACAAACTTTGATGGATTTCTTGAGTCAAAGTAACTCTCAGATATGCTCTTACAACTAACAGGCAAACTAACTCGGTTAAGAGAGCTGTTGTTGAGCTATAACAGAGTGAGCTACGTACCAGAAGAACTTGGTTGTTGTGAAAATCTGGAGAAACTGGAACTTGCTATGAATCGAGATCTGGATGAGCTGCCCACTGAGGTATTAATAACACTGATACACCGCATATTTTGTCTATATATCCCTATATATACCCATCACCTGCATTCACTTTAATCTGAATTTCCTTAGCTTAGCAATCTAAAGAAGCTGTATCACTTGGACCTCTCCATGAATCAATTCACCACCATTCCAGATTGTGTGGTCAACCTTCCTTCTCTCGAGTGGCTAGACATGGGCAGCAACAGGTTGGAGAGTTTGCCAGACGACATTCACAGGTAAAATACTATTTTGTCTGTCAATGAATAATAAAATCAAGACTTTGTTAAGGATCTGATGACCTTTATGTCATGTTTTAATCTAGAATGGAGAAACTTCACACCCTGTGGCTCCCGAGAAATGAACTAGAGTACCTGCCAGACAATATCAGTCGGATGCAAAGCCTGGACACACTAGTTCTGAGCAAAAATAAAATACGAGACATTCCTCCGCTTATGGAGGGGATGAGTAACCTCAGGTAAGCGCAAGTATTTGGCTTAATTTGTATGTTATTGGCGACCAATAAAAAGCTTCATGAAAGCAAAACAGTGATTCTATAGGAACAACTAACGCCCAGAACATCACACAAGTATGCAAATTATTTGAGGACTGAGTTGCAACACATTCGTAATGTTGCAACACTTCATGGCAAAGCATTCGTGTCCGCATACTTGCGTATTTTGCTAATTATTATGATTATTAAGCTTAACATGCTCATTCTGCAGGTTTGTGAATTTCCGAGACAATCCTTTGACATATGATGTGACGCTTCCTGATTTAAAAGAGGATGTAGATGAGGAAGAAAATGACAGGGAGATGTTTGGTCGCGAGTTTATGCACTACTACATCCAAGAGGCCCGGAAAAGAGGTTATGCCGTACTCAATATGTATTGTGTGCAAAACTGGTAGCAGAACTTTATTATAAAACTTTACATAAATAAAACAGAGCTGGAAATAAAGCCTTTAGAGCCTCTTAATGACCAACCTTTGTGTTAAATGTCTATTGCAGGATCCCAAACTTTCATGTCAGTGCTAAATGTGACGCTGGACGGCGTGTCTGAGACAGCATCGTCTTTGTGACTTGCATGCTGGCTTCTGTCTGCTCATCTGCCTTTTGGCCTGAACTTCCGGTCCATCGTGTCAAGTTTTGTCCCCCCAAGTCCTGTGAAGAGCACTTCTTTCTTTTAAATGTTTTGTTGTTTGTCATTTGTTGGAGTTGCTTCTTCCTGCTAGTATGTCATTACTAATGTTTGTGGATGAACTAAAATAAAAAAATCCATAAACATCGATCAAATAAAATGAAGCATATGTGTCCTGCACTTTTGTTTGTTTGTCTTAAGATTCATCTCTATTCTGAATGGCTGTGGGAATGGCAGTTAGTAACACATTCTCCAATGACACATCTCGGCTTGTGTAGTATCTCAGACTGGTTTCAAAGCCTTTTTGCTGGAGGTAATACACTCTTCCGTGGTCAATCAGATGCTTACAAAGCCGCCCGATCTGTTCGCGATCTTCAACTGACATCAAACTGCAAGAAGAAATGTTTACAAATGAAATCATGACCGTAACATAATACTTACTGGTTGAGAAAACTCAGCAGAAAACTCACCCGTTGAAGGTATCTGGCATAGCTTCCTCGCTCATCTCATGTTCCTCCTCTTCATCTGTTTTAAGATTAGTTGTTTTTTCTGTTATCTTGGAGCTGAATTTTCTCATCCCGCAAGTGGCCCAGCTCGACATGCGCTGAAAAGCAGCAAACTCTTCTGGTCCAAGACCTCTCTGCCTGAAGAACTCTTTTCCCACGTAGTGTCTCCAGTCACAGCGGTGGTGACAGCAAAGAGCGATGGCCAGTCCTGACACTATGAGCTCTTCACCAGTTTCCCTGTCTTCGGTTGAAGGAACGGGCTTTACATCATCACCAGCATCCTCTGTCTGATTAAGTTTTACACGCTTTTTTGGAGGGTCATCATCTTTGTCAATGCAGCTGTGCTCAAATAAACACCGAAGGGCCAGATCTGTGGAGATAAGTTGACACAACATCAATCTTGCAGTACTGATACCATGATGACGTTTATGAAGTTTACTGAATTCTAGTCTACCAGTTGCTGCACCACAGAGGTGCTTCCCAACACCAATAACAGGAAGTCCTTTTTCTCTCAGGAGAGGAACTTTTCCTGAAAGGAACAAGGAGGAAATATTATTTATGAGAAGATCAATTTAAAAAAAACGCGAAACAATTTATATTATTAGTGTATTGACACCATAAGGACCAGTTTTAGAAGCTTACTCACGTAAATCAAGGTGCTGAATATCAACCTGAAGCCTATCAAAAGTCGAGTCTGCATTTTTGTGCTTGCCATCTACCTTAAAAACACATCAAATTCAAATTTAACCTCACTTTCGAGCAGAAAGAACAATATTTTTTCTGTATTTGAGGAAAGGATAGCTTCATGCAAAGGATACCACACCTTAAAGCGAGTACTGGACCTTTCCACAAGTAAAAAATGGACATTTTCAGCTGCTTTAAGAGCAATGTGAATCCAATGGGACAATTTTCCCTTCCCTGCCCCAAACTCTATGTAGCATCTGTTTGGGCTGAGCAGTTCCAAACCCTCCATGTTTCCAAGGATCGAGGCCTGTGAAATCAGATATTATAAACACTGATTAAAAATAAAGACCATTTATATACAGCAAGGATGGGCAACTTTTGTCCTGGAGGGCCATTGTCCTGCAGAGTTTAGCTCCAACCTCTAATCAAACACACCGGAACAAGCTAATCAACGTCTTCAGGATTACTAGGGCTGCGTTTAATGCTGCATTCATGTGCTATCGGAAATGTCCTACTTCCCACTTCTGAAGTCGTGATTACAAGCTCGTCTAGCTCATTTATTAAAGTGCTTTGTTGTCGGAAAGAACAAGAATCACGGAGGACACCAGGTTTATTCTTGCCTATTTATTGGGAAACTTGGGTATCAAAATTATCCCCAAGCTTCCCAGTGGTAAATACAACTTGAGGTGGTGTTCATGTCCAATTTTTTACTAGGAAATATTTACGATAATTCCAAAAGCATAAGTCCATTTTTTATGCCCTTCCCTCCATCTTGTTCACTTGGATGTACGTCATTGCTTACTTTGCATGAGTGCCCACTACTGGAACCCCTAAGCCCTTAATCACTTGGAATCCACAATGGAGCTGATTTATTATTTACAGGTTTTTTCCTTATGAATTTGTTTTACACACTATCCTATAGGCCTGTATGTATGCTTAGGCTGTTGGAGAAAACATAAAAAAATTACACAATCACAAAAATGATAACAATACTATAAACTAGGCTATACGTATATATATGTGTAAAAAACAGTCAAATGTCAAAATAACTAATATCATACACATATTGTGTGGGGTGGGGGTAAATTAAGCACGATCTGCTGTGACATCACAGTTGTGTTGCATTGTGGTCTATGAATCTGCCTGAAGTGCACATATTGAGTAGACTTACTATCTCGGTCAAAATCGAGGGGTCGAGGGTCTGTCCAAAAAAACTTCCCTCGCCCACCTGACAAGGTTGAACGCACTTCAAAATGGCAGCGGCGAGTTAAGCGCAGCCTAGAAAGCTAGCGGCAGGTGATGTTTTTTTCAGGATTGGAACAAAACTCTGCAGTACAGTGGACTGAAGTCGCCCACCCCTGATATAGAGTATGTATAGTTTGGCAGTTCTGGAATGCTTTACCTGTTGTTTGAGGTGTTTAAAAGCAGAATCTCCATTCTTTGGATCATTTAGAGGCTCATGTAGAGCAGAATGTGAGAGTGTTTTTTCAATGAGTTTGGTATTTAGTCCTGAGGAAAACAGATTACAATCTCTCACAATTACATAAAAAATGACATTAAACTCTCCAACATCAAAGCCACCAATTTTTATTTTACCATATTTGTTCATAATATCTTTTGAGATCTAATTGATGTGTAACAAACAGATTTAATAGTCATGTGATAAAACCCAAATGACAGCTTCTTACCTTGTAATGCAGTTTTGAGTTTCACAATCAACTCATCCAGTTCCTCTTTGGATCGATCAGCAATGGATATCTGCATTAACACATCAGTATTAAGCACATATCTTCTTTAAAGCCATGAAATTTAGATATATGCTCTCATAGACAGTATGATCACCTCTTCTATGGTTTCATCTTCACTTTCACACCCAGCATTGATGTCCTTCACATAATAAATCTAATACAAATCAAACATAGCAGTCATAAGCACAAGAACTGTGCTATGAAATTCAAGAAACAAAGAAAAATAATGTACTCTTGAGAGATAAGAGCAGGTTGAGTTATTCATACGCACAGGTTTTGGTTTTTCCTTGGAATTACATTTCTTCAGGTGTTTAGCCAAATTATCTTCAAATACAGTGCTGTTTAAAACAGGAGAGGTGGTTTTTAAATATAACATAAAAAGTTCTAAATCTACCATAAGAAATGGGACAAAACTCTACCTGCTATTTATATCTTTTAAGCAACATTACTACTATATGCATACAGAAGGATATAGAGATTAACTTTTACAATACACTCTTTTAGGTTTCATAGCTGTCATTTCTATCAACATATATATTAATGAAAACATAATATTATGTTAAAATAATATATATATATATAAAATTATAACACAGTAACATTGTTTGACTGTGGTGACAAAGATGGAGCTAAAAATCAGTTTTACACCAGTCATAATTCATTCATTCACTTCTAAATTTGTGAATATTCATATTAAATATTTTACACATGATTTTAAATGATTTATTCAACTTCGAGCCAGCTGTAATATTTCTTTATGCATCAATCTGAAGCTCTTGAATGATTTATTTGATTCAGTTTGGACTGAACTACTCCACTTTCATACTTCTGACTACAGAAACATCTCCAAACTTTTAGGAAGAGTTAAAGTCTTACTGTTTAGGGTCCAAAGGACAAGGGATTCGTTTTTTCTCACTCTCTTCGCCCTATATGAAAAAGACATTAAAGTTTATGCAAACAGTTACTAATTTGATCATCTAGTATTAATGAGGACAGGGTAAGTAGAAGCGCGTCCATTCAGAACAGGATAACATGGATATTATAACGTATTTTCATTAACATACAGCATTTGCATGTTCTCCGCAGAAGGTTTTCCCACTTCCAACAATCATCTTGCAGTATCGTTTCTTTTTTACTACATAAAAAGCACATCGTCCAGGTAAAGGCGCTAACACGCCGTCCGCTGTGGACCCCGCCATACTGATGACGCAACTAACTTCTGCACGACTTTTCAAAATAAGAGACATGAACGACAGAAATTATAACGTATAAAAATGTATGTTTGTAAAATGTTATTTATTATTAGTAGTAGTACTATTAGTAGTAGTAGTAGTAGACTTTTATTGTTCCTGTTAACTGTCGTTATGGAAACCGGAAGTGCATCGTCATCATGCGTGTTGTCAGTCAGCTGTTCATTTACGTGCTGCCGTGTGATGATAGCTGTGTTTGCGTTTATTTCGCGAGCGGAGGCACGCGCTTATTCTGCGTGTAGTTGCACATCAGATTGTAAGATGTTTATTGAAGATGCTTGTAAAGAACTATGCACTCTTAGGAAAGATCCACATGTGTGAGTTACATAAACAGGAAGCGTGCATCACATGCTTTGTCAAATCTATGATAAAGCACAATTTATGGTCTTTTTTTAAATGTGTTTATTTATTTATTTTTATTCTGGAGTGACTCTGGATTAGAGATGTTAGCGTGTCTCGAACCTCAAGTCATGCTTTAACTTTCAGAACTTTCAGGCAAGTCTTCTTTATATTTATTTTTTTAAAGTAAAATATTTTGAACATAGGCAAATATATGTATAGTTACCTTTGAAATGTATAAAAAGTTTGTTTGGATGATTTGACATATTAAAGAACGTTGATTTATATATAATATATTTGGATTTTATTATGCTGCTTTGCATATATCTCCTACTATTTTTGATTGCAGCTCATGGTCAAATTCTCACCTACTTCTTTAAGTCATAAGTGATAAACCCACATCCTGCTGACAAGATCTCAATAGAAACGGTTTTTGAGGCTTTTTATAAGGGCTACCTAGTTTTATCGTTTAAGTCTCAATAGTCTTTACTACATAAAATGATATGAAGCAATAACATGAAGACGGGTTGATCAAGTTGAACACTCCTGGTGATGTTTTGCTCAGACAAGTTTGTGCCCAGGCTTGAGAGGTCTAGAAAGTCACATGACAGTGAAATTATTTTGTACAGTCTACTTTAACTTTGTTCTTTAATCACGTACGGTAAGAGTTTATCTTCCCTCACAAAAGCACCGTGCTTTCATAACTTTGTGGTGTAACTTGTTCTTTCCAGAAAAAAAAAGTTACCTCATTCAATTTGATGCAAGCAATTGATCTGGAGGTCTTAGAAACACAACCATATTATTTTTATCTGTCAATCCCCAATTTTATTCGATTTAATTGTGGTTTGACATAGTTCCGTTCGTAAATAAGCTACTTGTTTCCTTTAGGCTACTGACCTACATTCAACACAAAGAAAGCTTTATGGTTTACCAAACGGTTATTGCGTTAAAAGTGACGTTGCTAATCTGCATACCAAGACATTTTTTCGCACTTGCTTGGTTCAGTGTAGATAACGTTTTAACTCTGTAAAGCCTGACATATGAAATGATAGTCTGAAAAATCTAAAAAAAATTAAAAAAAATTAAATGGAAGAGTTTATTAAAGAAAAAAATCATATTTGATACTTCAAACCGTCTTTTATGGTTCATTCATTCTCCTGCCTATTTCATACTACATTAGGTTCATATGTATGATATAGGTAGGAGATATATGGAGCTACTTACAGAATCTTGTTTCCACCAGGGGATAAAAAAAAAAAAAATTCTGTAAAGCACTGTGTATTAAACGTGCTTTATAAATAAACCTGCTTTGCCTACATACATAAAATGCATATAAATATCAGTTGTCGCTCAATATCTTGTAATAATATGTGTAAGATTAGATGATATTTAAATCCTTAGTTTTATGGTCAAAGCTCTGTAGTTTTTATTGTGGGTGCAAAAACATATAATGCACTGCGATACAATGATGATTGAGAGATGAACAAATAAACATTCCTCAAAAACCTGATCTATGAAGGTATTTTGGGTGATGTGGGTTCATGTTGCTGCTGTTTTTATGAAAATTCCTGCTTATCGGAGCGGTGTCATGTGCTTGCTTTTTTCCTCCAACCTAAACAAGGAAATCACATGGCAGCCATTTCAAAGAATTTGCCCTGATAATTTTCTATTAGCGCAAAGAAAAATGACAAAGGATTTCACAACATCTTGAAGTATCGAATGACTTTCTGACTATTGTTCCAGATATAATTTCTCGCAGTCCTGCTCTTCTTCACACTTACTGGCTGAGATGTATGGTTTGTAATGCTTTTTTGTTTGTTTTGTTGGTAAAGCCATGGAGGAGCTGGACCCGGAGGAGCAGTTCCTCAGGGATGCAAGGAACGGGAACCTAGAAGGTATCCAGAGGCTTTTGATGTCCAAGATAAAGGAGGAGGCCAAGATCGACATCAACTGCAAGGGTAGAACACATCATTAGGTTTCCAATGACCATTCATATCACTCTAGATATTTTTAAGTACTTCTAATAGCATTGCGTTGTTTCAGGCAAGAGCAAATCAAATCATGGCTGGACGCCCCTTCATCTGGCCAGTTACTTTGGACACAAGGATGTTGTTGAGGAATTACTGAAGGTATCAATCATCTCAGGCTTTTGATATAACACACATTCTGTGTATCATATATGTGTATGTTTATGAGAAGAATTAGATTGGAAGAATGGCTTTGCGATTTTAGCTCTTCTCTGCTTCCTACAGGCTGGAGCAGATGCCAATTTGCCAAATAATGTCGGAGACACGGCCCTCCATAAAGCGGCATTCACAGGGAGAAAAGTACGTATTACTGGTATCATATGTCATCATGCACTGAGACTATGTATGTTTCTGCATAATTATAAACACTTTACTTGTAACATTTTTTTTTTTTTTTTTTTTTTTAAATGTGTAGCTTAACAATTAGGTCACCCACAATAAAGATGGAAATAAACCTTTCAGATCGCAAAACAACTTAAACTATATAAATATAAATACATACTAATACAACAATGACAGTAATAATAATAATAATTACTATTATTATAATTAATTAATATTACAATTTATCATTATTATTATTAACACTCCTGAATATTGCATTTTTATTGACAAAACAACTTGGCATAAATATAATAGCAGAACAAAAATGGTAATAACAATTATTTATGAAACAATGTATTACTATTTTATTATTATTATTTTGCATTTTATAATTACAATAATAGTAATTTTATTAATTATTCCCATTTTTTATTATTATACAACTAGTAATCTTTTAATTATTAATTAAATACTAATAAATTAAATTATTATTATATTTTTATATTATTATTATTCTACATTTTATATTTACAACAATAGTAATTTTATTAATTATTACAATTTATTATTTTGAGTAGTATGCAATGAGTAATATTCTAATTATTAATAAAATACTCATGAATATAAAATTTTCATTGACTTACATTGACAAAACAACTTGGCATAAATATAATAACATAACAATGGTAATAATAATTATTATTAATAAAACAGCTTAATATTATATATTATTATACATTTTATAATTACAATATTATTATTCTATAATTAGTAAAATGTTAATTATTAATACAATATTCATAATGAGTATTTTTTTTTACCGACATAACTACTGAATTCTGATTTTGCTGTTTAGGAGGTCGTAATGTTGCTTCTTCAATATGACGCTTGTCCTTTTGTCATCAATGGAACGGCACAGATTCCTAAAGATGTTACCCAGAGTGCTGAGATTAAAAGCATGTTGGAGGGTGAGCGTGCTGAAATTGCATGAAAATGTCCCTCTGTTAAGTGTACTGAAGGTGCTTTGGATACAATCTGCTGAGTGATTACTTTTGTTACTAAATTGTTACTGATAATGTTTTACTAACTAGCTGCGGAGAGGACTGAAGAGAGGAAGCTAGAGGAGCAGCTCTTGGAGGCGGCGCGGGAAGGAGCCATAACGACCCTCACAAGACTGGTAATCTTTGCATAACCATTTTAAAGACGTCTACATCATTTTATGGTAGCGCTTTATTTTACAGTCCTGTTCCCCATGTATTTATTACAGTAATTACAATAACTGTGTAATAACTAGGCACTAACCCTGAACCTACACCTAAACATGTACTGTAAAATAAAGTGCAATCGATTTAACATTGTTTAAACGTTGATAATAACTTCTCTTGTTACTTGTGTAGCTAAACATGAAGAAACCCCCGAACATAAACTGCACGGACCTGCTGGGAAACACGCCGCTGCACTGCGCCGCTTACAGGGGTCAGAAACAGTGTGCCATCAAACTCCTGCAGCACAAGGCCAACCCTAACATCAAGAACCAAAATGGTAATGAGCTCAAACTTATTTTAGCATCAATTTTAAACCATTTAAAGCTGTTTTCATGTCAAGTGTTTCATGTCAACTCAGTTGCCTGTGCAATTCTGTAAATGTTTTTGTTTCAGTTTTTTTACTGTCACAGTCCCATTTTCTTTACTATTTCAGTACGTCATATTTGTTTTCAGATCAGACTGTTTTTGACTTGGCTAACGATGCGGAAATGAAGCAGATCATTGCAGGAAATGTTATGAAAGTAGGTTCATTTAACTGGACAGTTCTGATGTAAGAGTGTCACAAATGCAATATTTTTGTAATAACTTCTGTGGTATGTTTCAAAACACCTTGTCCATCACCATATATCATAACGCTGATATTTAGCATAATTTACACTCATTTACGATGTTGTGAATTTGGTTTTGATCCTACAGGGATTGACGCGAAATGTTAAAACATTCGAGGGGCCTCTTTGGAAGGTATGCTATATCAAAACTTATAGCATACACATATATATAATTCTTTCTAGATTTAGTATTTATTCTTAATGTGTTATTTATTAATTCATTCTGTATTTATTATTTATTTAATTAAATTTTTCTGGCTGTATTTATTTTATTTATGCTTTATGCATTTATTTATTATTTTTGTATTTATTTATTCTTTCTGAAATAAAACCTTTTTTTATTTCTATTTTTCGTTATTATTTATTCTTTGTATTGATTTATTTATTTCTATTTTTTATTTTTTTTTATTTACTTATTCTTTCTGTATTTAATCTTTTTATTTATTCTTTCTGTATTTAATTATTTATTTTTTGTATTTATTTATTCTTTCTGAAATAAAATCCTTTTTTATTTCTATTTTTCGTTATTATTTATTCTTTGTATTTATTTATTTATTTCTTTTAATTTAATTTATATTAATTTCTTTAATATTGTTTATTGAATATATTGTTGCAGAGCTCAAGGTTCTTTGGCTGGCGCTCCTACTGGGTAGTTCTTCAAGATGGAGTCTTGTCATGGTACCCTAAACAGTGAGTATCCGCATCTAGTACCAAAATGTAATGCTATAATTTAAAGAAATTTTATTATATAATAAAACTGAACGATAGCAAAATTGCTGAACTTAAAGACGTATTTTGCAGAAAAAAATGTGAATTTTTTTTAATTTTATGGTAAATTTTCATCCTTTTTTTTAACTCCTCAAGGTCAGATGTAGATTCAAGCTCACGCCGGCAAGGTTGCAAACCATTAACACAAGCACAGTGCATGGTAAGATTTATTTTATGATTTATCATAAGATGCCAAGTCATGTTTTGTGGGATTTTCAACAGGACTCGCAAAACGTCTTTTCTTTGCAACTTTCAGATTAAAGCGAAAGATAGCTGCTATTTCACTGTCAAATGCTTTGACGACAGTGTTCACCATTTTAAAGTGTCACAGAAGAACAACCCCGAAGCCACCAGAAAAGTGAGATTCCTTTCTGCTCCTTCTTTTAATCTAGAGTGGAATGCAGAATGTAAGTTTGTGTGAATGTGTGTTATATTTCAGAGGTGGCTGGAGGCCATAGAGGAACATTCAGCCTTTAGCACACATTACTGCTCACAGGACCCAGAGAGTGAGGAAGAGGAAGATGACGTTGTGTCTTTAAATGAGCTTTCTGACTCACTTCAGGTAAGAAATGATCTGCATCTTTTATCTTGACAATCACATCAGTTGATAAAATGCACGTGACCGCCCTTTCTTCCTCTTCTATGAGGAAACTTGGCTGTTCTGAAACCTTAATCATGTGACAACATTATCTATAAACTGTAAAAGGTTGTATTTTTTTACAGAAATTATGACAAAGATGACTGGCAGGGAAAACTATATTTAGTTAGGAAAAAATATTTTAATTAAAATAAAAATGAGAGTCTGCAAGTATGTGTGTGTGTGTGTATAAATATATGTTTGTATCCACCTTATTCCTTATGAGCCTACTGCATTTTGATTTATGGGTGTCACTTAGGGTTTGGGGAACTTCCATTCAAACAGACTGAAACAAATAATTTCAAATCATAAGGTTGCCCTAAAAATAAAGCTTATCCGTCAGTTTTCCTTATTGTTTTATTTTCAGACATCATTTATTTTCAGAATAACATAACGCTTGGTATTTTAATGTGACAACAAGATTATCTATTGCAAGAGCACTTTTCAGTCGCTGCATTCTTTTCCTCATGATTGTTTTCTTTTTTACTTTGCATTCTGCTGCAATAGTATGAAAAAAGACAACATATACTGCACATTTGTGGTCTCTTCTCCCAATTTAATTTACGATAAATCCCATTAATAATTCACTGGAATTAACAAGGAATCTCTTGTTTTTCTCCTCAAATGCTCACATCTCTTTCCAGGTTTGTTTTCACTGGTAAATACAATTTATTATCTGTCAAAATGAAGGAAATCACTTTGAAATCAGTATCACGCAATGCTGAAGTTAATGAACATTTTTGATTAATGCAACGTATGTTACATAATACAGATATATATTACTACAGTGATATTTAACCCGTCCATTATTGCTGTGGAAAGAATTGTGCTTTTCGGGTTATTCATGGTCTGTTGAAAACACAATGTTGCTGCTTTTACACTTTTAAATGTCCTTTTGATGTTCGATGGTTGAAGGATGAGTAGAATAATGTCATCGCATTGTACCCAGTTTAAAAAAAAATTCATAGAGCAAGCCTTTTTCACTGATTGTTTACAGCTTAACGGAAGTTACACCCATATGTGTGTGTGTGTGTGTGTGTGTGTGTGTATATATATATATATATATATATATATATGTATGCATAGTGTGTGTACAGTATATGTATGTATATATACGCTATATTGCCAAAAGTTTTGGGTCGCCTGCACTTATGTGCACATGAACTTTAATGATGACATCCCATTCTTAATCTGTAGGGTTTAATATGGAATATCCGATCCTTTGCAGCTATAACAGCCTCAACTCTTCTGGGAAGACTTTCCACAATGTTTAGGAGTGTGTTTATGGGAATTTTTGACCATTCTTCTAGAAGCGCATTTGTGAGGTCAGGCAGTGATGTTGGCGAGAAGGCCTGGCTCACAGTCTCCGCTCTAATTCATCCCAAAGGTGTTGAGTTCAGGACTCTGTGCAGGCCAGTCAAGTTCCTCCACACCAAACTCGCTCATCCGTGTCTTTATGGACCTTGCTTTGTGCACTGGTGCACTGGTGTTGGAACAGGAAGGGGCCATCCCCAAACTGTTCCCACAAAGTTGGAGCATGAAATTTTCCAAAATGTCTTGGTATGCTGAAGCATTAAGAGTTCCTTTCACTGGAACTAAGGGGCCAAGCCCAACCCCTGAAAAACAACCCCACACCATAATCCCCCCTTCACCAAACTTTACACTTGGCACAATGCAGTCAGGCAAGTACCGTTCTCCTGGCAACCGCCAAACCCAGACTCGTCCATCGGATTGCCAGACAGAGAAGCGTGATTCATCACTCCAGAGAACACGTCTCCACTGCTCTAGAGTCCAGTGGTGGCGTGCTCTATACCACTGCATCTGACGCTTTGCATTGCACTTGGTGATGTAAGGCTTGGATGCAGCTGCTCGGCCATGGAAACCCATTCCATGAAGCTCTCTATGCACTGTTCTTGAGCTAATCTGAAGGCCACATGAAGTTTGGAGGTCTGTAGCTAATGACTCTGACTAAATTGAGTTCTGGAGGTCTGTAGCTATTAACTATTGACTGCAGAAAGTTGGCGACTTCTGCACACTGTGCGCCTCAGCATGCTCTGACCCCGCTCTGTGATTTTACGTGGCCTACCACTTTGTGGCTGAGTTGCTGTTGTTCCCAATTGCTTCCACTTTGTTATGATACCACTAACAGTTGACCGTGGAATATTTAGTAGTGAGGAAATTTCACAAATGGACTTATTGCACAGGTGGCAACCTATCATGGTACCACGCTTGAATTCACTGAGCTCCTGAGAGCGACCCATTCTTTCACAAATGTTTGTAGAAGCAGTCTGTATGCCTAGGTGCTTGATTTTATACACCTTGGAAGTGATTGGAACAACTGAATTCAATGATTTAGAGGGGTGTCCCAATACTTTTGGCAATATAGTGTATGTATATATATGTAATGTATGTATACAGTGTGTGTGTGTGTGTGTGTGTGTATATATATATATATATATATATATATATATATTATATGTGTGTGTTGAAGAGACAACAAAAGAAATACTTGTTTTGTTGGTACAAGCAACCTCAAAAAAAGTTTGTATATTCTAAAAACTAGTAAATTTCATTTTAAAATAAAAAATAAATAAAAGTTTAAATTATTAATTTAATTTTGTTTTATTTTAACTATATTAAATAATAAAAAAAAAGAACTATACATAGATGTTGTCTCATGCTCATATATTTCTGCAGTACAAGGAAAATGAATTCTGACTTCCCTTTTTCGTTCTAACCGCAGGAAGTGGTAAAGTTGACTAACCCATAATTTTCTTGCAGTCATAACCTTTCTCTTTCTCAATATCCTTTTTTGTTAATATTTCCTTTTGTTGTCTTTTTGTTGGTTTGGCAGCGGGCAGAGTTGTGCCATCAGAGACTGGAGACAGAGATGTTGGTCCTCCTGTCCATGGTGAAAGAAGATGGCCTGGTGGAACGTAAGAGCTTAAATCATCTGCTGCATTTGATTGGCCGAAACTGCATATGTACATCTGTATTTTTAAAGCCACAGTGCTTTTTTTATATTCTTGCAGGATTGCCTGCGACAGTCATTCAGAAGCTGAAAGAGGTCTGCGAAGCCTCCAGTGAAACCTGCTCCTCACTGCACCAGTGCCTGGGGCTTTTTTCCAGACAGGAAGGAGTATGTATCACCTGTGCTGCACATGCCCATTGAGTGCATTCGTGCTGCCCACTTTTTCAGAATAATTTTTTTCACAGTGATTATAATAAAGCCAACCAGTTACGAGGTGAATCACAACATTACAAGGTTTTATTTGAAGCAAAAAAGTATTGGAAATTGAATGAAAAGACAAAGGCACAAGACTGCATCTATTAAGGCTTAAGTGAGGGAAAGAACTGCAATCCCATGAAGCATTGGGGATGACGTATATATATAAAAATATTTTAAGTATTTTAAGAGTGTAGGGAGATCGACTTGATTACGTCATTCGTGGTGCTTCATGGGAGTGGGCGAAGCTAAAGAGCTCTTTTGGCATGTTTTGCTTATCGCGACTCTGATTGGTGGATTTTTCTGTACAGCATCATGGGTAATGTAGTTTTCACCACAAATTCTGCTGTTAAACATGATTATATTTATTTTAAAAATAAGTTGAAATAATGTGAACAGATGGCTTCAACAAAAGCATATACCATTGTTTCAAAACCTGGGAGCTCACAAGCAGTCTGTCTTTAAAGGTTTATAAATTATTGTCAAAAATTAATTTCCTTATGTAGAAAATGAATAGTTTGTGATTCATTTGACCCTTGGTGCTCACTTGGACTACACAGGTTCGAATCCGGTCTCTTTCAAATTCGAATTCGGTCTCTTTCTTTCACTTTTAGGTCCCCATTTAATGTATTTCTCAAATAAAGAGGCTAAAACCACAAAATAACATTTAAAAAAGAAAAAAACTGCGGGTAAATTTGTTTTTGTTAATGATCACAAATACTTTTAAAGTATAAAACATGAGCATGGGTGTGGTTTCCTTGTATGTGACACGCTAATGGTTATTTATCAAGGGCATTAATGTCTGCTTTTAGGCAGGTCAGATATGTGAAATGTGCCAGATTATATTCCACAATGAGTTTTTTTTTTGCATAGTGGATTTCTAAGTGTGTGTGTTTGTCCAGGCACGCAGTTTGAAACTGGAACATGAGGTCGAGAAGAATAAAATCCTGTCAGAGGCTCTGCAGACGCTGGCCACTGAACATCATGAGTTGGAGCAGTCAGTGGTCAAAGGATCGTCACCCCGCAGCGTCCTCAGTGAAGACGAGTTTTATGACGCTCTTTCTGGTGCGTACAAATTTGATGCCGAATTTACTTCTTATACGCTTATCATCACGCATTTAAATGTTTTTAATCACTTGTATTATTTAAAGTGTATAATAATTTTAATATCAGCTGTTTATTGCTTATTAACCGTAACATAAACATAATTTTCGGCTTCTCTGTGCACCCCTAGTGCACTTTGAATAATTGCATTGAATAATTTTGCCATGTTTTACAAGTTAAAAAAAAAAAAGTATTTTATTTGTGGACTTTAGTCTTTTTTATTTTGCAGATATAGTAGTAGGGAGTGACTGGAGAACAGTTACAATGAAAAGCATCTCACTAAGTTGCCTTATTTCAGCAGTGGCGTGTAACGCAATCACTCCTACTAGTTACTTTGACAGGTTGAATTTTATATATAATGTATACATTTTCAATTGTAGTCTTTTAAAAAGGCATCTGAAATGACTAAGTGCTAAGTGTAATGTAGTGTTCGTTTTTTTTTTTTTTGTTTTTTTTTTTTTATATACATATCGATACTGAAATATCTGAAACGCTTCCAATACTCATTTTGCGCAGTTGCGAGTTGACACACAAACCCGCCTCCCCTCACTCACTTGTTTCATTTGCTCCGGATGAATATTGTTGGTGTTACAGGACTTGAATTTCGCCATGGGATAGCGCATATTGCACATAATGTTAGTCATTCCCGCAGATTTTAATAAAGTCGTCTCTCAGTACTAAATTGAGTTCTTATTCACTGCTTGTTGCACTTAAACAGTCAAGTACACACAGAATAATGTGAAAATGTCAGTCTTGGTTAGTATTTATGTAAACGCAGTCAGTTATGTTTTAAGTGAACTTAATTTGAGAAAGAAAGTGCATGTGTAACAGTATACTGGATCTGTGCGTCAGGTCTTAAAGTGACAGCAGCCTAATATACATATATATTATATTATATTATATTATATTATATACTTAATATTATTAAAAATATCTAAAATATCTTTTCCCAATGGTATCGATGTTAAAATTGTGGCCAGTGAAAAAGCTGAGTGGCTAGTAACTTTGGAAAAGCACTAGCCAAAGTGGCTGGTGAGCAAAAAAAGTTAATGTCAAGCCCTGAACCCGATGTCAGCAGTTTGCGGTGTAACTGCTGTTACAGTGAAAAGTAAATCTTCAGAATGAGCTTCATAATCATGAGCCACCTTTCTCAGTGATGTGTCCAGTCACTTCCGGTTCCATTAAATGCCACCTGATCCCCTGCTCAGGTTTCCTCAGAGAGCCTCTTTCTGTCGGCCACGCATTGTCCCTCTAAGCCATGTCTGTTTGTGTTCGGTTGCCACAGATTCTGACTCTGAGCCTGTGTTGAGCGGTTTTGAGACGGCCGGCCACTCATACGAAGACGGAGAGGACTTTAAGTCTGAGCACTACTGCAGTGTCCCAACTCATCTCGACGGCAGGATGTCCCGGGAAGACCGTCGTGGAGAGGAAGAGGATGAAGATGAGGTGGCCAGAGTTAATGGAGTGAGGAAACATAGGTAGGAATGCAAAACAAACTACAATACTACAAATACAACTACAAAACAAACTAGTATTTATTGCATAAATATTTAACTAAATATTTTTTTGAAGTTGAAAGTTCAAAGTAATTGGAAATTTTAAACAAAAACAAACTTATACAAATAAACATGCAGAGTATAAAAATAAATTTTAACTTAGACGTAACATTCAGGCCACTTTGTTTTTTAAATGTCACTTTGTTGTATTTTGTCCACTTTCTTAGAACCAACTTCTCTGTTTTGTTTTGGTTTGTATCTTGTGGTAAATAATTTAGTGAGCCAAGGCCAGCAGAGGCGTTCATAATGAAACTGTAAAAAATTGATGAGGTAGCCGAGTTTAACGCTGTAATTTGAACTTTTAAGGCTCGGCATGTTGACTGATGGCCTGTTGACGGACATTTGACTGACTTTGCATCCGATCATAGAGAGTATTTTTATAGATTGTCTAGATACCTCTATTTTATAATGTATTTAGAACATTGTTAAAAAATAAATAAATAAATAAATAAATATATATATATATATATATATATATATATATATATATATATATATATATACACACACACACACATTGTTATAACTGATTTTTTTTTTTGTTGTCCATTAAACTTTGATGTGTACTCTCTTTTTTTTTTTGCCCACAGTATTTACTTTTTACTTTAACACCATGGAACATTCATGAAAAAATGCAACAAGTAACCACACACTACATCTCTTCAATTATTACATTTACATTTAGCAGGTACGCTATAAAAGAGAAGGTTTTGGAGTATCTTGAGCACTCTGAAACTGATCGGGACACTGGCCTCGCTTTACTGAATAAGATATAAAGCTTCCGTTACCTGTCTGATAACGCCAGTCTAGACATGTTCCGTCTGCCTGACAACAGCAGTTAACATGGAAACAGCTAACTAGTCTTATTTATTATTATTTTAGTGATTTCTTAAAGGGACAGTACACCCAAAAATGAAAATTTGCTGTTAATTTACTCATCCACAGGCCATCCAAGATGTCTTTTTTTTTCTTCAGTAAAACAGTAAAGGAGATTTTTAGCTCAAACCATGGTCCTTGGTGATTCATATAATGCAAGTCAACGGCTACCGTCAAAAAAACATATACAGGCAAAACAAAATGCATACCTGTGGCTCTGACGATACATTAAGGTTTTATGAAGTGAAACGATCGGTCTGTGCAAGAACATGAACATTATTTATCTCAATCGGGAAGACTGACTTTTACATTTGCAGTCCCGCGCATACGTCATTATGCGACAGGAAGCTTGGGCTCCAGACTGTCGTGAACGTGCTCAGGACCATTTGCAGAGGCTGTGGATTACAGGCAATAACATTGTAAATAACATTCAGCTTCTTGCACAGACCGATCGTTTCACTTCATAATACCTGTCCCTTTAATGTAAAGAGGCAGTTTTCAGAAGCTAATAAGGCACAGTAAAGTTACTTTTAATTATTCCACAGGACAAGTTTACCTGCTCCCATGTTCTCCAGAAATGACTTCAGTATCTGGAGCATACTGAGGAAGTGTATCGGGATGGTGAGGTTTTTACTACCAAGTAACCTTTAACTTGTGCTTAAACCTCAAGACAATGTCTTTTTCATTCAAAACACTTAAATTATGCAGCATGTTTTGATTGATTCCATCTCTCTTTCAGGAGCTGTCTAAGATCACCATGCCGGTTATTTTTAATGAGCCGCTAAGCTTTCTACAAAGGCTAACAGAATATATGGAGCACACGTACCTTATCCACCAGGCCAATGTTTCAGAAGACTCTATTGAGAGAATGAAGGTAGAAAAAACCAAAACAATGTACATGACCCCTTATTATCTGAAAACACAAGCAAAACCCTTACAGTCCTAACATGCTAAATAACTATGAAATATGACTAATGGCCAATTAATCAGCCAACTTTCCAACTTTAAATGTTAGTTAACCTTGTACTAAATATATTATTAGATAAATAAATAATATTTTTGCTATAAATTCATATATTTTCATATGCTATCATAAAATGTTTTATTGTATTTTAACAGTATATATACTGGTGATCACCTACTTTGCTCTCAAAATTGACAAAAACCCACATAGACAGAGCAATAATTATTATAACTACAACATCCATTTGACAATCACCAATGTTATGAACTACTTTACCTTTCTGTTGGCTTGTTTAATGCATCTTAAACAGATATTTCTTGGATTAAAGGTTTTCAAAGTCCTAAAAATCTTTAATAGCCACCTGGATGAAATCTAGTCTAACCTATAGATTTCTAATGTCATCTAAGTAAATGAATTCATGCGTTTTCTATCCAGTGTGTGGCAGCGTTTGCGGTATCAGCTGTGGCATCTCAGTGGGAAAGGACGGGTAAACCCTTCAACCCCCTGCTAGGAGAAACATACGAGCTAGTCAGGTGAGAGATTGCATGTTAATTTGTTAGCATTAACATTAGCATTACATTTACCATTGTTCAGCAAATTTTCACAGGCCAAACCACCATTTCAATATGAATCCATGCGATCTGGAATTTCACACAGGCCCGAAAGATTTCCCAAACAGATTTCACAATGGATTCAAGTCGATCATGTAAATTTGTCGCGTTGACCAACAGAAAGCAGTTTGGTTTTAAAGTGACTTATGTGTGAGCTGTGCTCCATACATTGCTACACTATTGATACTAGGCAATGGACCTTGTTTTGCCCATGAAATTTCACCGAAATGTTGCTAATGTGACCGCACATTTTAAAATGTGACTTTCTTTTTGTGCCCTTTTTGAATGCTAACTTGTTAAAATTAACATTGCAAATGTAACTTTTTTTCCTCTTAGTGTGTGAATATCAGTATATCAGTGTGTTGTGCTCTTGGGGATAGTTACCATGTTTTTTCCTCAACCTTCAGGGATGATCTTGGTTTCCGGCTGATATCGGAACAAGTAAGCCACCATCCTCCCGTCAGCGCCTTCCATGCCGAGGGACTGCAGAAGGACTTTGTGTTTCATGGCTCAATCTACCCCAAACTGAAGTTCTGGGGCAAAAGCGTGGAGGCCGAACCTAAAGGCATCATCACTCTAGAACTTCCTAAGTAAGCGTGTGTGATGGAGCTTTACTAATATCCGCACAATGGTTCTCATTTGTTAATAATTGTATGGACTATTATGTATTTATATGCACAGGAAAATTTTTCACCTAATTCACAACACGTGTATGCGTACATGAATGTGTTCTTAAGCTCTTTTTAATAAGTTTAATGAGTTCACACCATGGTGGAATTATTGTAATTACGTGTTCACATCCTTGTAGAACTCATAATTACAACTTGTAAACTCAGAATTTTCGGAGAGCTTTGACTTGTACCATGTGACTGCTATACCACCTGACCACTGCAGATTAATTTTGTGTGTTGCCATAAAAACACACAATTCCAAGTCCAAGGATGTGAACAGTTCAGAGTAGAACGCCATGGGTTGTCATCTCATAATTACAGTAATTACAACATGGCCTGAACGCAGCATAATGTTAATAAATCTGGAGTATTTTAAATGAGCGACCACTTGCCTGAGGTTAGTCATTTGCATAAAACACGCCCAAACCATCTCCATATAAGGGCTTTCCGTACAACCTCAAAACACAATAAACACTTTCTATAAAGACCCAGATTACAGACTTCTAATTGGCCAGCTGTACAAACACATATCTGTGTTTCTATAAAGAGAAACCTCACAGCTCGATCTATTATGCAGCTTTTCTTACCCTTTTTATTTATATAAGTGTGATATATTTAAGATGAAATTTCTATGTATAAAATTTTATCTTAAAGGAACACTCCACTTTTTTGAAAATAGGCTAATTTTCCAACTCCCCTAGAGTTAAACTGTTGAGTTTTACCGTTTTCGAATCCATTCAGCCGATCTCCGGGTCTGGCGGTACCACTTTTAGCATAGCTTAGCATAGTTCATTGAATCTGATTAGACCGTTAGCATCTCGCGCAAAAATGACCAAAGAGTTATAACTAAGGAACTTCGCTGCCGCACCATGGGTGCAGCAGGCGCAATGATATTTTTAAATCAAGTTTTAAATAGGAAAAATATCGAAACTCTTTGGTCATTTTTGAGCGAGATGCTAACGGTCTAATCACATTCAATGAACTATGCTAAGCTATGCTAAAAGTGGTACCGCCAGACCCGGAGATCGGCTGAATGGATTCGAAAACGGTAAAACTCAACAGTTTAACTCTAGGGGAGTTGGAAAATGAGCCTATTTTCAAAAAAAGTGAGTGTTCCTTTAAAACATCATGCCTCCCAGAGTATGTGAATTTTGCATTCGTGTGGTTTTATTTTCTTACATTTTTTGTAAATTTAGAATAACATCTAGTATGAACATTTTTGTTGAACCATGATTTGTTAACAAAATCATGTGTACACGTGCTTTGACACCCATTGTTTTAGTAAATGTCATATATAAAACTCATTACAGGCATAATGAGGCGTACACATGGACAAATCCAACGTGTTGTGTCCACAACATCATCGTGGGACAGCTGTGGATCGAACAATATGGCAGTATGGAGGTTATCAACCACAGGTATCAACCAGACTCTTACCTAGTTCTGGTTTTACTTTACAAACTTTACTATTGCTGCCCCTTGATGGATCATTTTGACTGATATTTGCCAATAGAACCGGTGAAAAATGCTGCCTGAGTTTTAAACCGTGTGGCCTTTTTGGGAAAGAATTACATAAGGTTGAAGGCTACATCCTGGACAAGAGGTCAGTGGTTTGAGAGTTTAATGATAAATTTTCACACCATCATCACATCATTTTACATTGATTATTTGTTTATTCCAAATAGCAAAAAGAAGGTTTTTATCCTTTACGGGAAGTGGACGGAGTGCATGTACATAGTCGACCCGGTTCTGTTCGAAACTCAAAAGAAGAATGATAAGAAAGCATCGGAAGACAAGAAAAGCAGTAAACAGGTGTTTCTGAATGTTTTCATACAAAATTTGTCAAGATACCCATCTATTGTAATGGTGCCAGACTAATAAGGCTAAATGTGAGAGATACACTACGTTTTTATAACTGTTTTCTTGGTGTTTCTCAGCTATCTCAGACATCAGACTCAGAAGAAACACCTCAACCAGGTGGAGATTCACTGGATGTGATCCCAGGAAGTCAGTTGCTCTGGAGAATAGCACCTAGACCAGCAAACTCTGCCCAGGTCTGTTCCAGAATAGTTGTCGCTCTGAGAAACTTTGTCTCTCCTTTTCTTTAAAAAAACAATGGAAAGGAATGGGGCCAATTTGTAAATGTAAAAATAATCATGGTTTCAATAGTATGGCCGCAAGATACATTAAAGGGTTAGTTCACCCAGAAATGAAAATTATTCCATAATTTATTCACCCTCAAGCCTTCTTAGCTGTACATGACTATCTTGTTTCAGCCAAACGACAATCAGAGTTATATTAAAAAATATCCTGGCTCTTCCAAGCTTTCTAATGGGAGTGAATGGTGCCTTTTTTTTTTTTTTTTGAAGCCCAAAAAAGCACATCTATCCATCATAAAAGTATGGCTCCAGGAGGTTAATAAATGACTTCTGAAGCAAAGCGATGAGTTTTTTTAAGAAAAATATCCATATTTATAACTTTATAAACTTTACAACTAGCTTCTGGTAACCGCCGTCCGCACTTTCACGAGAGAGACGAGTTCCAGTGAATGATGTAGTCATAGTGTAAGCTCCGGTGAGAAGTGACAAACGCGGAAGAGTGCGTTGTTTACAGCAAAGGAAAACGGCGAAAAGAAGTGAGTTGTTTTAGCTATACTGGTTATTTGCATTTGTCTTAAAATGCTGCGTTCACACGTCTATCCAGAATGCTTCAGAATACATAAAGTCTTAAGATTATCATATGCCGGAACTCGACTCCGTCGTGAATGCGCAGAATTTTTCTTACAAAATCCCATCACTTCGCTTCAGAAGGCCTTTATTAACCCCCTGGAGCCATATGGATTATTTTTATGATGGATGGATGTGCTTTTTTGGGCTTCGAAAAAAAAAAATGCCACCATTCACTCCCATTATAAAGCTTGGAAGAGCCAGGATATTTTTTAATATGACTCCCGATTGTGTTTGGCTGGAAGAAGAAAGTCATATAGACCTAAGATGGCTTGAGGGTGAGTAAATTATGGGATAATTTTCATTTTTGGGTGAACTAACCCTTTAATATAAGTGCTTTAATAAAATTACAAGCTTCTCATTTTTGCTTTTAAATTCTCCAAAAATTCACTTCCATTCTAAGTGGCTCAATGTAACCTTGATTTAACCTAGCAAAATTATGCTACAATTGCTGTCAATTGAGCTTTTTTCTATATTTGTTTCTTTTTATTTTCTCATTTTTTCCCCCTATATTTATTTTGGTTTTATTTGCATATAAAAAGATGTACAACTTCACTACATTCGCAATGCAACTCAATGAGCTGGACAAAGAGATCGAAACGGTCATCCCAAAAACGGACAGCCGACTGAGGCCGGATATACGAGCCATGGAGAATGGTGACATCGGTATGCGCATACATCTTTGTGCCATAGCAAATGATGTGTTTATGATGTTAAATTGCACATCTGTAAAACTTCTCACAAACCAGCAACATTGAAATATTCAACTTCTTTTTGTTTTCTTAAATCCCAGACCTGGCCAGTGAGGAGAAGAAGCGACTGGAGGAGAAACAGAGGGCGGCACGTAAGAGCCGCTCTAAGTCGGATGATGAGTGGAAGACGAGGTGCAGAAATATTCTATTACTGTTTTGTTTTCTGTTTTTTTACAAAACAATTACTGTTTATTATTGTTTTTTATTTCCACACAATTGTTTGCGCTTTTTCCAAAAGTTACTACAGTTATTGTTAGTACTTAAAAATCATACTCAAAAAATGGGATCTCCTTCAGTGTTTTTTAGAGTATAATTTTTTAATGAACGTGTTGGCAAATACCATGTAAAATGTAGTCAAAATAACTGTAGTAACTTTGCTATGAAAGATGCACATGTAAACGCACTGTTTTTTTGTAATATTAGGGTTTGCTTGTGACTAACTGCATAACAAATTCTATTATGCACATTAAATTAGTAATTTATTTTACTTTTTTTATTTATTACACCATTTTTTAATCCATAGCTTAAAAGTAACTCATTGATGTTTAACGGCACTCTTAGTCCTGGTTCACTGGACGCTGTCCTTTGCTTTTAACCCCATTTTCCCTTTCTTTTCTTTTGGCATTATCATCTGTCCTGTGACTGCGGTGAGCAGAAATGTCGCCTCGGGCCCCAGGTTTGACGCTTGCTTTGTTGATCTGTCCTTTGCATTCAACTGCTTCTGCAGTTTCACTCCTGAATCGTAGTTGTTTTGAGCAACTGGGATCTTTGTAACAATCAATAGTCTATAATTATTGCACAATTTGAGTTTTGTGGTAGAATAACATTTGCAACAATTTGCGACATACACAATGATAGTAAAACATTTGTTTTGTGTGTGGGGTTCGCCATTGTGATTTTTAATTTAATACTAGTATTACACCAAATTTATAGTAAGTCTCTTCTACAGTCTTTTTTTAGATCATACGTAAATGGCTTCACACCAGAGGAATGAGTGTTGTTTTTATGTCCCCCTTAGACAATCTATTTTTAATGTGGAATAAGACAATGTAAACAGAGCTCTCTGGCCTTCTACTGCGAGAGCAGGGTGAAACTTTACACCTGGTTTAAGTGTTACAGCCAAATACTCCACCGAATCTATTAAACGAAGAAAGAGATTATTGTAATGGGGTCAAAGAAACATTTTCTTACGCATGTTTGGCTGTTGAGTTGACTGACCCTAGGAGACTCAATGTGGTGGCAAAACGGTCCTCTTATAATCAACTATCAGTGGTTTTACATGTTTGCTGACCTGAACCTTTTCTTGTTCCTCAAAACAGGTGGTTTCATCAAGGTCCAAATCCACACAATGGCTCTCAGGACTGGCTATTCTCCAGTGGTTACTGGGACCGTGATTATTCCCAAGTACCAGACATATACTGATCCACAGGAATCTTGCACTGTCATTGATAAATGTATAGTTAAAACTACCCCTAATGTAACTATAAAAAACACATACCTTGGGCTGGTTGGCCAGGTGAATATTTCAAATATCATATATACAGTACTTTTTCAAAAGACAACTTTGTTTTAAACTCACTTCTCTGTATAGCTGAATTTAGATTTTTCACAGTTTCATATTTAGAGGCATATGCAACAATCAAGGCTTTTGATATAGTCACAAGCTGGCCTTGATATAGTAATAATATCAGTGTACTGTAATAGCAATAATGTGCTATTTTCATCTTACAAAAAGGACATTTGTTTAAAGATTTGTTAACTGATAAATTTGGGTGTCCCCCAAGGCTCAAGTCTGAGTCCATTTTGTTTTCTGTTATTGGAAACAACATTAAAAATATAACTTGTCATTTCTTAAGTTCGTAACATTCCCACTGTGTTGAGTGTGGAATGTGGTATAAAACGATTAATATTGTTACATTTGGATTAGAACTTTTTAATATGCAAATTCACAGTTCATATTCTCCGCTCATAATACAGTATTAGGAGTGAGTCTATTTCTGCTGCTCTTTCTGTTGTGATGTTGATTTTTATTTAGAGGAATGCCTCTATAGTGTCACTAATATATTAACTAATGTCTTGTTATATTATTTTATAATATAACAGTCTTATTTTAATTAAATATTTATCATGAGTTAGTTATTCATCTGTTTTTAAATTTTAAAGTTTGTCAGTAACAGGAACGTGGAGCTGTAATTGTCACTTAATGCAGTCTACTTTTAACCCCATATTTTGTGTGGCTGTTACATGTTTTTGTGTGTACTTTTTTTTTTTTTTTTAGAGATTAACTTATCAAAAGAAAAAACTACAGATGTAATGCATAGAATTGTTCAAAAGGCATTAAAGATTATATTTACATCACATCTAAATAAAACTGAAAAAAGAAGTGTATGATTATTTCATGCAATATGAAAAGTAAGAAAAAAATAAATAAAAAATAATGAGCCAAAACATTATGACCATCTGCCTAATAATGATATGCTGTTGGTCCTCCACGTGCTAACAAAACAGCGCAGAGGCATGGACTCTACAAGACCTCTGAGGGTGTCCTGTGGTATCTGGCACTAAGACATTAGCAGCAGATCCTTCAAGTCCTGTAGGTTGCAAGGTGGAGCCGCTGTGGATCGAACATGTTGGTCCAGCACATCCCACAGATGCTCAACTGGATTGAGATCTGGGGAATTTGGAGGCCAGAGCAACACCTTGAACTCTTTATCATGTTCCTCAAACCATTCCTGAACATGGATGTAAATGTTTGGTAAATGTTTCTTGAGCAGCAGATCAGCATATTAGAATGATTTCTGAAGGATCATGTGACACTGAAGACTGGAGTAATGATGCTGAAAATTCAGCTTTGATCACAGGAATAAATTACTTTATAAAATATATTCAAACAGAAAAGTTATTTTAAATAGTAATAATATTTCACAATATTACTGTTTTTACTGTATTTTTAATTAAATAAATGCAGCCTTGGTGAGCAGACGAAACTTATTTTAAAAACATTAAAAATCTTACCGTGTCCAAACTTTTGACTGGTAGTGTGTATATATATTATATATATATACACACACACACACACACATACATACAGTGTTCAGCGTAAATGAGTAACATTTTAAACAATATCTCAATGAACACAAAAATAATTTCCAAAATGTTGACAAGACTAAGTTTAATATAACATCTGTTTACACATTTTTCAGTTTTACTCAAATTAATGCAAAAATGAGTACACCCCACAATAAAATCTACTACATCTAGTACTTTGTAAGGCCTCCATGATTTTTAATGACAGCACCAAGTCTTCTAGGCATGGAATGAACAAGTTGGCAACATTTTGCAAAATCTATCTTTTTCCATTCTTCAAGAATGACCTCTTTTAGAGACTGGATGCTGGATGGAGAGTGATGCTCAACTTGTCTCTTCAGAATTCCCCATAGGTGTTCGATTGGGTTCAGATCAGGAGTCACTGAATCACTTTCACCCTGTTCTTCTTCAGAAATCAACAGTGGCCTTAGATGTGTGTTAAGGATCATTGTCATGTTGGAAAAGTGTACGACGACCCAGGGCACGGAGTGATGGTAGCATCTTCTCTTTCAGTATAGAGCAGTACATCTGTGAATTCATGATGCCATCAGTGAAATGCAGCTCCCTGACACCAGCAGCACTCATGCAGCCCCACATAAGGACAAACTCTAGCAAAACTCCTGGCAAACTCTAGGCAGGCTTTTTTTGTGCCTGGGCTTTAGGAGAGGCTTCTTTCATGGACGGCACCCATGCATGCCATTCCTCTGCAGTGTACGCCGTATTGTGTCATGGGAAATAGTCACCCCAGTTTGGCTTTCTACTTCTTTAGATAACTGCAGTGAACTCGCATGCCGAATTTCTTCAACCCTTCTCATCAGAAGACGCTCCTGTCGAGGTGTTAACTTCCGTGGACGACCTGGACGTCTCTGTGAGATGGTTGCAGTTCCATCTTTTTAAAATTTTTGTACCACTTTTGCTACAGATATATAATGCAAATCGCATATTTAATACACTAATGCCTAATTTTCATATTTTAAAGTTTAAATGAGTAAAGTCATAATACAAAACAAAAATAACAAGTAATTTGTGAAGAAATATTATACATATAATATAAAAAGCAATAAAAAATATAAGCTATAGATGAAATTTATATGTATTATTTTTTAATTCAGCAAAGTAATTAAAAGGAAAATTGTACAACTATTCACTACAGTATAAAATATAATATAAAAATAGTCCATAGTATAGAAATATAAAAATCTAAAAAATTTTAGCTATAGTAAAAAGTTTTTATATTTATTTTTATTTAATCAATTAAAGTAATTTGTAAGGAAAATCATAAGGCTATTCACTATACTATAAAATATAGTTAAAAACTATAGTCTATAGTAAAAATAAAGACTATAGTATAAAATATAAATAATATATAATATTATTTTATTTAATACAGCAAAGTGTAATGAAAATTGTAAGGCTATTCACTATAATATAAAACTATAGTCTATAGTAAAAATACATGTAGTCTATGGTAAAAATAAAGGCTATAGCATATAATATAATATAAAAATATAGGCTATAGTAAAAGAAGTCTAACCTTTTTATTTAATACGGCAAAGTAATTTTGTAAGGCAAATTGTAAGGCTGTTCACCTGTACCTGCCCTTCAAATCAGACTGTGTAAAATGAAAAGCCCCAAAATATGACCTGCAGAGGCAATCATGGGATGAACTGTAATAATGGGGGTAAATTATGACACCATCATGACAGCTCCGAAAAACACACAGCCTGACTGGAGAAAAAGAAAAACAGATGACTCAGCAGTCACCCTCGTAATAAAGGCCTTGGTGTGGTTGCACTATACTTTGAGGATATAATGTCTGTAGTAGTACGTTCATTATATTCCAAACAAGAATCAGGTCAGACAAAACACGTCAGGCATTCAAACATCGCTGACTCAGTCCTCATTTAAATATTCAATAACAAAATAAAAGATGTTATATGAACCATCACATTTGATTTCCTAAGACGACATTTGGGAAAGCTTTATGTGCAGCAATGTCAGTGTTTTGGCAAGTTAGGTTAGTTTTAAACATTTTAAGTCATGTTAATTAGTGCCTTCCTCTTGCAGGATGACAAGGTATAGCAAGTTCTAACAGTATGGACACACCTTCCGTATGATGGTATATAATGCAGAAGACATGCTGCAGTTTCATCCGCACCTGAGACGCTCAGCCAGTCACTTTCTGCAGAGCCTGTGCATCAACATGTTCGGTGAGTCTGGAAGGAATCATATAAGAAACTTTCTATATGAGTTTCTATATGATTCTTTGTTAAATGTTATAACAAAACATTTAACATAAATATTATGTTAAATGTTTTGTTATAAATCTTAATTTAAATGGAATTGTTAAACAAAAAATTGTAGCCTAAACTGTGCTCATTGTTTTTGTTTATTTATTTAAATGGAATTGTTAAACAAAAAATTGTAGCCTAAACTGTGCTCATTGTTTTTGTTTATTTATTTATTTGTTTGTAAAAGCGAATCAGTCTAAGAATAAGAACTCAAAAAGCAAACAACCAGATGTTTGTTTTGGACATGACGTAAATATTTATGTTACATATTTGATTATAAATATTTAAATTGAATTGTTGAACCAAAAATCTAACCTAAATTGTGCTCAATATTTTTATTTATTTTATTTGTTTGTTTGTAAAAGTGAAAAGAATAAGAACTCAAAAAAAGCTAACAACCAAATGTTCGTTTTGGATCTGGGGTAAATATTATAAACTGAAGTGTAAATATTTATGTTACATATTTAGTTATAAATATTTATTTAAACTGAATTGTTAAATAAAAACAATGAGCACAATTTAGGTTACGTTTTTGGTTCAACAATTCAATTTAAATATTTACACCAGATCCAAAACGAACGTTTGGTTGTTTGCTTTTTTGAGTTCTTATTCTTAGACTGATATGATTCACTTTTGCAAACAAACAAACAAACAAATAATTGAACCAAAAATGTAACCTAAATTGTGCCCATTTTATTTTATTTTTTTATTTGTTTGTTTGTTCGTAAATGTGAATCAGCCAACAACAAAACAAACAACCAAGAGTTCATTTTGGATCTGGTGTAAATATTATAAACAAATGAAGTGTAAATATTTATGTTACATATTTAGTTTTTAAATAATTATTTATTATAAATATTTACTTAAATTGAATTGTTGAACCAAAATGCAAACAAAATTGTGGTCAATATTTTATTTTATTCATTTGTTTGTTTGTATATTTCTTGTAAAAGTGAATCAGTCTAAGAACTCAAAAAATAACCAGTTGTTTAAATATTTTTGTTAATTATTTAGTTATAAACATTTATTTAAATTGAATTGCTGAACCAAAAACTTAAAGGGATAGTTCACCCAAAAATGAAAATTCTATCATCATTTACTCACCCTCAAGTTGTTCTAAATCTGTATAAAGTTCTTTGTTCTGTTGAACAAAAGAGGAAGATATTTTAAAGAAAGTTTGTAACCAAGCCACTTTGGGGCACCATTGACTTCCATAGTAGGAAAAAAAACTACTATGGAAGTCAATGGTGCCCCAAAACTGTTCAGTTTAATACATTCTTCAAAATATCTTCCTTTGTGTTCAACAGAACAAAGAAATTTATACAGATTTGGAACAACTTGAGGGTGAGTAAATGATGATAGAATTTTCATTTTTGGGTGAACTATCCCTTTAACCTAAATTGGGCTCATGTTTTTTTTAAATTAATACATTTTTATTTTATTGTATTTTATTTTAAAAGTGAATCAGTCTAATAGCAACTCAAAACCCTCAAACCTTTAGGTAAACGATTCAATTTAAATTGATTTGTTTAACAAAACATGGAACTAAAATTGTACTCAATACTTTCATTTATTTATCTAACAATAAGACAACTCTAGACAAAGTCTAACAATAAGAACTCTTTCAGCTCATCCTAAGTGGTAAAGCCATTTGTTGTATTTGCATAGATACCTTTCAAGCACACTGGGTGGCGCTGTTCGGTAGAGCAGCAGTGTTTGCACTCTTGATGTGGGCGCCTCTGCAGGTGGCAGCAGATTCAGAAGAGGAGGTCGCCTCAGAGTGGACTCTGTGGAAAAAGATCCATAAAGTATCCTACGATGAAGAGGTCAGTTATGGTAATTTGGGTGTGGCTTAAAGAGTTAAAAAAAAAAAAAAAAAAAAAAAAAAGAAAAGAAAGAAAATTCAGTCATCATTCACTCATGTTGGAACACAGCATGAGACATGAAGGTGAGTAAATAAAGACTAAAAATTCATTTTCGGGCGAACTGTTCCTTTAAAAACTCATTTAATCGAAAGTTTTGAGCCACCATTGTGCCTTTGAGGCATTTAACCCTGTATAAACAGGTAGTTTAAGTCACTTAGTTTATTGCTAAGATGATAACATGTTATACTGTATGTTATGCACTACATTTTTGTGTGTATTCCTTATGAAGTTTCACTTTATTACTGTAGAGTGACGACATTCAGAGACAGACCATCTGGGAAACCAACATGAAGATGATTGAGAAAAACAATGACGATTTCCATTTCGGATTGTCAACGTTTAGCATGGCAATGAACAAATACGGTGACCTTGTGAGTAATATGATTGAAAATCTACACTTGCAATTATGTGAAACTGTTTTATTAGCTTTGTTAAAGGTGGTCTTATACTGACACCTAGTGGTGTGGATGTCATCATGTACAGTGTACAGAAATGTGGTACAAGATTATATCTTATCTCATTTTTGTGTTATCTTCAGACCAAGATGGAGTATAACCGCTTGCTGGGTGCCAAAATCAATGGCCCGATAAATAGGAGAGGAAAAACTGCTTCCGCTCAGTTGCTCCGTTTCAATGCTAACAGACTTGGATTGACCAATGTTGACTATCGAGCACAGGGATATGTGACTGAAGTCAAAGACCAGGTGGGATTCTCTTCTATTTGATCATCATTGATATGCTTATTTTTATCCCAAAGTTTCATCCCAGTTAACAAAAATATAAGAACGTTTTCTAACCTTCCCATTAAGTTAGGAAAACTTTATTTCTGAAAGTTCTCTTAATGTTAAAAAAGGCAAGTTTTTTTTTTTTAAGTTTTTTTTCTTGGTAATGTGAACGTTCCATTTCATCATTCTTCAAACATTATTGGAATGTTACTTTTGAATGTTCTCTTAACATTCTGAAACAAGTAGTGACATTTAAAAAATGTTAACTATGAACTAATGTTCTATTATTGATACTGGAAAAACGTTTGTTCTTAACGTTGAGAGAACCTTCCCAGAACATTAGCGAAAGTTCTGAGAACGTTCCCTGTTAGCTAGGATATATACACTGGTGAAAATGATTGTTTGGCGCAAAAAAAAAAACAACAATAAAAAAAAAAACTGATTTGTCATTTCTTTTCAGGGATACTGTGGGTCTTGCTGGGCCTTTAGCACTACAGGTGCCATCGAAGGCCAAATGTTCAAGAGGACGGGACAGTTGTTGTCCCTCAGCGAGCAGCAACTGGTGGACTGCTCCAGGTCTTATGGGACGTACGGCTGCAGCGGAGCCTGGATGGCAAACGCCTACGATTATGTGATCAATAAAGGCCTGGAGAGCTCTGACATTTATCCCTATACGTCGGCGGTGAGAGATCTTGCTCATTTGAAGACTGTATGATTTTTTAGTCTGTATGATTTTTTTTTTCTGAGATGGCCAATCTGAATGTATCTTTTTTGGTTATGGTTTTGCCAGGATACTCTGCCCTGTTTCTATGACAGAAGTTCAGTTGTTGCCAGAATCAGAGATTACAGGTTCATCCCGGCCGGAGATGAGCAGGCACTGGCTGATGCCGTGGCAACCATTGGTCCAATCACTGTCGCTATAGATGCCGATCATCCAAGCTTCCTCTTCTACAGTTCAGGTAGGATTTCACTTCTATTGATTCTATTTCCATTCTGAAAAGAAAAGAAGAAAATGATATACGCAAATATATACAAATTAGATAGATAGATAGATAGATAGAAAGAAATATCACACACACACACACACACACATATATATATATAGTCAAACCAAAAATTCAGACATTTTTTACATTTTTTGATATTTTTACTAGTGGGTGCAGGACACTATAGTTCATTTATGTAAGTGAGGATAGCAAAATAAAGTAAACTGTGACATATTATACCCAAAAATTCTTCATACAGTGGACTACCAGTAAAATTGATAAAAATTTTTGGTCTGAAAAAAGTGTCTGAATAATTGACCAACAATTATTCAGACACTTTGACCTGACCATGTTTTGCTTAAGTGTTATCTGACATAATTAAGATTATTTTTTTCTGACACAGTTTAACTCTGAGATCTTGTCATATTTTAGTACTTTTTTTTTTAAACTATAGTGAATAAACTGAATTAATGAATGAAATGTTCAAGGCGTCTGAACGAATTTTGGTTTGACTGTATATGGTGATCATTTATAATATATTATATTTTAATATATTATATTATAAATATTTATAGGAATCTACAAGGAATCAAACTGTAACCCTAACAACCTCAATCATGCTGTGCTTGTGGTTGGTTATGGCTCAGAGGAGGGCAAAGATTACTGGATAATCAAAAACAGGTGAGAGAACGCCCATCATTTAGTACATTACCACCTCATGTTCACTGCTAGCAACACAACACAACTAACTACACAAACACTAAACACACCTATTTAAATGTTGTGCACTTGTAGTGTAGATACGTTCATTACAATAATAAAAACTTAATAAAATACTATGTTTGTCTTTTCTCAGTTGGGGTACAGGATGGGGAGAAGGAGGCTACATGCGAATGATACGCAATGGCAAAAACACTTGCGGGATCGCCAACTATGCTCTTTATCCCATCGTGTGAGACGAACAAGACATTTTCTAATAAAGACTTAAGAAGTCTTAATTTTGTGTCAGAAGTCAGTTCATTTAGGGCAGTAGAACAACTGTTATACTACAGAGCTGTACTTCATTCATACTGTGTTTGCAGCCCATCTTAAGGTGTGTTTTATCAGATTTTTTCACACCTCTCCCACTGTGTAAACAGGGTTTTTTGTTGCATACCCAGGTGTGTTTTGAAACTATAAGATGTTAGTTCTCACAATAGGCTACTAATGGAGACGAGGTCATATGCTTAAATGTTTTGTCTAGTGTCGATTAGCTTGCGGGGTCAACAACATGTTTGGTGCTATTGTTGCGCAGTGTTGCGGAAACTATTTAATCAGTGCATTTCATACATGACAAATGTGCTTTTAAAATTAAAGAAACATTTTTAAAAATTTGTGATGATGTTAAATTAAGAGAAATGTTAATAATGAAGATAAAAACAGTTAAGTTGCTGTTTTATCCATTTTAAAAACATAAAATGTTAAATATTAAAACCAATAGTAACTGCTAAAATGCATCATAAAAATTAAAAATGCTACAAAGATAATAACTGTATACTAATTTATAATGATCAGTAATATTATTGTATTGTAATGATTTAACGAACATCTAATTGTTTATCTCATAATCAATTTCTACATTGTCAAATAAACATTTCTTGTTTTTAAAAGGTTTTTGACAAATAAATACATTTAAAATGTTTCAAAAATCAATCAACCAATATATAAAATAAATACATGTTAAAAAATTAGACATTGTTAGGGCTGAGACATAAAAAGTTAATTATTTATGAAGTTCCTTGAGGTCACAGATATTCCTTGACTTGCCTATTGGTGGTGCCAGCAGGTGGGTAAAAATCACTGCCCTACCTCTCCTCTGTACACACTGCTATCACACACCTGGAGAGACAAACAGGAAGAAAAGGGAATTTTTTAACTTTGCCAAGAGTAAAAACACACGTAGCTTGTGGTCTAAGAGTGTATGGAGTTGTAGTCTTGCTGTAAATGCATATATGGCATGTACATTTATAAATGGCTAAATTCTTTTTCTTGGGAGTCCAAATTATGTGGACTGGAGTACTCGTGCTCTTTTCTCTGGATCACTGGGTATCTGCAGATGAGCAGGGACATCCAACAACATTCTGGTGGGACAATGATATCCAGGTTAAAATCAACAACAATCAAGAGTTGAGGAGGCATATTTTCAGAAAGTATTGTGATTCCACACACATTAAGGTAAGACGTTGTAAAACATGCCCTGCTACCAAAAAAAAGTTAAATTTTTTTTAAAGACCTCTTAAAGCATGAGAGGTCTTAATCTGATCTTTGATTAGCAGGACCAATGATCTGTTGGCTGGTTTTAGGGAGGTTTTGGGTATTTTTAAGCTGGGAGCAGCTGAAAAACTGCTAAAACCATCTTAAACCAACTAAGACTAGCAAAGTAGTTCATCAGCTTATTTTATGCAATTCTTAAAATTATAATTATTTAAATAAAAGAACAAATATTGAACTAGATTTGTCTGATGCATCAACAAATCAACATCGTCTTGATCATATATGTTCATAATATGTTCCGAATTCAGTCATTCAAAAGGTTAGTTCACCCAAAAAATAATGAAATAATGTCATTTATTACTCACCCATGTCGTTCCACACCCGTAAGACCTTCGTTCATCTTCGGAACACAAATTAAGATATTTTTGATGAAATCCGATGGCTCAGTGAGGCCTCCATTGCCAGCAATGTCACTGAACTTCTCAAGATCCAGAAAGGTACTCAAAACATATTTAAAACAGTTCATGTGACTACAGTGGTTCAACCTTAATATTATAAAGCGACGAGAATACTTTTTGTGTGCCAAAAAAAAAAAAAAAAAGACTTTTCAACAATATCTAGTGATGGGCGATTTCAAAACACTGCTTCGAATCTTTTGTTTTGAATCAGTGGCTGCATCCAAAAACCTAGATAGCGGACTTACTGCCTTATCAGGCAATGACTTATAAGGCAGCATTTGTGCATGAAGGCACCTCACAAAACTGATTTCAGACACACTTCTGAGGCAGCGTAATAGTTTAATGATCTACAGCAAAATAGCGCAAGCTTTGGTGAGAACAAAACAAATATTTAATTACTACAGTAGTAAATTCTCACTAGAAATGACACCAAAAGTGGAAAACGTTCATCAGAAACGTACATTTACACACAAACTGACTTTTGAAGGCAGCATAGATGTATCCTTCGCTGCCTTTGTTATCCCACAATCCTATGTATTCCTTTCGTTACAGCTGAACTAGAAAAATAAAGATGGCGTCCGAAAGTTGCGTGTGCTGGCCAGTTTGTGAGTACATGTACATTTTTGACCAAGATTTTTCACTTTTGGTGTCATTTCTAGCCAGAAATTACTACTGTAGTAATTAAATATTTGTTTAGTTCTCACCAAAGCTCGCGCTATATTGCTGTAGATCATTAAACTCGTATGCTGCCTCAGAAGTCTGTCCGAAATCCGTTTCATGAGGTGCCTTCATGCACAAACGCTGCCTTACAAGTCATTGCTTGATAAGGCAGCGAGGTAGCAAGTCAGCTACCTAGGTTTTCGGACGCAGCCTGGATTCGGATGTACCTTGATGCCTTCCTACCTTGAAATGTGCCCCCCGAAGGCAGCATTTTCCAGTTTTCGGACGCAGCCAGTGGTTCGGATCGCGTGTCAAACTGCCAAACTGCTGAAATCACGTGACTTTGGCGCTCCGAAATAAAAGATTCATAGCAGTGTTTTGAAATCACCCATCACTAGATATTGTAGAAAAGTCGTTATTATTATTTATTTGTTTGTTTTTGGCGCACAAAAAATATTCTCGTCGCTTTATAATATTAAGGTTGAACCACTGTACTCACATGAACTGTTTTAATTATGTTTTGAGTACCTTTCTGGATCTTGAGAGGTTCAGTGACATTGCTGGCAATGCACTGAGCCATTGGATTTCATCAACAAATGTCTTAATTTGTGTTCTGAAGATGAACGAAGGTCTTACAGATGTAGAACGACATGATGGTAAGTAATAAATTACATTATTTTCATTTTTGGGTGAACTAACCCTTAAACGAATCGTTTGATCTTTTCAGTGAATTCATCGAACCACTTCACGAAAACGATTCGTTTGAATCAATCCGAATGAACCGCCTTCTCTTTCGAACCGTTTCGAACATGTTAATCTGGCTCATTATGAATCGCACAACTCGCCGTCACATCCTCTCTTCCGAATATGTGAATTAAAATAAACACTTATTATATAAAAACTAATACAGAAATATGTGTTTACATATAGACCACAACCACTGAGGATACGTTTACACGACAACGATGTACTAAAAACGGAAACGTTTTTTCCTGTGTGTTTTTTGCGTACAGACCACAAAGTAGTCAAAACGATCCCCGTTCACACAGATCCGCGAAAACGACTGTATGACGCTATATGCATACCAGCCCCGTCATGGCGATGTCACCTTGTAAAGAAACACTACTGCTGCGTTCCAGACGAGGTTGGACGTGGGAATATCCCAAATTAAATGTCCCACTCATTCTGTTCCCACTTCAGACCTCAGTGAGTTCCAGTCACTCATACGTTCAGATGTTGACCATATGATGTCGCCATGACACTGCATCTACAAATCTTTGTATATTTTTTGCTTTAAAAATAAAAACGTCGCCATGACACAATGAGAGCATATCGTGTTTTTGTGTAAATTATAGCAAAACAGAATGAAAATAACATAAAAATCGCTTTGAAAACAGCTGACGAAAAGCAAAAACGAAGGTAACATTACATGAACTTAATGTTAAAGTTTGTTTTTACGTTCATATTCATTGGAGCGCCGACATCTTGGAAGTGACGTCAAATGACGCGAGTAAAAAGTACTTCACACCCCGAATATCCGATTTACGTTCCCGAAGTTATCCTAGAAGCAGGTGGGAAAAATCCAAAGTAAAATGTTAAAAAGTAAAAAATGTTTTCCTTTCCGCTTTTAGTTGAAAATAGTGTCGTGTAAACTGCCCCTCAATCTTTTTTGAGCACAAGCTGTTAAAAGAAAAGTGTTGAATCGTCGATTAACCTGCGCTGTCAACAACAGGTTGTGTGTGTGCGGCTTACAGCTTATTGTAATGTGATTTTGAAAAGTAAATCATTCATGTATACAACTTGAATATTTTTAGGAATAGAAAGCCCCCGGTCAAGCAGGTTCAAGCATGTTTTCTTTAGGTATGTCAGATAACAGATTTGGCATAACGCACTGGCATGCAGCCAAAATAAACACACGGTAAAACTTCAGGTACCATAGAACGTGAAGACTTTAACCCTCATTTTCTGTGGATCTGCCTGCGCATTACTGAAGTCCTTACAGTTGCTTATCTGTCTTTTTATATGTCACATTTGTAAAGTAATACCATACCTTGAGGGTTAAAGTTCAGATTCCCAGCTCTGAGTTGTAGGTGTTTTTAATGAACCGTCCAAACTACAGCCACACTTACAGAAACTATGAAACAACTCCATTGTGATTCACTAAGTTCTTTCAGTGCCTTGACTTCATATTTTTTGCCAGCTGGAACAGGGTAAATGGTTATTAACTATGGTAAAAAGCATTAATATAATATTCAGTGTTTTTAACCAAAATAATGTCTGTATACCTTTGTAGGCTTTATCAAAATGTCTGCACATGCTGAAATCTCATACTGTATGATGATTCTGTTCTCTGCACCATTACAGGACTGTGATCGTGGTTATTACAGGGAGAGAAGTGGACCGCATAAGGGACAGTGTGTACTTTGCAACTGCAATGGCCTGTCCAATGACTGTGAACCACATACTGGAAAATGTTTGGTATGATTTAATCTTAAATCATTTACAGATTGATGCAATGAGATCCAGGCAGATAAGCAATGATTATGTCAAAGATCAGATTTGAATATGGAAAAACAAATGTATTAATTAAAAATTTAAAATTATAGAGACAAACAAATGAATCAAGTAAATAACCTGAATGAAGATCATAGTATAGAGAAAGATGGACAAAAGAAGATATTTGCAGAATGAAAGGAGAGGTAGAAGAGACGAAGCAGGAGAAGAAGCAAAATACGAGCAACATATATATATATATATATGCAGGAACCTTACATCCTCCTAAACATATGTTTTGGTCGAATAAGAAAAGGTCAAACAGACTTATTTATTATGTCATAGTTGGTGTAACAGTTAGGTCGGCGTGACTGGTCAAATGTCAAAGATAGATGAAAATAGATATGCAGGAAGTTGTTTTGACACCTTTAAGAGAATATCGCAGATCTTGCATTATCTCATGTCTGCAGAGGTGGAAACAGAGATGTTTTGATACAAAGGTTCATCACATAATCAGTTCTGATGGAAAATACACCCACTCGATCTTACAGCACAGAAGAGACACCAAAGATCTTACATTTGGAAATAATCAAACATTTCAGAGCATGTGGAAGAAAATATATAAATGATTAAAGAAAGTGTTTTTATCCCATATCTCCTCTTCATCTCCTCTTTATTTTTTATCTTACTATATGTCAGTTGTCCTTGAAAAGATGTTTCATGCCCAGTCCTGTGTGGCAATTTTCATCTAGCCATCTTAAATATTATATTATTTTTATATTATATAATTATATTACATATTATTTTGTATATACTAAGTATTAAGTTGCAAACACACCTGATTCAGATCATCAGCTCATTAGTCGAGACTCCAGGGGTGCTTCTCAATATCCCTCCTCGTTTCCTCATTCCTCCGTCCTCCATCCTATGACCCGGAAACCGATGGAGCTCAGCCATCTTGAAGGACATCTCAATTCTCTAATTGCACCGTGAAGAGGCGAGGAACGAGGACTGAGGAAGCTTCCTGAGGAGCTATGAGCGAGGATACGCCGGTGTATCCTTTGCGGAAGTCTTTCTCATCGAGAAACCTGACGCACGTATACATTCTCCTCCCCCGTCACATCTGTCAACAATAATTTAAATGTATGCTTTACTTTTGCAGTTTAAATAAACTTTACATCTCACATATTTCAACAGGGCATCTTGCGTTATTATTATTTATTATTCATTTTTTAAATAACCAAACTTTAACAGCATAAGGGCAGATCCATCGAGCACAGCTGATGACGCTTTGAAGTGATGCTCAAGTGATCAAGTACATTCCAATATACAAATAACATTTCCTTCGATTCCTCCGTCCTCGTTTCCTTTCCTTGCATCCTCCCCTCACATTCTACAGGGGGTGGAGCTGAGACGCGAGGAAAGGAACCTAGGAAAGGAAATGAGGATGCACAAATAAGAAATGAGAAGCACCCCAAGACCTGAAATGGGTGTGTCAGACAAAGGAGAGATACAAAATATGCAGTGTTGGGGGGCCTCCAGGAACGTGGTTGGGAACCACTGCTGTTGGCTATATAGCTTTGCATTCTCTTCTTTGTGCAGTTTTTTTTTTTTTTCTTTTAAACACCTCAATGAGCCCCTATTTGTGATAAGTCAACAATAACATGAAAACATCAATAATGTCAGCTTTTATGAGTAATCCATATCCACTATATAGTTGTGTCCTCAATGCATCTTTTGCGGTGTCACATTGAGGTCTTGTCAAGTTAAGTCACCTATTATAGCACTTTATACAATATAGATTGTTTCAAAGCAGCTTTACAGTGTTAACAGGAAAATGATTCAGTGATGCAAAGAGAGTTCATGTCGGCTGTACAGCAGCTCTAAAAGAAAATAGTGTCGTTGTTCAGCTGAAGTCAGTTCAGTGTTGATTCAGTTCCACTGTAAAGATCATCAATTATTAAATAAGTCATTTGATCTATTCAGCAGTTCTGCAGAAAACAGTGATGTCATCATCCAGCTTTGTTCAGTTCTCATCCAATAGTGTCAGTGCAGTCAAATCAATAATATTGTTAAAGTCCCCCTGTAGTCAATTGTTTTATCCCTTAAAACTCATCTTTGATCATCAAAATGACATTTTAAAAAAAATTCAAGTGAAAAAAATTTCTTCATGCCTTAAAATAGCTTGAATGTAACTCTACAGCCTTGCCTCATTTAATATACACGGATCAATGAATATGCAAATTAGCCCCGCCTCCTCGCGCTCACGCCAGCTCGGAGAGTCTACTGTTGCTGTAGTGACGAGCAATTTGTTGTTTGTGTTGTGGACATTTAAGAAAAAAGTTTGCTTTGCTTCGCTTCGTATATTCAGTTTAATTTCTGACGCTTAAATTGTGTTTTAAATTATGAATTGGTAAAACGCCTTTGCAAAATGGTCTGAATCCACTCGCATTCATTTGGACTGCTCTCTCACTGAATCACCTGAAGCAATTTCTCAGTAAAACAGACAGTATGGAGAGAACAAGCAGCCGTTTTCCTCTCTGAACATGCGCTAAATGGATATTTGACAATTTTGTTGCTTTTTGAAGTTTTTTAGATTTAAAAAACATTCAGATGAAATCCTGCAGGCGCCCGTGCCTTCTCCGTACATGAAATAAATGCACATCCTTGAATGAGAAACCAGACTCAGTCGAGGGGCCAGTTCTCCTCTGGCCAACGAAAAAACACTGTGTTATTATGATTCAGGCTGAATCACAAGTCAGAAATCAGACTGTGGATTGGTCGCATTTAAATATTTCATCCAGTTCCTTTTGCTCGAAGATCGGATTCATCACGCCGGTATAGAGACGATTCTGGTCATAGGTCTGTGCAGAGGACTTGTCTGGTTATTGTGGTCTTTGCTGAGGATGTGTGTCGATGGCTGTCGTGTCAACGAGGCCTTCACAAGAGATTGTATAGTTGGCACGGTCTCTGCTGACATTCAGGGCTGCGTTGAGCTCATGTCTAGGTGCAGGTCCACCATCTGATCTGGAAATGGACCGGATACGGTAACCTCAGGATTAACAGAGAGACTAATATTAGTGTAGATGCCATTCTTCTTACAAAGTGTTCCCGGTTCTGGTTGACCCAATTTATGTAGCCTAACAATCCTTTAGCGGATATGAATTATAGAAATGTGATAATGTGTTATGTGTATGCTAGGTTAAAGAGATGTGTTTTTAGTCTAGATTTAAACAGGGTGTGTCTGCTTCCCGAACAAGGCTAGGAAGACTGTTCCAAAGTTCGGCTGCTAAATAGGCAAGGCAAGGCAAGTTTATTTATATAGCACATTTCATACACAATGGTAATTCAAAGTGCTTTAAATAGAAGGAATTAAAATAATCAAAAGAAATAAAAAATATAGCTGCAAGCAGCAATTCGGGGTCAAGCCCTGAAGGCACCGCAAGCAGAGCAGCACATCAAGCAGACCAGCACAGCAAGCAGAACAGCACAGCGAACAGAGCAGCAATTCAAGTTGAGTAACACTGCAAGCAGAACAGCACAACAGACAGAACAGCATTGCAAGTAGAGCAATACTGCAAACAGAACAGCACAGCAAGCATTACAGCACAGTTTGCAGCATTATAACTTTGGAACAAGGATTAATAAAGAAAATCTGTTCAGTCATTTATGTGTGGCTCAGTCCAAAGATCATCTGATCGAATTTTGGTCAAAATTGGACACAATATGAAGGAGGAATAGTGAAAAAATTGAATACTGTACTTTTCAAAATGGCCACTACTGTACTGGGTGGAGTCTTGATGTAAGATATTGAATGTGATCAGTATGAAGAGAGGAATCAGTTGTACTAAGATTCATTTTTCTGGAACAAAGGGTTCAAAAGTTATAACCTTTACAAAAGTGAATTTTTGAACTGGTGGTGGTGCTATAGAGTTGGTCCTAAGTACTCCAAAGTTGGTCAAATTACTTTTAATTACCATTACTACAAGTGTGCCAAATTTGATAATTTTCCTACTTATGGTTCATTGACTGCCATTCGGGAAGAAGAACAATGAATTTGAATTTTGAATGCAAACAATTCCTTATATCTCTGGAACACTAGGTGGCGCTAAGTTCAAACTTCTCAGGTACCTTCAGGACATTCTGATGATGATACATACCAATTTTTGTGAAGATATGTCACATTGTTTAAAAGGTATTGCAATTTATGACAAAATTCAAAATGGCGGACATGTGTTTTATCTGATGTTGACAAAATGGATATCCACGTATTTCTGACAAACTGTTCAAAAGTTATTGGCCAAAATAGCCATTTTTCAGATCTAATGGCCTGTAGGTTGGTCTGTTCTCAAATCTGGCATGGACCCTCAGATCATGGTTCTGATGAAGTGTACCAATTTATGTTTCGATTGCTCAAAGTTTGGCCGAGATACAGCCTCTAACCCAATTTTGGGTCAACCTCGTTAAATTTGTGACATCATAACTTTTGAACAAAGATGAATAAAAAAAAATCTGTTCAGTCATTTTTGTGCGGCTCAGTCCCAAGATCATCTGATCAAAGTTTGGACAAAATTGGACAAAGTTTGAAGGAGTAGCGAAAAAACTGAATACTGTACTTTTCAAAATGGCCACTAATGGGCAGAGTAATGGGCAGAGACTTAATGTAAGATGTTGAATAGCATCAGCATGAAGAGACGAACCAGATGTACTAAATTACATACAAGTTATAACCTTTACAATAGTGAAAATTCAAACTAGTGGTGGCACTATAGACTTCAACATTGGTCAGATTACTAGTCATTACCAGAGTTAAAATGGAGGATGCAAAAATAAAATACAGTGCAATCAGTCGTACGTAGCACAGTGCTCATTCACTAAATACACAGCTAAACAGATGTGTTTTGAGTCTGGATTAGAATGTGGCTACTGTTGGATCTGATCTCTTCTGGAAGCTGGTTCCAGCTGTGGTTGGCATAATAGCTAAAAGCAGACTCACCATGCTTTGAGTGAACCCTTGGTATTTCTAACTGATGTGATCCTATTGATCTGAGTGATCTGTTTATATGTTTATATTCTATGAGCATATCTGCATGTATTGAGGTCCTAGGCCATTGAGTGATTTCCATTACGATAATCCATTATCCACCTGCTGGTGATAAAAGCATGAACAAGTTTCTCTAAGTCTTGTCTGGAAGCAAAGCATCTAAGTCTTACAATATTTTGAGATGATAGTATGCTGAATTAGTTATTGCTTTGACATGACTACTGAAACTAAGGTCTGACTCCAAAATCACACCAAGATTCCTATCTTGATTTTTAGTTGTTTGACCCCTAGTGCAAAGGTATGCGTTCACCTTGAGAACTTCATCTTTGTTTCCAAACGCAATGAACTGTTTATTTCATCAATGCATTGGCACAGGGAGTCAATGGGGCTGTAGTCGTTAGGCAATAGGGCTAAGTAGATCTGGGTGTCAACTGCATAGCTGTGATAGGCCATTTTGGTTCTTTCTCATTATTAAGCATATTCAGGTATTGCATATCTCATTATTATTGCATATACAAGTATTGAACCTTGAGGGACTCTGCATGTCATGGATGTCCTCTTAGACTTATGGTCACCTATACTCACATAATAACCTCTCCCTTCTAAGTATGACCTGAACAATTTTAGGATCATCCCAGAAAGCCCAACCCAATTTTCGAGCTGTCAAGAAGTATGTTGTGATCGACAGTGTCAAATGCAGCACTGAGATCAAGTAGTACCAGCACTGGTAATTTGTATCAGTATTTAAGCAAATATCATTTATTATCTTCATGAGCGCTGTTTCTGTGCGGTCAGAAACCAGATTGAAAGTAAGAAAAGTATCTACCGCCTGCGGTTGATTTTTATATTCTAGGTATTAACTGGCCAGAATTTTGAGATCGCAATAGACGTGAAAGTCTTTTGTGTGTTAAGTGTACCTCAATACTGAAGAGCTAAACCCTTTAGTGCTTTGTAAGTAATTGCAAAATTTTAAAATGTATGCAATGTTTAAAGGGTTAGTTCTCTCAAAAATGAAAATTCAGTCATTAATTACTAACCCTCATGTCGTTCCACACCCGTAAGACCTTCGTTCATCTTCAGAACACAAATTAAGATATTTTTGATGAAATCTGATGGCTCAGTGAGGCCTGCATTGAGAGCAAGATAATTAACACTTTCAGATGCCCAGAAAGCTACTAAAGACATATTAAAACAGTTCATGTGACTACAGTGGTTCAACCTCAATGTTATAAAGCAACTAGAATACTTTTTGTGCAAAATAACGACTTTATTCAACAATATCTAGTGATGGGCGATTTCAAAACAGAGCACCAAAGTCACGTGATTTCAGTAAATGAGGCTTCGTTACGTCATAAGTGTTTCGAAATTTCAATGGTTCACGTGACTTTGGCAGTTTGATTCACGCTCCGAACCACTGATTCGAAACAAAAGATTCGTAAAGCTTCGAAGCTTCATGAAGCAGTGTTTTGAGATCGCATATCACTAGATATTGTTGAATAAAGTCGTTATTTTGTTTTTTTTGGTGAACAAAAAGTATTCTCGTCGCTTCATAACATTAAGGTTGAACCACTGTAGTCACATGAACTGTTTTAAATATAACTTTAGTATACCCTTTCTGGGCATCTGAAAGTGTTAATTATCTTGCTGGCAATGGAGGCTTCACTGAGCCATCGGATTTTATCAAAAATATCTTAATTTGTGTTCCGAAGATGAACGAAGGTCTTACGGGTGTGGAACGACACGAGAATGAGTAATTAATGACAGAATTTTCATTTTTTGGTGAACTAACCCTTTAATGGGGAGCCAATGCAGTGTTGAAATGATGCTTTTTTGTATTTTTGCAGAACTGTCAGTTCAATACAGCAGGCGACCACTGCGAGCGTTGTATGGAGGGTTACTATGGCAGCGCCACTCTCAGAACCTGTCGTATGTGTCCGTGTCCCTTAGCAGACCCATTGAACAAGTACGATGTCATATAATCATAAAAATACATACATGAATGTTTGCTTTGTTTATTTAATTTTTTATTGTTTAAACATTTTTATTGATTGTTTAATTATTTGCATTATTTATTGATTAATTATTTTTATTGCTTATTTTAAAATAATTTTTTATTGTTTAATTTATTAAACAATGTTTTGTGCAGTTTTGCGATTGGATGTCTCCGGGTTGGAGATGAGTTTGAATGTTTATGCAAACCTGGTTACTCTGGGGTTCGATGTGAAAGGTGTGTCTGGTTTTTAAAATATGTAAATATGCAAAAGAGTGTGCATGAATGCTTTTGAAGAGAAGGTTTCTCCTTTACTTCATATTTTAGGTGTGCGCTTGGATATTACGGCAGCCCTTTAGTAGAAAGAGGAAGTTGTCAGCCATGTGAGTGTGACCACGGTTACGTATGTGACCCGCAAACAGGCGGTAAGCAAGCTCTCATGATTTACATAATAATAGTAATAATAATATAAAAATAGTAATAATAATAACATAAAAGTTTAGGCTGCCTAAATAGAAATAGATAAAATTATAAAAAAATATTTAAAAGTAAAATAAATGGTTTTCAAACCAAAAAAAAATTCCTATTATAGCGGAAATATTTGTTGTTTTTGTTTTCATAGATTGTTATGAAGCTGATGACCCACACACTGGCAACTGCTACGGTTTGCTCTCACAATCCTCAATCCATAAAAACAATCCTCAAATTTCTTAATAATATTCTGGGCCTATATATCCTTACACGAGGCCTCTTTAAAATTTTTATATTCCAGTGATCATGTGATATTTATTCATATGCAGATGTGACAATGCATGACTGAGATCTGAATTGACTAACTCTAGGTTTTTTCCTGTTAGAGTGCGATAACTGTGTCATTAAGTTAATGGATGATCTTAATGCGATGGATGATGAGTTCTCCACACTCTGAAGAATCAACTCGAGTCTTTTAGTCGGAATGTTACTTCATACATGAGGCTGGAAAAACTTGAAGATGCCATCGCTGGTACAAAGGTCCCTACAACAGTTTCCCATAACAGCACTTTAGAAGGACATTGGAATGCCAATGTATTTCCGCTCATCATTTATGAAAAAAATGTTTTCCATTTTTTAGGTTTTGGTCCACAAGTACACTGAATCTGTCTTGGCATTGAAACGAGAGATTTTGGAGTTTGAATCTGATCTTGAAAGTGTCAAAGATGACTTCACTGTTCTCAATGACAAGGTACTGTTACTTTGTTTATGGTGGTTTATCTTTGTCATCCATAAAATGAAGCTTCAAATTCATTGTTGTTGTGAATTGACAGAATTACAACTTGTGTTTGTTTCTACAGGCAATTCAGGTGTCCTGTACTGCAGTTCAGTTGCTAAAGTCTTTGGACCAAACCTACCAAATGGGGGGAAACCTACGATCTGAGACCGTGAACCTCTTACAAAAGATACAAGGTGAACCTATTAGATCCAGCTGAGCTTTTCATATCCAATTTTTTCTTGAAATGTCTTCTTGCTGGTAAACTTGCACTTTTATTTCTTGACCCACGTAGAGTTCTTGGATGAGTTGAAACTATCAAACCACACAGGTGGGAACACAGAGGAGGCCACCAGGATGTTAAAAGAAGCCCGATGGATGTTGGAGAAGATGCGAAGACAGCGCTGCAGGGTTCAGAGAGAGCTGGCTAACCAGGAGCTCAGAAAAGCACAAACACGTGGGTCAATTGCTTCCAAATTACACCAGTTAGGACAGGAGTGTCCGATCCTGCTTCTGGAGGGCCAACGTTCCTGCAGAGTTCAGCTCTGACTTGCTCCAACACACCTGTCTGGACATTTCTTGATTAGCTGGTTCAGGTGTGTTTAATTGGGGTTGGCACTAAACTCTGCAGGACAGTAGTCCTCTAGGAGCAGGAATAGAAACCCCTGATTTAGGACTTTGTTTTAGGATCCTTAGTAGTGACCAAGCTCTTTTTTGGGTTCGAAAGCATGCTTGTTTCTCTTACAGTACTCAACCTCATCTTGAACGACCTGATGCTTCCTTCGAATGGCTCTTTGGTTGTGGCTGATCGTATTGGACAGAACCTCATGGATCGGGCGGAAGATCTTCGAGATATACAAGAGGCACTTATAGATGCGCAGCTTGATGTGATCAAGGCCAATGGTGTTAATAAACTCAATGAGGAACAGCAGAAAAATATTTGGGTAATCAACTAATAATAGTTGGCGAATAATAATGTAAAAACAGTGATTCTCAAACTTTTTTGACCAAGGACTAACTTAACTTACCAGAGTTTGAGAACCACTGCAATATAAGATGTGGATTTGTTTACATATGTCATTAAACGCCTTTATCGATTGTTTGTTTAACAGAAGCAGTTAAAAGTTTTGAGGAAAAATCAAGGAAATATCATAGACAATGTAAACATGACCAGAAGGACACTAAAAGAGATAACAGATCTTCAGAAAATGATGGATGGCCTAACAGAGGTGACAAATAATGTTATTCTTTTGTAAAACATTCACCAGTTTGGATACTTACGTTTTGTTCTCTGCCAGGAAATGTCTCGTCTTGCAGCTTTGATTGACGGAGCAAAAACCGATCTAGACGCAAAACTCGAGCTACTCTCCATTGCAACTGCTAAGGAGGGAATTGTGAGACAGGCTGAGGAGCATGCGCAGGAACTTATGAAGCTGGCTATGAACTTTCAAATGTACGTCATGAGTTCTCCAAACATCCCGAAACCATATTTTTGTTTCTAATCAAGTTTTAATGAGTTCATGTGTCTTGTAGGGTCATACTGAACATTACCAACTCAACCGCTGTTCAGAAAGCAATTGAAGCCATCAGAGCATTCACAGCCATCACCGATGCCATAAAGGAGGCGGAAGCTGCCGCCAAAAGTGCCAAAGAAGCAGCAGACCAGGCTTTTGAAGTATGTCAGACGATAAATTAAAAAAAAAACTATCCCCTGGTTTCACAGACAAGGCTTAAGCTAGTCCCAGACTAAAATGCATGTTTGTGCTGTTTTAAACTGAAAGCAACTTGCACTGACATATCTTAAAATATGACGGTGCCAATGTTTTGTCTCAAGATTCACACCAGTAATGTTTCTAGTGTACATTTATAAAAGCTACTTAAATATCCTAATTGAACTAAGGTCTAATACTGGCTTAGGCTAAGCCTATGGTATTTTGTCTAAATAAACTAAAAGTAAAACACTACAATCAATAGTTTAAATACAAGTGAATTTACTCATCATAATATTGTAATGTACAGTATGAAAAATGTATATTCATTTTGAGATTTTTTTGAGATTTTGGCTACAGATTACATTTTAAAGCATTAAATTATTTGTGTTTTTAATGACTAACTATAAGTAAGCATTAGCTGATGGTGAAGATAATGTAATTGTAAAAATTAAATATAATTAAATATACAAGACTTAATGATACAGATAAATTAAAAAATTGTCTAATATCGGCGTATAACCATTATTGAATGAATGATGAATAAGCTTCATGAAATGAATAAGCTTCAGGCTGAAGGAAATGCTAAATTACGCCTGTACAGTAGGGGGTGCAGCTCAAACAAACTTTTCAGCTGTGCTGCCATTCTGGATTGAAGAAGAGTACTCTTACTTTAGCAATAAAAAAATAATAATAAAAAAAACAAAACACAAATGTGATGTTTATCTAAGGTCATTTTTGCTTAGTATGATTGAATTAGATCATTGAAGGTCAGCAGCAAAGACATTGGTTAATAAAATGAGATATAAAAACAAAGTATATTTGTTTAATTTAATATATTTAATTATTGTAGGTGTGTGCAATATTCTGATATTGCATTTCATTGTTTTTATTAATTTTGAGGAATACTGACTCTGTTTTTGTTTAAGTGATATGAGAAAATGCATGCTCACATTTAGTCTAGAGCTACAATAACCATCATGTTCACAGCGCACACAACACTGCACTTTATTTCTCTCAACATGGCGACAGGAGAGCTGTCAGTCAATACGTGGGAAAACAAAGTAACTTGCGTTACTTGTTTGAAAAAATAACTTGGATATTTTGTTGTAATTTTAAAAGTAACGCGTAACTTTACTAGTTGAAAAAAGTAATCTGATTACATAACTCAAGTTACTTGTAATGCATTACCCCAACACTGCTTATAACCATCATAAGCAAGCTTTATTTTTAATTCAAACTTTGTTCTATGAATTTTATTCCCCAGGATGTGCGAGGACAAGATCTACAAAATAAAGCCAAGGATCTGAAAAATCATGCAAATACTCTGCTGGTGAATGCCATGGAAGCGGAGATACAGCTAGAAGGTTGCCATTTTCAATGCAATTTTAATGCAACTACAACAAACCACAAAATAACATCCAGCAATAATTTCAACCAAACAAGATCAACTTTTAAGAATAACACATTCCTAATCGTATGAGTTCATAAGTTTTTCATGTACATGTTGTGCTGTGTAGAAACAAAACTATCATCTACAGGTATCACGCAGAAATGTGAAGCTTACAAGAACCTGATCCAACAGGCCGAAGGCAAACAGAATGAGCTGAAGCAAGTCATGCGAGATGTGTTGGAGAAGATGAACAACATCAAAAGGGGTGAGAAACTCCATTTTGCTCAATCATTTTCCTACAGCAAATATCGTAATGGTCTTGTCAGATAAATACTTTGGTGGTTTCATTTTTTTTTTAGACGATATTCACGTCCTCATCATCCAAGCCAAGGAAGGTGCTTCGGATGTGAATGTCACAGCAAGTGATGCAATAACCAGAATGCAGAACATCACTGAAGAACTGAGCAAAATAAACATTTCCTCTCAAGATTCAAACCTGAACGACTTACTTGATGGTGTCAACAAAACATGTGAGTTTTCTCAGTTCTTCTTTCCTTGAGTTAATCTAATGAACATTATTCAGTTCAAAGATATCTGAATAGAAAGTCTGTTCTTTTCATACCTGGTTTCTTTAATTCTGAGGAGCAACACTGAATGATCTCCTTTACAGTGACAGACCTGGATGAGTCTTTTCCTTCACTAATTAACGAACTGCACAAAGTGGAGAACCAAAGCTGGCAGCTGCCTGGTTCAGCCAACATGTCCAACAGCATCCAGAGAATCAAAGACTTGATCGAACAGACTAGAGACGCGGCCAACAGAGTGAGTGCTCATGGGAGAAGAGATGTTTCTCCAACCACCTCCAGATGTTTATCCTCTTGCTTCTCTCCTGTGTTCCTAGATCAGGGGGCCGATCTTGTTCTCCGGTGATGCTCATATTGAACTTCGACCTCCTAAAGACCTGGAAGACTTCAGAGCCTTCACGGTTCTTAATCTTACGCTGCACCAACCAAATTCTAGAGGTGACGGAAGACGTAGACGCCAACTGGGTGATAAAGACAACCAGTTTGTTCTTTACCTTGGAAATAAACATGTGAGGAGACATTTCGTTACTTGATATATTACAGACGCACAATATATATCTGTACCAATATTAGTGATTTTTAAGTTTATTGATATTAGATATTTAATTGTTCATGCTCATTTCCACTATTTGTACATTTAGACCTTTTCTGTCATTTAACGCTCACTTAAAGTTAATCTTTAAACATGCTAATAATTTAATAACACTGTTGAATGTAATCTTTAGCAACTCTCAAAATGAGTACCCATATTTCATATTGTACATTATAATAGTGTGATGCTAAATTTATTTGTAGCTTTTAAAACTGTTTTTAGTGTTTGTTTGTTTTTATTTTAGACAAAATATTATAAATTTTATTTAATATTGGCCAATTATCGGTTATCAGCCATAACATGAAAAAAATTATCAACTATCAGCCAGGATTGTAATAATGGTGCATTTTATATTGATATTCAAGGTGTGTATCATAGGGCATCTTTTTATTTGTAACTCTCTGGACTAACAGGCAGTCAAGGATTTCATTGGCCTGGTTGTAAGGAATGGTGTCCTCTTTTGTGTCTACAAATTGGGCGGCAAGATTCATGAGATAAAGACCAGTGAAATCACCAAGTCCAGCAATGACAAAGCCTTTATGGATAGGGTGGATTTCCGCAGGTAAACATCATTTGTCATAGTAGAGCTTCAAAAATTGCATATATTTCCAAATTGCAAAACCATTTGTCCATGGTTTTTTTTATTTCCTTTGTTCCCAAATTAGAGTTTATCAAGACGCACAGGTCATATACACACAGACTTTCACATCAACTGAACCCAAAAAGCTGCCGCCCATGATTAATCGGCCTAGCACCAGGAATGGATTGCTCGATCTGGATCCCAATGAGGTCGTCTTATATGTGGGCGGATACCCAAGCAATTTTACGGTAAATAAGTCAGCAAAAACTGACTAATGGCTCTCCTCAGAGATTTTGATATAAATGCTTTTTTTCCAGTTCTTTTAATGTTAACAAATGGATAACAAGTTAGTACTTACAGTATATAAATAATACATTATACACATTCTTATGCAGTTTGAAATCTGCAACATTTCCAGGCTGTTTTTTTTTCTGTATTTTTGTCAAAAAATAATCTCTTTAAGATTAAATAACACTTTTTTCCTCCCCTCTGTATTCTGAATTTTGCTTCCAGCCACCTGCAGAGCTTCAGTACCCAGGATTCAAGGGCTGTATTGAGTTTTCAACTCTAAATGATCATATCCTCGGCTTGTACAACTTTCAACGTGCAGTGAACATCACAAAAAATGATTTGTGTCTAAGGTATGTGACTTCAGAAGTCATCAGAAGTTTTTTTTTTTGCTCATTATTCCAATATTTCGTCCCTAGGGGAAAAGTCAGCACATTGGGGGATTATTTTGATGGCACGGGTTACGGAAAAGTTGCCATAAACTCAAACTCTTTTATTAAGCTCTATGTTCTGAGTCATCAAATGGATGCTGTGCTTTTTTACATGGGAAATGAGGTAAAGTTGATTATAAAAACTTTGATTTGATTCACATTACTGAATCACAAAAATGTAGCATTTTAAATTTGTGATTTTTTTGTTTTTTTTTGTTTACAGAACTCTTACTTCTTTGTTACGTTAGAAGGAGGCTATATTGTTTTGCAAGGAGAAAACAATGGCAAGACAATTTCTGAAAAGTCAAAAGTAAAGGTATTTCCCCAAGTAAGTTTTCTTGTAACCTCTTATTATATATATTATATTATGTTATATTATATTATATTATATTATATTATCTCCCTTTAGACAAACTTCTTCCAAATCAGAATAACTATGAATGACAAAAGACCAACAACAATACTTATCACAGACTACATCAACATATTTTTGGGATATGTCAAAGGCCTCTTCACCGAGGCCTACATTGGTGGTGTTCCAGTTGCAGTCCGGGAAAAGTATTTATATTCTCTTTTGTTTATATTTATTGGTGCATTTCTTCAGTTTTTCATCATTATGGTTATTGGTTAGGGACAAAGTAAAACATGCTAAATGAAAGTTAAATCTTGCGAAAAATTTGAAGAGCATTGGTTATATAAGAAATAATATTTTTGATTAAAGGGTTAGTTCACCCAAAAATTATTTTTACCCAAAAAATTATTACTCACTCTCATGTCATTCTACACCCATAAGACCTTTGTTCATCTTAGGAACACAAATTAAGATATTTGTTGATGAAATCCGATGGCTCAGTGAGGCCTCTTTATTAAAATATTTAGAAGGACAAAAACATGAACTTTATTGGCTTTACTTCAAGTCAGCTGTCACTTTACTTTGGTGCGAGGCCCTATGCGCTCGCACACTTGGCACAGTCCTTGCGACGGTCCTGTCATTAATTAATATGAATTAATATGATTAGCCTTTTGCTTGACTACGTTATCAAACTGCTAATATTGTGTTGCTAATGTTACACACACCGTTCCTGTTCTTCATCTCAGAGTCAGTCAGACAGCTGCCTTCTAACAATCAGTATCCTTACAAACGCTTTGAACAACTCAGAACGTTAGTGGAGAAAGGCATAGTTCATCATAACATCGTAATAGACTTGCTATATTGCTAAATCTACACAATTTTTCATATCAACAGAAAGTATACCGGGATAACCTGGCTTCTCTCGAGACTTTCCTGCTTCAGAGCAGTCATAGTTAATGATATGCTAAAGCCTGCCAGCACGTTGTTGTGATTGGTTACAAGGTAGTCTGTGACGTCACAAACACCCACGATTTCAAACCGCAGGTTTTAGACTGTCTTTGGTTTACTGCAGTTTCAAACATAAAATACTCAGCAATGGTGCTGACTTATGAATTTGCACATGGTTTGTCTTAAAGCATATTAAAAATACTACATAGACATATAAACAACATTAAAAACTTGATTTTCACCACAGGGGGTCTTTAAATGAGAAATAATTGCAGTGCTCTGGTCAACCGCTATAGAGTTATTGTCGCTATAGAGTTAGAACCGGTGAATGCGGTTTACAGGTTTCGTAGACAGAAAATGATTGAGCGCGTGTGAGCGGGCCTGAGCCAAATCAGTCGCGGTAAGAGTACTGTCATGTTTGCGGACTAAATAGCTCAATACGAGAGGCAACGCGAAACGGAAAGAAATGTGAAATAAAACGTCATGTTTTAATGACGAAGTGGCGGAAATAACGGATGATGGGCACAGAATGTTAACAAAACTCTGAGATGTTTACAATTACACACCCACCACAGGTGTAGAGTGCAAACTCAAAATACATCAGTTATAATATACGTCAGTTTAAATAGATTATTGTGTGTGGTGGTGTGGGTTTCAGGGATCTTTAGATAACTAAAAAATAGTTAACATTCACTTTTCTTAAAAATATTTAGCTATCAGATCTGTTTAAATGCTTCAGTTTGTTTTCATATTATAATATATTAAAACAAATTGAAGCATTTAAACTGATATAATACTGTATATTAGTTTAAATCCTTCAAGATTATATTATATTATATTATAATGTAAGCCTAATAAAAAATTGATCTCACAAGGGGATTGTTTAGGGCTCCTTGCCACTAAAAATCTTGAAACCTCCTGGTATAGAAAATCTGGGAAATTCATAAGCATTAAACACATAATTTTGATGGTTTAACACTGTCTTTTGCTAATAATTGACTGTACAAAAACACATTATGGTTGTCCCAAACCATCAGTGTAACTGCTCATATTATATTTTTATAAAGAATTGAACTGTCCTGCAGGAGATTTTTAAATTATTTTTTAATAGAATTTCTTGGTAAAGACTGGTACAGTTAACGCAGCAATGTGAAAAAATCTCAAGTAACCTAAAATGTGCTTAATTTAGTGACTGAACTGCTTGTTTTCAAAAATATGATTTAATATATCACTAAGTTACATCAAGGGTCAAATGAAATAGAAATGGCACATTATGATAAAACCATTTTTTTGTGTTTATGTTCATTGTACAGGTCTGATATAAAGAATGTTTTTGCTCAGGTGGCCAAAACGTGCGCTCAACAGAGAAAAGTTTTGCTCAGCAAGAAAAAAAAATTAGAGGGAACATTGCTCTCAAAATCCAGAAAGGTATTCAAAACATATTTAAAACAGTTCATGTGAGTAAAGTGGTTCAACCTTAATATTATAAAGCGACGAGAATATTTTTTGTGCACCAAAAAAACAAAATAACAACTTTTCATCAATATCTAGTGACGGCCGATTTCAAAACACTGCTTTATGAAGCTTTGAAGCTTTACGAATCTTTTGTTTCGAATCAGTGGTTCACAGCGCCAAAGTCACATGATTTCAGTAAACAAGGCTTTGTTTGCGCAAAAGATTTGTAAAGATTCGAAGCAGTGTTTTGAATTCGCCCATCACTAGATATTGTTGAAAAGTCGTTATTTAGTTTTTTTGGCACACAAAAAATATTCTCGTCGCTTTATAATATTAAGGTAGAACCACTGTACTCACATGAACTGTTTTAAATAAGTTTTTAGTACCTTTCTGGATCTTGAGAGGTTCGGTGACATTGCTTGCAATAGAGGCCTCACTGAGCCATCGGATTTCATCAAAAATATCTTAATTTGTGTTCCGAAGATGAACGAAGGTCTTACGAGTGTAGAACGACAAGAGGGTGAGTAATAGATGACATAATTTTTTTTATTTTTGGGTGAACTAACCCTTTAAAGAAAACTGACCCCTTAACAGGATCAGCCGAAAGTGAGAGATTTTGAATAAAAATTAAGCACAGTTAATTCCCAGTTGTCCTAAAACAGGCTTAATTTTCTCAAATGTAATATTCACCTAACTGAATATTCATTTTCACATCATTTTTCTGTCTCCAGATATAAAATTGCTCTTCCATCACTTAGAGGATGTGTCAATAACGTTCAGGTAGATGTCCATGCTACTTTTACAGAGGAAGTTGGAATTGTCCAAGGTTGTCCAAATCCTTTACTGGTAAGACAATTTTTGTGTATTACATGACAGTAGAGATGGGAGAAACAAAGCTTTTCCAAACTTTGACTCACTGAACCAGCTGTCGAAGCGTTCAAAACCCCACATGCTGGTGAACAGAGATCATCGCACCCCTAGTGGCGTACCATTGAAATTTCAAAACATTTCAATATGATGTAACAAAGCCTTATTTACTGAAATAATTTGACTTTAGCAGTTTGATATTCCAAATAAATGGAAATGGAAACAAATGATTCGCAAAGCTTCACAAAGCAGTGTTTCGAAAGAGCCCATCACTATTTGAAAGTGTATGTGCTTCAGGAGTAAATTCATCTAAACTGTTTCTGGTCGGTTGTTTTCAGGGTTCCCGAGAGGCTACTTTTGAATTTGGTAGTTCACTGTCGATGTCACCCACTGTTAAAGAGAAAGACTCTAAGACAGTGGTTTCACTTGGATTTAAGACATCCCAGGAAAATGTTCCAGTCTTAATACGGAATGGTGGAATGGTTAGTTAATCAAGAACAATTTTTCCATATAAAGGAGTCTGAGTTGGCTATATGGTTTTTAGTAGTTCTAATTTCATCGTTTATTGTTGTAGCTATTTATGCATTTATATTTTATTTAAAGCTGCAGTCCGTGATTTTTGGCCCTCTAGTGGTTAATAAACAGAACTGCACGCGTCTTGCGGAAGAACATTGTAGCCAGAGCTACTTTTCTCCGTGTATGTCTATGGCGAGTCACGCAGTTACTGTGATACTCTGCGGCGGGTCCTACCAGTCCTGTCTGAAATAGTCCGAATATAAACACTTATTATAAGAACCATAATGATTCAGGGTAAGACAAAAACACAGTTTCGGGCAGCAGCTTTAACTATTTATATATTTTTATTGTTATTTATATATTTATATTTTATTTAGCTATTTATGTACTTTATATAATACATTTTATATAATTATTTACAAAATCATATATAACTATAAATATAATATACATTTATACATTTAATTTCAACATAAATTAAAGAAAAAAGATATTTATTGTTGTTTTCCTTTGGTCTGCAGAATAATGACTTTTTGCTGTCTTTGAAAGACGGCTTTGTCGAAATGAGTGATCGTAAGGAAAAATTAACGTCCAGAAACAAATGTGAAACTGGAAAATGGCACTACATAACAGCCTTCAAAAGCAGCGGGGGGTAAGAAGAAAATATCTTGGTAAACTTGCTTGCAGAGATGCTTTTCAATACATGTTGAACATTTCCCATCAGGATGCAGCTAAACGTTGACAACACAGACGTTAAAGATCAGCCATCATCATCATCCACGTTCGATGAACTCGGAGAAAATGTTATTTTGGGGGAGGGTTTATTTGAAGGCTGTTTGAGGAACTTGTATATACGCAGGTTTGATGTTATGATTTACTCTTATTGTGTTATCATGACATATAACAGAAATAAGCCACTCATAATGGCCTTATGATTCAGTCTACAGAGCGACTACATTCCAGCCGACTTGAGCAGCTTCAATCAGACTGGAAATGTATCTTTGGGATTCTGTAAAGCAGAGCGCCCCCCTCTGGAAACCACTAAGAAGCGTGCAAGACATGCCGGAATTATATCCAACAGCAATTCGGTATTTCAGATGATCAATCTCTGTATTTAAGGTGCAATAAAACTTAAAGGGTCCCATTATGCTTTTATACATTTTCAACGGTCTTTAGTGTTTAATGTTGCTGTTTACAAAGTTACAAAGCCCAAAGTCCACTCCAAAGTGAGTTAAAGGGTTAGTTCCCCCAAAAATGAAAATTTATGTCACCCTCATGTCGTTCCACACCGTTAAGACCTTCGCTCCTCTTCTGAACACAAATTAAGATATTTTTGATGAAATCCAAGGTTTTTTTATCCCTCATAGAAAGCAATGTAATTACCGTCATTCAAGGTCCTGAAAGGTACTAAAGACACCTTTAAAATAGTCCACGTGACTACAGTGGTTCAACCTTAATGTTATGAAGCGACGAGAATACTTTTTGTGCGCTAAAACAAAACAAAAATAACAACTTTATTCAACAATTTCTTCTCTAGCCTGTCAGTCTCCTACACAATTGACGTGGTATAGACAGTGCAGCATTTCCGTGTTTACATCCGAATGCCAGCTCAGTATTGGCCAAGTCCTGCGTCAGCATCATACGCATGTGTTGTGCTGCTCACGTGAACAGTGTCAGCCAATACTGAGTCGCTGTTCTGACATAGAACCTGGAAGTGCTGCAATGAAAATAACATAGGAGAATGACAGGGTAGAGACAAATTTGTTGAATAAAGTCATTATTTTTGTTTTGTTTTTGCGCAAAAAAAAACAATGTTATTTTAATTATGTTTTTACTACTTTTCTGGACCTATTATTAAAAAATTTTTTTTTGAACAATAAAGCATGAAAACTTATTCTAGTAGACCCCAAAAGCAAAATCAAGACTTTGAAAAAGGGCATAATAGGTACCCTTTAAAACAGTTTTACATCTGAATAAAAAATGATTAGTGCCAGAGACATTATAGGGAGTGGAGCTGGTCCACTCAAATAAGAGAAGCACTCATCCGTGAGACAAAATTACATTTTTGATAGAGATTTCGCTTGTTTAATTGCCCTAAGATGCCTTTTTTTTAGCTACACAAAAAGTTGTTTTTCTACATAAAGCAGGACCCCTTTATGGTCGCCACCATGTTGAGATCACACGACTAGCTGAACTGCACTGACTTTATTGTAGCACCTCCCATTATCGAACACTTTTGGTTGCAAAAAAAAAAAGTCATGATGAGCTTGCCTACGAATAGGGTATTTTTTAAAATGGCAGTGGTGACTGAAAAGTTTTGTGTTTGCATAAGGCTGCTTCCACACCACTAGGTGTCAGTATTGAGTTTATAAAACAATAACAGAAATATTTAGTGCACCTTTAAACATTGTGCCCTGAAATCATTAAATAAATACACATTTTAAGTGGCAATACTTAACATGTGACATTTAATGTAATTTTGTCAATGTTTTGCTGTTTTTTAAAGGGAAGCTCTAAACGAGGCTGCAGAAACCCAAAAACTGTCAAACACACCTACCACCTTGGTTCCAACAGCCAAATGCAGTTTAAAATAGATCCCGAGGAACTCAATAACAGGTAAATGATCTTAATGAATGACGTGTGAATATATTTCATTTTGTAGCACTTTTACGAGATGATCTTTGTCTTTCAGGCCGCATTTCTCCCTAGACATCCAGACCACATCATCTGAAGGACTTTTACTTTATATCTCAGGAAAACATGGTGTTCCTCTTGTGATCCTGTATTTGAATGATGGAAAAGTCAAACTCTCTGTTGGGGCAGATGAAATGATTTCCACTCAGAAGATCAATGATGGTGATTGGCACAATGTATGTAGAAAAATTCTAAAATGGTGTGTTTCCATAACTGTGTGAAATCCTAAGTTTTAGTTCATGCTGTGTACAGATCAAGTTCAGCATGAAGAAACACAACATTCATCTAGCTGTGGATGGCATTCGAACACCTGATGGACAGCAGTTGAAAGGATTCACACATGATCTGCAGTCTCCTGTCTATGTGGGACAATTGCAGATGCTTCACAAAACATACGTACGAATGTGCAACTTCCTTATTTCAGCCAGTAGCTTAACCACAAGTCTTGTGTTCTTGTACATCACAAACATTTTTTTTTACAGGAAGAAGTCCCTCAGAAGAGTATGATCGGATGCATTCGTGACCTCAGGGTTTCCAAGGTTCTCTTTGCGCATCCAGCTGTCAATCATGGGATCATGCCCTGTTTCAAAGGCGTGACTGAGAAGGGGGCGTATTTTGCTGGAAATGGCGCACGTTTGGTCTTAGGTTTGGCCCATCATGTCAATACGTATGTGTATAGTAACAGAAAAATAGGTTCAAGAAATTAAATAAATGTTTTTCTTTGGCAGAAAAGTACCTCATCTCTGGTTCTACGTATGACCTGGCTTTTGAAATTCGACCCAGGAACCTCACTGGCCTTGTTTTCCACAAAAGTGATAACCATGGACGGACGCTCACTCTGTTTCTCAAGAGAGGAAAGGTGTATAAAAATATAGTTTAAGATTATTTTAAAAAAACATTGTATTTTGTCTGTATTACTGATGAAAACAGGATTTTGAAAGGAAGACGAGACTAAAAACAAGCTACGAAAGTATGCAGAATGCTAATGCTTAGCAAACATACAATCTTGTGCTTACTGTAATAAACATGTTTTTGTGCTTCTGTGCTGGTAACAAACCTCATTATAAAGTAAAAATGTATCATCAGAATCTTAAACACATTGGTTTGTAGTGCAAATAGTTTTACTGTTTACTGCACTGTTATTCTATTCATTTACTTATAGCGGCTAATGAATCAGAATCCAGCAAACATTCGGGCGTTTAATGACCGTTGAAAAGACGTCCCTCCGACACGTCCCGTCATGGTTGAAAAATAGTTCCAAAATGAAATTGGAACAGACGTCTGACGTTATCTTATTAATTAAATAAATAATTAATTATTATATATTGAACTACACACATAGCTAAAAGTCAAAGTAACAATTATACATGCAACCCCAGAGAATTGTAGACATTTACATTTATGCATTTGGCAGACGCTTTTATCCAAAGCGACTTACATTGCATTATACTATACATTTGTATCTGAGTATGTGCAATCCCTAGGATCGAACCTACGTCCTTGGCATTGCTAGTGCCATGCTCTAACCACTGAGCTACAGGAAAGCCTGTATAGAAAGCCTGTATAGACAACTCGCATAGACATATACAAACATATCTGAATGCATTTTTAGGAAATGTTCTGTTACATATTTTTACCGATTTATACTGTTCTACCGCGACTATTTTTGGCCAGGGACATGACTTTGCCGTCGAACCAATGTTTGCTGGGAAGTCTCGCATAGTCACAGGAAGTAGCTAACTTTCGTGTTGAAAAATAAGGTGGACATTTCTTGCTAACAATCACTGAGATTCTCGTCTAAATGTTGCTATAGAAGAAGACAGTGGATCTCATTCACTAAGCGTGCGTACGCAAAAAAATTTGCGAAATCTGCATACGAACATTTTCATGAACAAATCATGATAATGAACTGCATAGGAGAATGACGGGGTAGAGAACCACTGCAGTCACGATGACTATTTTAACAATGTTTTTACTACTTTTCTTGACCTTGAATGTGGTAATTTCGTTGCTTTCTATGTGAGATAAAAAAAACTCGGATTTCATCAAAAATATCCTAATTTGTGTTCCGAAGATGAACACATTTTAATGTTATAATTACGAACAGTATCACATAGTGTGTGATCTGTGTGGGGTTATGCTTCATTAGGTGGTGGTAAAAGCAAATGACGGACAGCACCGCTATGGCACCGCATTGACCCCAACACGACCCCTCTGTGATGAATTTCACTATGTGGCAGGTACTACTTTACTGCTTTTCTCTTATCATGGTAGATTATAAAAGATCATTTTCACAGGAATGTAATGCAAGTGAGGTTTCATTTATTTCAAATTACGTATCCCACAGTGTCCATATGGCAGAAAACTATCGAGCTGAGAGTAGATGAAGCAACCTCACGAGTCAGACGACGGTCTGTATCCCGTCCTTCAGCGCAGGAAACCATCTACATTGGTGGCGTTTCAGGTAAAGCCAACCTGATGTAAAAAAAAAACAAACAAAAAAAACATCATCTTGCATTAAAGGCATTTCAGTGCATAATAATTTACAGTTCTGTCTCTTGTTAACGCAGAGAACGTGAGAGGAGTGGAGATGCGGACATCTTATGTGGGGTGTTTGCGGAACGTACGGCTTAATCAAAATCCTGTCTCATTTGAGGACGCGAGTTTATTCGGCCCCATAAACACTGCTGAGTGCCCGACGGAATAATGGAAGGATGAAACACAAAACAAGCACTTATTTTGAGTCAAACGGTTTGTAAAATAAAAATGTTGATTGTTTCGGGAATTTTATCGGAAATTGACCTTAAAAATAATCCTTTCTTAAAAGGAATTGGTAGCACATTTCCTCAGCTATGAAAATTATCAATGTTTATGATGGTTAAAAATTAAAGTGTGTATGGAAATAAAAATATACTTAAAATTATTTGGTTGACTGTGCTTGCTTTTGCCATCCGGGTGGTGGCTTCTTGTGTAAATAGATGTATTTACTCAGCTGGTTCGGTGCACCACACCAAGAAGTTCAGGGCATAAAGACTGAGATGTCTGCCTGCGCTTTCATCATTTATTCATAACGTGCATTAATGTGTGAATAATATGTTCTTCCTCATTCAGACCATGCAGAAAGCTTTCTTCCTCGTTTCTATTTGTCTCTTTCGCTTTCTGTCTTACATTATGCACGTGAGTGTGGAGTATGGAATTTTTGTAGGCTGCCTGTGAAGGCGCATTTCATTGGCTGAAACTACTGAACAGACACACCCCCTGCACTGTCCCAAATGACACACTATACACTATGTACTTATGTACTATGTAGTGAACCGTGTAGTGTGTATGAATTTTATATGGTTATTTTGTCATTCAACATCTGAGTCTGATAGCCCCTCCCTGTGTGAAGTGTCCAACATTCCACATCTTTTTCCCTTTTAATTAAGAGCATCATCTGGGTATTTAAATTGCACTTCCTCTTTGGATTTGAACACACTACTCACACTATTTATACTACAAAACGGTAAAGAATAGTGTGCAAGTACGCAAATAGGGGTGCACTGGTTGTTTTGAGTCTGAACGAGACTTGGAGTGGCACTTAATACCTTGTTTGTGAATGAACTGGACAGGAGGGCAAATATACTTATTTCTGGAATAAGTAGATTTTTAGACAAGCTAATTTTAAAGAACTTATTTTGGTATCGGTGTCACCGAATTGTGAATTATTCAATGGTTAGTTCAGAAGGCACTCGCTTGTCGCCACCTACTGACAGAAAACGGATCAGTGAACACATCTTTTTGGTGAACCGATTCAAAAGATTCGCGTTTTGATGAATTCAAATCAGCCAGAGAAACTGCAAGGGGTTAACTAGTCGTTTCCTGGTTGGAGGCAAAGGGCGTGTTACTGTCTAGACTCTAGAGGAAGCTGTCGAGCTTCTGTTTTAAAGCATCATCGGTTTAGTCACCTACAACACCTCAGTGGGGTGAATGAGAAGCGGATACGGGGCAACAACGTCACTGTTCTCTGTTGCTCCTTTAATATTGCGTAACGCGCGATGCTGATATGCGAACGACCAGCTGATACTTCATAGCTCACGGCGGCCTGATGGAGGGGACGATTGCGGATCTAAAAACGTCTTAGCATCGCAGATTGGACACGGAAGGGATCAAACTAGATCCAGACGACATACCACCAGCAGTTTGCTGTGCATTGGTAAGGGACATATAATTTCATTTCGCACGGCGCCGCACCGGTGGTGATTGTTTATTCGGCACGTTTCGCTTGCGAACAAAACAACTAGACTGTTTTTTCCTCGGTTTATTTACAGCAGAACCGGTTTATTGGCGTATAAAGGAGTAAACAGAGAGGATGGCAGGCCCAGATCCCCCGCAGCAGCAGCAGGTTGAAGAGAACGCCGAGCAGATAGATGACGCCGAGCTGGCGTTTCAAGGCATCAATATGCTGCTCAATAATGGCTTCAAAGAAAGCGACGAACTCTTCAGAAGATACAGGTGAGATTAATATGCGTCTGTGATTATATAATGATCTATATTTTAAAATGGGATTTGTTTACATAAATGGGAGACAAATTATTTGCCCCCACCCCACCCCGGTCTTTATTTCTGTTCATTTTCTATTTATATAACCAAAATATGGGACATGCCTTAGTACAATTGAAAACATTGATCTGTGTCATTTCTTTCTAGCTATAAATAAACATTAAACAAATATCACCATCATCAATTAAACAATTATTCAGAGAAATCATATATATATATATATATATATATATATATATATATGAGGAAGAGAGAGAGAGATATTTTAGATGAGATATTAGATGTATATAGATACAGAAAGAGAGAGAGAAAATGTATATTCTTAGTTAAAGTAAAAACAAATAAATTGTTACTTGAAATATAGTAAATATTAACTGAAATAAAATAAATGTGTAACTTGATATTGATGTACTAACATAACTTAAAATAAAAATCAATAAAAGCTGTATAGACACAATCTACCTAAATGGACAAGAAAACAATAAAATGACTGAATTTTAATGAAAATGGAAACAGAAAAATATCAAAATAAAAACATTCAAAATATTCAGAAAACCTATAATAGTATCTAAATGATACTAAAATAACAAACTTAAACTTAAAATAGCTTATTACAGTGATAGCATATCAACTCAATATGTTGTCACTAGTTTTATGATTTTAATTGTTGGATACAGTCAAAGAAAGTGGAACGGTCCAAAATCCCCATTTTAAGGGGGATACTGACTTTACGTCATGCTACTTTAATTTATGTTACAGAATAATTGATCAAACATATTTAATAGGTCTCACAACAACAATCATTGGATTTGTACCTCTAACGCTTCGAAAAAATAAGGACGCTGCAGCCAGACCTTCTCGTGAGATCATAGACAACTCTTTGTGTACATAAAATAAATAAAATGATGGGTACATAGATGAATGTTTGTTTGCCTAGTCGATATAGCCCTAGGCATGGGCGCACACTTGCACAATAATGTGGACTGATGACATACACATGGAGATGTGATTAGATAAAAATAGGAGTCACCTTTTTGAGTGATAAAAGCCTATTTTTTTTGTATCTATTTGACTTGTTGCTGATTTGTAGATGGTTAATAGTAATTCAAATGTTAATGCATTAAATTATAGAAACATGTACATAATTATACGTGAAGCTTGAGGATTTATGTATCAGAAGAAACTGCTATTAAAACATTCTTAAGGATACAGATAATCATGGATATTCGGTTTAATGCTATTTTGAGCTTAGTGCTTTGGCTTTAAATGCAGTAATTCTTTGTTTAATGTGAAATATAATCTTATGAGTAGGCCTGCACAGAGCTATGCATCATTCAAAGTTCTACACATCCCTGCCACAATTTATTTATTCAATATTATATAATAAAATGTATTATATATTATGTTAATATTCAATTTAATATATTTATTCAAATATTAATATTCATTTTTATTTTGCTTTCAGCCAAGTTCTTTAATGGATGTTTTTAAAAATGTTTCACCAGGAACAATCTTAAGTTTTTTTTTATCAAATATTGAAATGAAAAATTTTATATAATGTTTGTTATATTTATGTGAGTTGATTATCAACTGTTGTTTTTTACTATTACTGTGCTAATTATGTTTATTTATTTATTTTAATGTTGTTCTTGCCATGAAAATAGCCATAGATGCTGATATGGCAATAAAAATAAACAAGCAGTTTGCTTTCAGCCACCAACACAAATATATATTGCCCTCAGCTCTATAATGCGTTGTACCACGTTTAAATCTCCAATTTTTTTATTTTTTTTTTTTTAAATATTTCATGTTTTTTTCAGAGGATAAACTTGTTAGTGTGTTGTTTCATCACCTAAGGCTTGCCATATTCCATGATTCCCTATTCTGTCTGCAGGACCCACAGTCCTCTGATGAGCTTCGGTGCCAGTTTCGTCAGCTTCTTGGTAAGTCAACTCCATTAAATGACTTTAAGGGGCCATTTACACAATGCTGTTTTCAACTAAAAAGTAAAACTTTTTATGCATTTTGGATGTTCATTTACATGATAATGTCATTTACATTGGTGGCCTGAAAACAAAAAAGTGCAAGTGTTTGAAAACGTTATCATCTCTGTGTAAACTACAACAACGCAAATTTGTGAAAACAGTGACATCGTGCTTGTGTATTATGTGTTCAGTCTAAAGGAGCGAAGTGTTTCTTTACAAAGTGACATCGCCATCTACTGGCCTGGCATGAATAATACAGCATTTTTAATGTTTCCATTATTAGTACGTCATTGTCGTGTAAACGTATCCTTAGTTATCTTATTTTGTGAGTTGACTCGATATACAAAAAACTGCAAAGTCGCATTTGTAATCCATCACCGTGACGGCAAGTGGACTTTTGAAGCTGGATTAAGCATTCTCTTAGAATGCTCTTTTTTCAAGTTTATTTTTTTAGAATACATTACAATCACTCCTAAATTGATCATGACAACTCACACACCTACATTACGAGCTGCACTTCTTTGCGTGCCTGTTTAGCCTTTCACTTCGCAGCCCCCGAAGGTTTCGATGCTGGTCGGCTGCAGAAAAAATTGCATTTTCGTAGCCTGTCTTTTTATACATTCAGAAGGTGGGACCCACTTTGAAACGGTGACATTAATTGGTTTCATTTTAGGTGAGTGACAATTCATCTATATCCAATGGCCAAAGAGCCTAGTATTTTGCTGCCTGTCTTGATTGGTGGACTAGGGGGATGTTGCGGTATGCCTGAGGCCCTAGGCAATTGCCTACTCTGCCTATAGGTAGCGCCAGCCCTGCCACTAAGCTAGTATTACAGCTAACCCTTTATTTATTGGGGCAAGTAGCCTGTTGTTTAACAGAAAGCATGCTGAGAATAACAAAACGAATAGCTGTGGTGGCAACGTCCACTGGGCAGCCCAAGGTCGTTGTCTTGTTTAATTAGTTTGACAAAAACCCATCGTTCCTAGTCCATCTCTGTTATATGACACAGTCAGCAAATGCTCTCATTCATACTCCAACCGCAGTCCCGTTTCCTGCAGCGCTGCTCTCGTTTCATCCTAGCCATTAACAGGAGTGAGAGGAAAGGAAGTAAAAAATTGGCAAGAAAATAAGACTATGTTCAGAATTATTTAGATATTTTTTCCTGAAGTGAAATTTTATTTGTATTTATTTTTTTATTGTTTATATTTGATAGGAGAATAGCAAATATTTTTTTAATCGAATATTTTTTCTTTGAAGAGAAATTTTATTTAATTTTTTATTTATTTTAGGAATGTAGCAAATAAGTGTCTGTTTTATGATATATTTTCCCCCTTTTTTTTTTTTTTACTTTATTTTGATTATTTTATTATATTTTTAAGGTAAATTGTACTTTTTAATTATATTTTGTTTGAGTGTAGCAAATAATTGTTTTAAATTTTATTCTACGTTTTTTTTCCCCCCTAAATTTATTTTATTTTATTTTATTTATTTATTTTAATGCCCTTAATGTAATAATGGTAATGTGTGGAATAGTGGAATATATAGTATACAGTTTACATAGTATGGAATACCCAAAAGGCAAAATGTTTATTGATGTGTAATGCATACTGTTTCGCATTCTATTTTAAAAAAGTAGTAGACGGTGTTCAGTGTTTACTGTGCAGTATACTGTACAAACGCAGCTTGAGTTTCAAGAGTTGAGGAACAGATCTTGTCACAACCTCTTATGTCTAGGCTGGTGCCTCAGGATGTGAACTGTAATGTCACTTTTGACCAGTAGTGTACGGAAAAAAAGATCTGTCACGGCTTCTGTTTCACCACGACTTTAAGAAAAGGCTCTTTGTTGGGACTGTTTGTTCTGCATTTTGCATCTGATGATATTACCACTTTTTGTCATGTTTTATGAAGGTCTTCCTGTTATGGAAAGTAACCGTGTAACTAGTGAGGGACGTGGAGTAGGGCTGAACGATATAACGATGTCAATCAATAGAGATTTTTCTATATAGATTATCTGTATGTAAATGTATCCGTGCAGCGCAGGAATGCTTAAACACGATAGAGCAGCAAAGAAACATGGATGAATGAGAAGAGTGGGAAGTGCTTCATGATGAGTTATTAAAAGCACAAAAAAAATGCAAAAGAGAACTGAATTTGGGGGGCGGCCCACTGTCTTTTGACTTTGAAAACCCCTGTTTTAGAACGGTTTATTCTTTCCAAATATAGCTACTCAAGTCATGTGTTGAAGATTACTGCAGAAAAATGAAATATTGCAATGTTGTAAAATACTGCAGACCTAATATTCTTGTGATCATAGAATGCCATGATGACATTCGAGGAGGAAAAAATGCAGATGGCCAGTGATGACCTGAGAACCACTGAAAAGCTTTGCGAGAGTGACAACGCCGGCGTCATCGAGACCATCCGCAACAAAATCAAGAAGAGCGTGAGTTTATTTGTATGAGTGTGTGGCAGCAGGAGTGGATGGAATTTGTTTGCCAGATTCTTCACATTAACATTCTTCACATTTTCATGGTTTTTAATCTTGTGCCAGATGGACTCTCAGAGATCTGGAGTGGCGATTGTGGATCGTCTTCAGAGACAGATCATCGTGGCTGACTGCCAGGTTTATCTTGCCGTGCTGTCCTTCGTCAAACAGGAACTCTCAGGTGGATTCTATGTTTACGTTTTAGATTCGAAAAACCAGCTTGGAACGTGATTTGCATGCCAGCATGTAGAGTTGTTTTAATATTAAAAAAATATTATATATATTTTTATTTGTTTAAATATACACAGATTTGGTTTATTTAAAATGATTCAGCTTGTCATCAGAAATATTAAAAAGGCTGAATAATGCCCTAGAACATGACTGTGTTTTAGAGTTGTAAACACATTTTCTTTCATTTAATGTTGTAATGACCTGTCGCCCCTCAGCATACATCAAAGGAGGCTGGATCCTCCGTAAGGCCTGGAAAATGTACAACAAATGCTACAGCGACATCAGCCAACTGCAGGAAGCCTGCCGGAGACGATCCTCCGACCAGGAGGGGGCGCTGGCCTCTGATCATGCCAACCACAACACGTCAACTGAGAGTGGCGGCCGGGTAACAGAAGAGGTTCTGGATCGCCTGAAGGGTTCGGTCAGCTTCGGCTATGGGCTCTTTCACTTGTGCATTTCGATGGTGCCTCCACACCTGCTCAAAATCGTCAACCTGCTGGGCTTCCCTGGAGACCGTCACCAAGGTCTTGCCTCCTTAGCATACGCCAGCGAGAGTAAAGATATGAAAGCACCTCTCGCCACGTAAGCCAACATTTTTTGGTGTTTTTTGCACCTTAACAATGACAATCCAGCTTTTGGTGTGATTTTATGCTTTCTTATTAGCATTTGCTGAAATGTTTTATGCCAGAGGAAAATCCCTCGCTCATGGTGTGCTGTGGGGTGATGTGTATTCGTGAACACATGCTGTCACACCGCTGAACTGGTTTCACACTGGGGTTACATAATTGATGCGCTCTGAAAGGTCACAATTAGAGACAAAGGGCATTAGAGTGAAAGGCCATCTGAGCATGTGCAAGCGAAATGGTAGCACAGACTCACAGATCCATTACTACTGAACATTAGTATGGCTTTAATAAATAAAAAAACAATTAATTAAAATATTATCAAAAAGCAGATGATGCAGTATTTTCAAGCCCCTGATCATCAGACTTTTAAAATGGGTGAAAAAAACCCCACAGACTAACATTTGAAGGTCTTTCATAAAGTCCATCATAACGCAAAAACCATCCATAACGCCTTAGCAACAGCCTAGCAACCACCCAGAAGATCCTAGCAACTGCCTAGCAACCACCAAGATCAATCTAGCCACCACATAGCAAAGACCATCCACAACACCCTATCATCATGGCAAATTTTGTACAGTACAGATCTTAGCAACCACCCAGAACACCCTATCAATGGCCTAGTAACCAACCAGAACACACTATCAACGGCCTAGCAATCACCCAGAACAATCTAGCAACCACATAGCAACACCCTTGCAACCATCCACAACACTCTAGCATAATGACAAATTTTGTTCAAACACCATTCAGATCCTAGCAACAGCCTAGCAACCACCCAGAACATCCTAGCAACTGACTAGCAACCACAAAGAACAACCTAGCACCCACATAATGCCCTGGCAATCATCCACAACACCCTAGCATAATGGCAGTGAGACCATATATATCACCTTAACAGCCACTTAGCAACAGCCTATGAACCACCCAGAACACCCTAGCAACCACATCACAACCCCCTGGCAACCATCCACAACACCCTAGAATTATTAGTAGCAAGATCATCCATAACACCTTATCAGCGACCTAGCAAAAGCCTAGCAACCACCTAGAACACCCTAGAAATGGCCTAACATCCTCCCAGAATAATCTAGCTACCACATAGTAACACCCTGGCAACCATCCACAACATCCTAGCATTATTAGTAGCAAGGCCATCCATAACCCCTTATCAACTACCTAGCAACAGCCTAGCAACCACCCAGAACACCCTAGAAATGGCCTAACAACCTCCCAGAACAATCTAGCTTCCACATAGCAACACCCTGGCAACCATCCACAACATCCTAGCATTATAAGTTGCAAGGCCATCCATAACCCCTTATCAACTACCTAGCAACCACCCAGAACACCCTAGAAATGGCCTAACAACTTTCCAGAACAATCTAGCTACCACATAGCAATGCCCTGGCAACCATCCACAACACCCTAGAAATATGGCAAATTTCGTACAGTCAAACATCATTTAGATTTTTTTTTCATAAAATTGAAGAAACTAGTTAATTTTTATGTTTTCAATAAGTAAGATTTTATTCTTGAACTACTATTGACTACATTGAACTGAATTGTTCCTAACCCTTTTTTCACTTCTCTGAAATGCATTTTTCTCAGTTGTTCATGGCCAGGGGCTGACAGATTGCAGAGCAGCTCTAATAATAGAGATGAATTTAAGCATACTTAATCCAGCCTGGGACAAAACCCTCCCAATTTGCTCTTCAGATGAATTGGTGCATTTTTTAGAATCAATGCTGCTGTAGCATTTGTGCAGTTTGTGCACACCAAATATAATTGCAAACACATCTAATAAACATCCAAACTGTGCTATTATATGTACTTTCACTTCTTTTCTCATGTTATCTCTTTCAGTTTGGCCCTCTTGTGGTACCACACCGTGGTGCAGCCCTTCTTTGCCCTGGATGGCTCAGACTCGCGAGCCGGGCTCCTGGAGGCTAAAGCCATTCTGCAGAAGAAGGCAATGGTCTACCCAAACTCATCTCTCTTCATCTTCTTCAAGGGACGGGTGCAGAGATTAGAGGTGGGGATTTAGGGCTTTCGTATCACGTTTTCACCAAAGCAGATGCTTGGTGCTTGATAATCGATTGGCATGATTAAATAATTGAAATAATAGTGCGGTTTATTCTTCCATGATATTTAATTACTATGCAACCACCACAATTACTTTCCTTTAGTGGGTGTGTTGGATGCAGTGGAAGGCATCCAAAGCCAACCATTAATTTTAAACGTCTTTAATACAAAGAAAAACAAGTGTCTTTTTGATACAAGATGATACAGTGTTTGATGTGTCATGAGTTCAATCAGGGCACAGGAACATGGTCTAAAAGAAATGTGAAGAAAATTGAATAAAAGGAAATCAAGTCAACATATATTATATTTATTTACTATAATTAAGTGCTATAAACATTAGTGCTGTCAAATCGATTAATCACATCTTACATAAATTTGTAAACAAAAAATAAATAAATATACACACACATACACACAAACAAACTTTTATGTTAGATGCGATTAATCTTTTTGATAATATATCTTTTTTTTTTTCCTCTTCCTTTTCAGTGCCAAATCAACAGTGCGCTGGCGTCATTTCAGGATGCTCTGGAGTTGGCCTCAGACCAAAGAGAGATTCAACATGTGTGCCTCTATGAAATTGGTACAAATTTGTAGTTCTCTTTTTAGCCGGAACAGAATCGGTGCTTGCAAAGTATAGTCGTTTATTAAATAATTTGATGGAATCTCGGCCTGCACTTAAGGGTGTGTTAATAATTCAGTGTTTTACGTATTGTTCTGTATTTGCAGGCTGGTGCAGCATGATAGAGATGAACTTTGAAGATGCCTTCAGGTCTTTTGAGCGACTGAAGAATGAATCCCGATGGTCGCAGTGTTACTATGCTTACCTCACTGGAGGTCAGATTATGTTCTCTGTCAAACTCTCTCGAACGTCTCTTTAAAATAACCGTTTTAATGAAAGCTTTTACATCTCAACCCAAAGTATGTCAGGGGGCTTCTGGTGATCTAGAGGGAGCCAAAGCTGTTTTTCGAGATGTCCAGAAGCTTTTTAAACGCAAGAACAATCAGATTGAGCAGTTTGCACTGAAAAGAGTGAGTTATTTTCTATTATATCAACCCATTTTTCAATAATTTATTAACAAGAATATAAACTCAAACTCATAATTACTATAAATTGTATATAAAGTTTGTAATTAATGTAATTTATAATATACAAATAATTATTTTATATTAATAATAATTATGCTTATGTAAATATATTGAATGTATAAACCGTTTTATGTATTGATCTATTATAGAGTATTTAATAATTCTAATTTATTTTTACAATTATAGTTAGTTCAAGTTTTAGTTTATATATAAACTTAAGCTAATAATTATAATCTATAAATATTACATTTTACACACACACACACACACACACACACACACACATATATATATATATATATATATATATATATATATATATATATATATATATATATATATATATATATATATGTGTGTGTATAATTGTGTATATAGTCTTTTCTAATAACTTATTTTTGTACAATAACTACAACAATAACTATTATCTAAAAATATTACAATTCACACACTCTCTCACACACATATAATATATAAAATTAAGTGTGTGTGTATATATATATATATATATATATATATATATATATATATATATATATATATATATATATATATATATATATATATATATATACTACCAGTCAAAAGTTTGAACACGGTAAGATTTTTAATGTTTTTAAAAGAAGTTTCGTCTGCTTACCAAGGCTGCATTTATTTAATTAAAAATACAGTAAAAACAGTAATATTGTGAAATATTATTACAATTTAAAATAACTGTTTTCTGTTTAAATATATTTTATAAAGTAATTTATTCCTGTGATCAAAGCTGAATTTTCAGCATCATTACTCCAGTCTTCAGTGTCACATGATCCTTCAGAAATCATTCTAATATGATGATTTGCTGCTCAAGAAACATTTATGATTATTATCAATGTTGAAAACAGTTGTGTACTTTTTTTTCAGGATTCCTTGATGAATAGAAAGTTCAAAAGAACAGCATTTATCTGAAATACAAAGCTTTTGTAACATTATACACTACCATTCAAAAGTCTGGGGTCAGTAAGAATTTTTATTTTTATTTTTTTGAAAAGAAGTTAAAGAAATTAATACTTTTATTCAGCAAGGATGCATTAAATCGATCAAAAGTGACAGTAAAGACATTTATAATGTTACAAAAGATTATATTTCAAATAAATGCTGTTCTTTTGAACTTTCTATTCATCAAAGATTCCTGAAGAAAAAAAAAAATTTACACAAATATTTTGTACAATTGTACACAATAAATGTTTCTTGAGCAGCAGATCAGCATATTAGAATGATTTCTGAAGGATCATGTGACACTGAAGACTGGAGTAATGATGCTGAAACTTCTTTTAAAAACATTAAAAATCTTACCGATTCCAAACTTTTGACTGGTAGTGTGTGTGTTTATTTTTATTTATATATATATATATATATATATATATATATATATATATATATATATTTTATTTTTTTTTTTTTTTCTCAATTGTAGTTGAGTTCAAGTTTTAGCTTATATAAAACTTAAACTTATATATTAATAATTATGTAAGTATTGTATAAACCATTTTTATTTATTTTTATTTTATTATTAGTTATTTCTAAACCTTTTCTTTTCCTTTTTGTCTCACTAGGCAGAGAGACTGAGGAAAGTCCCCCTTACGCGAGAGCTGTGCATTCTGGGTGTTGTGGAGGTGCTATACTTATGGAAAGCTCTTCCAAACTGCTCTTCCTCCAAACTCCAGCTTATGAACCAAGGTAAAGAGCACCGTGATTTACAGCGAGATGAAATGCATCCTGTCAGTCAGCTCTGAGCTCCTCTCTTCCCTCATTATAACCCTGATCTTGATGCTGTATTCAGTGCTACAGGGGCTGGATGACCAGTCAAGTCTGGGCCTCAAACACCTGCTTCTTGGTGCTATTCAGAAATGTCTTGGAAATATTAAAGATGCTGTTCAGGTTTGTTCAGTCTCATCAGGTTTGTTGTTACTCATTGTGCATGCAAACTAAGGTCATTTACCTATAGAAGTCTTAAAGGTACAGTAACAGAACAGACATTTGATTCTGAGGATCAGTGAAAATGTCTTAAAATAGTTTCTTGGTCCCCAAAAACAGTTAACAAATAGATTTCAGGGGACAAATGTTACAAAATGCAGAAGATGGCACCTTAAAAACATGTTTCAGATTTATCTGGCAGTTTTAATCTTGTTTATCCGCTCACGTACAGTGCTTAATACTGATTTGGGTTCATTTTGTTCTTAGTCATTCCAGCTGGCAGCACATGATGAATACGGCCGTCTGAATAACAGCTACGTGCAGCCATATTCCTGCTATGAGCTGGGCTGCGTTTTACTAGCTAAACCTGAGGTAAATGATATTCAGAATCACTTCATTCTCAATTTGAAGGCACTATATTTAAGTATTTTTTTTCTATTTTTAAATATACTTAATATTCTTTTCTGCCCTAAGACTCTGAGTAAAGGAAGATCATTACTGCTTCAGGGCAAGGTAAGACCACGATTGTCATCAGCTTTAGTATCTTGAATACATCAGTAAATTGAGTTCAGTTGATGACTACCTTTGCTTGCAGGAGAACTACACCGGGTATGACTTCGAGAACAGACTGCATGTCCGTATCCATTCGGCCCTCGCCTCCATAAAGGAAGTAGTCCCTCACTGACCACGTCTGACCTCCAAGTGCACCGTACTTCGACTGCTCCTGTCCAGCACTTTTCGAAATGAAAGCCATTTGAAGTAATCATGCTTTTCTGGAGGGAGAAACTGAAAGTCAGCGGACTTCAGCTGACAGAGGCCAATATTTTTCCGCCTAGTATTGAATCACTGTTCATGTAGCTTTTGATCCCAACGTTATCGAATTTTCACGTTCACATTTACACCCACATCATAGTGCAGATACACAGATTTTGTGTGTTCAGGATTGATCGGAAGTGCAGAAAAACGTAACTCTCACAAAGAAACACGATAAATAGTGTAGACCAACTGGTTAGATCCTTTCCCATAGCTTGCGCCATCATACAAAATACATTAGCATGGGATAGAACATAGATAACATTAACACATAAAAATGAAAAATGTATTGTGTAACGCTTTAACCCTTTAATAAATAAGAGTATCCAACCTTACCTGTATGTTAAATCAAGATTGTATGCACCATTGTGAAGTCGAGTGATCGACTAATATGAAACTGAAATGGCCAGTACTCTGATTTTACATAAATGTTGAATTATTTAAAAAAAAAAAAATTTTAAGCCCAATTTGATTAAAATCTAAAATCTGATTTTACATTATTGCACTCAAAAAAATTATAATTATTTATTTGTTTTGTTTTTTCTACCGGTTAGAAGTCTGGAATAATTAAGTTTTTTTTTTTTTTTTTTTTTTTTTTTAATGGTTTTAAAAGATTTATTATTACAATTTAAAATAATATATTTATTTAAATAATAATAATATTTTCTATTTGAATAAATTTAAAAATGTAATTTATTCCTGTGATGCAAAGCTAAATTTTCAGCATCATTACTCCAGTCTTCAGTGTCACATGATCCTTCAGAAATCATGAAATGATGATTTGGTGCTCAATTATCAATTATAATTGGTGCTCAAATATTAATAATGGTATCAATGTTGAAAACAGTTTCCACAAAAATATTAAGCAGCAAAAACTGTTTTTTAAACATTGATAATAATCATAAATGTTTGTTGAGCAGCAAATCAGTATATCAGAATGATTTCTGAAGGATCATGTGACGGTGAAGACTGGAGTAATGATGCTGAAAATTCAACTTTGATCACAGGAATGAATTACATTTCAAAATATATTAAAACAGAAAACAGTTATTTTAATTGTAATAATATTTCGCAATATTACTGTTTTTACTGTATTTTTATAAGATAAAATGCAGCCTTGGTGAGCAGAAGAGACTTTTACATTAAAACATTTAAAAAATAAATTATTCCAAATATTTGACCGGTTGTGTATTAAATATAAATAATTTTTTTTTTTCACCACTTCAAAGCAGGCCAGAATGGTCTGATATTTTTTCCTTGAATCAATCTGTCTGATATATCGGTTTGTCACTGATCTAGTTGAAGACACTTTTACAGGTTAAAATGCATTGCATTCAAAGTTGCTGTTTTCATTGTATTTATAGCAAGGTTTTAACACTAGGGTTGATGATTACAAAGGGGTCAAAAGGTCTAAAGTATGTCAGGGGTCCTCTGGTGATGCTAGAACATACATTTGACTGATTTCATCTCATCTGTTCCTTTGTGTATTATGTTTGAGAACAGCAGCATCTTTGCCATAAGTTATGTTCTCTTGTCCTCTGCTGGACAGCAGACATTTTCTGAAGTGCACCCATGCACAAATACCTACTGGTCTTCCTCTGGGCCAGAGGAGGTAATTTGATTTTGGACCTTGTTTTTGACAAGCCGTATGTTGTATTTGGTTTTTTGTGCCAGATGTTCTGTAATAATATTCTTGGCCCAAGCTTCTTATTTGTAGACTTTTAACAGTACATCAGTATCTCCTTTTGATGGTCACCTCTAAATAACTTGAATTGATTTTGAGTTGGTGTATATATTGTGAAATTGTTGTGAAATTTGCACCTTCTTATTTTCTTGGCCCCATAGATGTAATATGTCTGTCCCTCCAGTGGGCTTTATTCACTACTGTACATGATTCTCTATAAAAAAAAAAAAAAAGCCCCTCTGGTCTCTCTCTCGGTAACTCGATCTGAAGCTCAAAACATGTCTTCACTGTGAAATGTGTCAATATTGGATGTTCAGGGTATTTATACCTTGTGAGGACAATAGAGTTAGGAAATTTCAGTAATAAAATAACGAAACTTGCCATCAAACACTGTACGTGTATTCAATGTGTTCCATGATTTCATTGAATAATGATGTTCGAGGCAGGAGTTTGCAGAGCTCAAATGATATGTTCTACTCCAATTCTATTTTCCTGAAACCTATTTTTCAGCTATTAGTCACCTTTCCTGGTGACTTTACTGACACATTAGTTAAAAATAAAATGAACATAAATACTCTTATGTCAGAATAATCCCCTTTTAATCTGACTTTAGGTGGGGGATGGGGGATTTTTGCCACTTATTTTGAAATTCTGAGATATTTTGTCACTTTTGGTTTCTGTCTGAAGTCCCAAGAAATTGTATTTAGTTGAAAAAGGTTTTTAGACTTTGATGCCAAGGACCCCATTTACGATGATCCCCTTGCAAAGGACTCTCTTCCTAAAACAAAGGCTATGATAATGGGTCATATCTGCGAAAAATGTTATATTATAAAGTCAACATTAATTAAATAATTGGCATTTTAATGTTTATATTCCTCCAGTGAATCTTGGCCATTTCCTCCAAGTGAAATACCGCTGTATTTAACCTCAGTAAAATTGTATCGATAAATATTTGTGTCCGATCTGATAATCATTTTCCTTGATTATATTTCAGCAATCAAGTCACGTGTTTCCAGCTGTTTAGAATCAGAACCAATGAATGAATCACTCTTTTGATTTAATCAGTCAAACGTGTTTCCGCGATTCAGTTTGATTCGTTAGGACAGTTCACTCACGCACTCGAATCGTTTTGCAGTGTGTGTCTCTCTTTTCCACTGCATAGTACAGTATGGTAGGCTCACTTAAAAGGTTAAAAAAGCAAAATAACGACTTTTCAACAATATCTCGTGATGGCCGATTTCAAAACACTGCTTCGGAGCTTTACGAATTGAATTAGCGGTTGGGAGCACCAAAGTCACATGATTTCAGCAGTTTAGCCGTTTGATAGGAGATCCGAATCACTCATTCGATTCGTAAAGCGGAGGAGTTTTTAAATCGGCCATCACGAGATATTGTTGAAAAGTCGTTATTTTGTTTTTTGGCGCACAAAAAGTATTCTCGTCGCTTTATAATATCAAGGTAGAACCACCGAACTCACATGAACTGTTTTAAATATGTTTTTAGTAGCTTTATGGATCTTGAGATTTACATTGGCATTGCTGTCTATAGAGGCCTCACTGAGCCATCTGATTTAGTCAAAAATATCTTAATTTGTGTTCCGAAGATGAACGAAGGTCTTACGGGTGTGGAACGACATGAGGGTGTGTAATAAATGACATTATTTTCATTTTTGGGTGAACTAACCCTTTAAGAAAAATGGAAGTTGCTGCAGTAGAAGCCACTGTAAATAATAATTTTTAATAAATTAGCTACTTGCGCCTCAGAGCGCGCAGACGAACCCCAATAAACGCTGTCATGTTATCTTGCATTCAAATGTCTGTTGTTTGTGAAAGCAATCGTGTGAGGTGCTTCTGGGAGGGAATTATACTGAACCACTTTAACGACAGACTTTGCTCAGGCATTACAGAATGACCAAAACAGCATTTCAGATGCTGTGCAAAGAGATGTTAATAAGGGCTTTTCGCTGTTTTATTTGTAACATTTCTTCGTTATTTGGCTATTAAAGTTAAAAAAAAAATCGCCTTACCAGGAAAATCTCGGTTTACTTTACTATATATGCTCAATTATCAGTTTTCGGCTCATTACGAATCGAATAAAAAAAAACGATTCTCGGTTTAATGAGTCGGTTTTGTGAACTGGTTCAATTGATTCAAAGGAAAGATTCGACTCACTAGAACGATTCATTCAGGAATCGAACACATCTACCTTATGTGTGTGTGAGAGAGGAGGGGGGATACAAGGGAATTCGCAGTTGATGCAAAAGCTGCTAGCTCATGTCCGTGCTGGCTCGGTTCCGTGTAACACTCACTGCGGTAAACAAGACAGTATATCCGTTCATTTAGGTCTTCACTGGGGATGAATGGGTGCTGCAGACGGACATTATAAAGGACACGGCGCAAACCAGCAAGATGAAGCACGAATGAGATTCTTAGGATGTCTTTCAAGGTAAAAATGAATATTTACCTTTATAAAACGTTATTTATACAATCTAAATATGTCTCAAGATGAATACTAATAAGCGTGTCACCGAATAAAGATTTATGAGTTTTTTCCATCAGTCACGGGCGTCTTTATGGCCTTATGACGAGTGTCCGCCCACCCCACCCTTCCAAAAATCACCATGGTAACAGAAGTTTATGCTAAAATATCGTACACTAATCATGGTGCATTATTTTGGAATCTCCTGTAATTTTGTTTAACAGGTTCATATACATATACACTCCTGAATTAATATATTTTTAAGTAATTTATTGTAATATTTTAATTAATTTTTTTTGCTGTCAAATCGATTAATCGCATCTAACAAAAGTTTGCATATATATATATATACACACACACATTATATATTTACAAACTTTTATGTTAGATGAGATTAATCATGAATAATTGATTTGACAGCACTAATTAAAAAAATGTTTTTAAAAATGTATTTCAAATTCATTTAATGCTTTTTATTCTTTTCTTTTATTTTTTAAATTATATTTTATTCAGCGACATTACTTTGCTAATGTTGATTAAGGACTTAAAGAGGATTTAAGCTGGTATTGATTCAGCAGAATTCTTTCGATAATATAAATATAAGTAAATAAACTGCATTTAACATCCACACGAGGTATAATAGTGTGATCTCTGGTATAAATGATTGTATGTGTTAGTCTGTTTTGTTTATGTCTGATTTTGCTTGTTTATGTGTCTGACAGAAGGAGACTCCTCTTGCCAACGCTGTGTTTTGGGCAGCAAGGAAAGGAAACTTGGCTTTACTTCAGCTGTTGTTGAACAGCGGCCGAGTGGATGTAGACTGCAAAGATGGTGTATGAACTACTTCTTTCTTGCATGCTTCACAATGCAATCAGCATGGCCATAAAATAATGCTTTATGGTGTGTTTTAGCAGTACGGCACCACTGCATTAATGGTGGCATCATACAGTGGGCATTATGAATGTGTTCGGGAACTCATCATGCAAGGTGCAGATATTAATCTGCAAAGAGAGGTACGAATCTTCATCATGCTTACATTGTATTATAATGGACTATTTTTTGTCTGAATATTTCTAGACTGTTTTGTAATGATTCAAGGACGGTCTTAAACTAGTCTCATATTATTAGATATGAAGATATTATACATGTTCACTTCTTAAGCTACAGGAAAATATCTGTCTAAACATCTGTCTAAACACAACTATAATTTTATTTTATTGTTAATTTTAATGAGATGTTTTTATGTTATTTAAATGTATTTTTTAATTCAATTCAATTGTTTATTTCTTTTATTTATTCATTTATTTTAAATTTTATTTTTATTTATTATAATGTTATTTTCATCTAGTGTAATGTTTGTTTGTTTTATATTGTTGTATTTTTATTTAATTAGGTTTTTTATTATATTTATTTATATCTATTCATATTTATTTATTATTTATTTAACTATACATTTAATTTTGCTTTATTTTTTTATTTATTTAATTAGATTTGTTCATTATATTATATTTATCATATTTATTCATTTATTTTTAATTTTTAATTATTGTTCCAAACCTGTATGAGTTTTTTTCTTAAATGAGTAAATGATGACAGAATTTTCATTTTTGGGTGAACCATCCCCTTAATTTATGTATTTTTAAAAATATCTATATTTTTGTAATGTTATTTTAATCTAATGTAATCATTTTATTTCATTACATTTCATTCATTTATTTAATTGTTTACAATAGCTTAAAATAACATTACATTAAATAGATATAAAAATAAATTAATAAATATAATATATTTTATTATAATCTATAACTCTATGTTTTATAAAGTAATTTATTCCTGTGATCAAAGCTGAATTTTCAGCATCATTACTCCAGTCTTCAGTGTCACATGATCCTTCAGAAATCATTCTAATATGATGATTTGCTGCTCGAGAAACATTTATAATTATTATCAGTGTTGAAAACAGTTGTGAACTTTTTTTTCAGGATTCCTTGATGAATAGAAAGTCCAAAAGAACAGCATTTATCTGAAATACAAAGCTTTTGTAACATTATACACTACCGTTCAAAAGTTTGGGGTCAGTAAGAATTTTTATTTTTATTTTTTTGAAAAGAAATTAAAGAAATTAATACTTTTATTCAGCAAGGATGCATTAAATCGATCAAAAGTGACAATAAAGACATTTATAATGTTACAAAAGATTATATTTCAAATAAATGCTGTTTCTTTTGAACTTTCTATTCATCAAAGAATCCTGAAAAAAAAATATTGTACACAAATATTTTGTACAATTGTACACAATAAATTTGAGCAGCAGATCATCATATTAGAATGATTTCTGAAGGATCATGTGACACTGAAGACTGGAGTAATGATGCTGAAAATATAGCTTTGATCACAGGAATAAATTACTTTATAAAATATATTCAAACAGAAAACAGTTATTTTAAATTGTAATAATATTTCACAATATTACTGTTTTTACTGTATTTTTAATTAAATAAATGCAGCCTTGGTGAGCAGACATAACTTCTTTCAAAAACATTAAAAATCTTACCGATTCTAAACTTTTGACCAGTAGTGTGTATATATATATATATATATTTTTTTTTACATTTTATTGTAAAGCATTTCTGTTGCCATCTACCCAGCAATAAGCTGCAGTGAATGTTATTTTTGTTTGACCTAAATATATATATAGATAGAGTGACAGGTTGTTAATAGTGCAGTAATGTGTGGTAATATTACTCCTCAAGCGGGTGTGTAAGTGCTGCTAATAACATCTGAAGTGTGCTTGTGTACATAGGTGTGCTGATGTTGACGCAGATCATGTCACTGTTCCTCCAGACAGGTTCCACCGCCCTCTTCTTTGCTTCACAACAGGGCCATAATGAAATTGTCAAGCTCCTGTTTGAATTTGGAGCGTCCACTGAGTTTCGGACAAAGGTGCAGTGTGTTATAGCCTAAAATTAAATTGCAGTATTTATGTAAGGAAGCTTTGACTTCTAATCATTCAGAACTGACGTGTTTGTAATCTACAGGATGGCGGCACAGCACTCTCCGCAGCCTGTCAGTATGGTCACTCGACAGTGGTGGACACCCTTCTGAAGAACGGCGCCAATGTCCACGACCAGCTCAATGTTAGTCAACACATCTCCCTCCCATGAGGCCGGCCGCACTGTTGCTCTTTAAAACCCGTAGCTGCTCGTGAGATGCATGTTTGTGCCAGTTCCTCTAAGGTTTCTGCTGATTCAGTGTTTATACTCTGCTCTTAGGAACAGGATAGGACACGGCTGGATTGCTTTTTACCTTATAGCCCAAACACATCCTTGGAAGACTCAGATATTTTCCAGATAATTTGGTGGAAATGTTTGTTTTAGCAGTTGAATGTCTTGCTAAGAATATGCCATGTCATATAAGTTTATTTCTATTGTATTTTTATTTTTTATATGTTATTATAATCTAATGTATTTTTTTTTTCATATTTATTTTTTGTTTTATGTTTTATTCAATGTAATGCTATTTAAATCTAATGTAATATTTTATTTAATTTATTTACTTATTAATTTTTTATTTAATTTAATTAGTTTTTATCTTACATTTATTATCTTTATTCATTTTTTTATTTATGTTTTATTTTTAAATATAATCATATTTGGTAATTATAAAATATAAGATCTAATAATAAATCTTATTTTTATTTTAATTTATTACTTTGTATTTTATGAAAGATTTTATTCTAATGTAATATTTTATTTTATTTATTATTGTTCATGTAATGTTTGTTTTTTTTTAAATCCTCTAAATTTCATTTTCATCTGTCATACATAATAATCTGTCATAAATAATAAATGAAATGAACCTGTTTCAGGATGGTGCGACGGCCTTATTTTTGGCTTCCCAAGAGGGTCATGTGACTGTAATACGTCAGCTTATGTCATCTGGGGCTAAAGTCAATCAACCTCGAGAGGTCTGATTTATGATTGTAGTTTTTCATTAGTGGTCTTTGGTATGCTATTATGATTTTCATTTTGTTCTCCATGTTGATTGTGTTTTTCTGGGTCAGGATGGCACAGCTCCGCTCTGGATGGCAGCCCAAATGGGACATAGTGAGGTGGTGAAAGTTCTGCTGCTACGAGGTGCGGACCGTGATGCAGATAGAAAAGTATGTTGAAAACTTGGTTAAATTATTCTCTTTTTTTGAATTCCAGTTTGCAGTAGCTTCATATCTCTACCCAAATTTTTTGTTTTATTTTATTTGTTATATTCATTTAATTTTTAGCTCAATTCAATTTTATTTATTATTTTAATGTATTTTATTATTCAATTACTATTGTGTTTTATTATTTAATTGAATTTATTACAATTTTATTTTATTATTTAAGTATTTTAATTTTTTCTATAATTAATTACTGTTTTTATTATGTCATTATATTTTAATTTTTTACTATTGTGTTTTGTTATTTAATTAATGTTTATTTAATTTTTATTTAATTCAATTTTTTTATTATTTTATTATTTATATTATTTTATTATGATTAATTACATTTATTTTATTGTATTTTTTAAATGAATTTTTATTTTAATTTACTTATTTTCCACAACATTTTCTTCCTAAGCTTGAATCAAACAGTTCAGCCAGGTGGAAAAGAAGCTTATTAAAAATGCATAAAATGTTTGACAAATGCCTCATTTCTTCTATTATCTGGGTGCCTGAGTCTCTCATGGCTGTATTGGCTTGTGTTTCTGACTGAAGGATGGTTCCACGGCTCTGTTCAAGGCTGCACATAAAGGATACTGTAACGTCATTGAGGAACTGCTCAAGTTCTCCCCCTCACTTGGCCTTCTGAAGGTACGAGAGACATCATCTGTCATCTGGAAAAAAGTGATTCAGTTTTAACTGCATGCGTTTCCTTCCTAATCCACTTGGATTTCAAGTAAATGTCTGTACGCTGCATATGAACTGTGTGTGTTTTGTTGTGTAATCTAGAACGGTTCTACAGCTCTTCATGCCGCCGTCATGGGCGGGAATCCGAAAACAGTTGCACTGTTGCTGAAGGCAAATGCCGATCCAGCTTTACCCAACAAAGTCAGTTTGAGACGTGTGGATATAAATATTTGAATAAATAAATAATTATGCCACTTGTCCATGCAAATTAATACTGCAATTTATATATTTGGGGTTGTTTTGAACAATTTAAATAAAGACTGGGTAGAACTAATGAGAAAATATTGTAAATAATAAAATAAAATTATATACATTTTAATTAATTTTTTAATATATTTTTATGCACAATATATGCACAATATTAATTTTATTTTAGCTTAATAATAGTTTTAGCAATATTTTGAGCTAACTTTTATTTTCATATTTTTAATTTTCACGTTCATTTTAGTTTCATTTTTCATTTTGTTATGTGCTTTTGTCATGTTATATATTTTTTTGTAAATATTTAGGTTTAATTTTTTTTATTTCAGTTTTAATTTTATTTTTTTATTTCCAGTTAATAATGTTAGTGCTTCAAGTTATATCAGTTCATTGCCAAGGTGACATTTCTAATTTTCATTTATTTATATTTATATAACTATAATATATAATATTTATATTTTATTTCTGATTTATTTTAATTTACAAATGTTTTAAATAGTTTTAGTTTCATAATAAGCCTGAACCAGGCTTTATTTAAATTGTTCAACCCCAAATATATAAATTGTAATATTATTAATTTGCATGGACAATTTATTATTATTTTTTATGTAAATAATATATATTGATGTATTTTAATAAATAAATAATTGTGTGAGTTGTCCATGCAAATGAATTATTATGCAATTATTTGACATTTGCATGATTCTTGTTGGTAAAAAAAAAAAAACGGTTTTGTTTTTTCTTTTTTCTTGTAGGGTTTTGTCTAAAATTACTACTTTAACCCTCAATTTCACAGACAAGGCTTAAAGGGTTAGTTTACCCAAAAATGAAAATAATGTCACCCTCATGTCGTTCCACACCCGTAAGGCCTTCATTCATCTTCGGAACACAAATTAAGATATTTTTGATTAAATCCGATGGCTCAGTGAGGCCTGCATTCACAGCAATGACATTTCCTCTCTCAAGATCCATAAAGGTACTAAAAACATATTTAAATCAGTTCATGTGAGTACAGTGGTTCTACCTTAATATTATAAAGCGACGAGAATATTTTTTGTGCGCCAAAAAAAAACAAAACAACTTCAACAATATAGTGATGGGCCGATTTCAAAACACTGCTTCGGAGCTTTGCGAATCGAATCAGTGACTCGGAGCGCCAAAGTCACGTGATTTCAACAGTTTAGCTGTTTGATAGGAGATCCGAGTCACTGATTCGATTCGCAACTGTTTTAAATATGTTTTTAGTAGCTTTATGGATCTTGAGAGAGGAAATGTCATTGCTTTGAATGTAGGCCTCACTGAGCCAACGGATTTAATCAAAAATATCTTAATTTGAATTCCGAATATGAATAAAGTGTGTGTACGGGTGTAGAACGACATGAGAGTGAGTAATAAATGACATTATTTTCATTTTTGGGTGAACTAACCCTTTAAGCCTAGTCCAGTCTAAAATGCATGTTTGAGCTGTTTTAACTGAAAGTAACTTGCACTGACAAATCTTTAAAAATGTCAATGCCATTTTTTTATCTCAAGATGCACATCAGTAATGTTTTTTTTCTAAGGCACATTTATAAAAGCTACATAAATGCCATAATTGAGCTAAGGCCTAATCCTGACTTAATCTAAGCACTGTCTGTGAAACCAGGCCTAAAGGTTAAAAAAAAAATAGGTGCATCGTGCACCATATCTCTGGTATTCTGATATAACACTGCCATCTACTGGTCAGTGTAGTAGTTTAAGTATTATAAATGTTCTGCAGGCAGTAGCTAAAATGCTAAATGCTGCAGTAATCAAATTCATTTCATAATAGATGATGAAAATAAAGGTTTTATCTTGTGCTTTAATGGCACTATTGTACCACGTTCTGATGGTATCACGTTCTCTCTACAGAACAATGAACTGCCGGAAGATCTTACGAAGAACGAGCGCATCCTAAGAATCCTGCGACTGCCGATGCTGAATGGAGGGAGTTGATGACCGCTGTGTTTGTTTTTAAGTCCATGAAAAAAATGAATGCACTACATCTCAGTCCTTGGAGACTGAAAACAGCAGTCGCTGCTTGCAACAGCTTTCCAGTCTCGTACAGCGGATGCTTGAAGCTTCAGACCAACAACACAAATGCACTGAAAAGCAGAATTGCTTATTCTTTATCCTGGAAATGTTATGACACACTGTAATATTGTCGTTGGCTTATGTCTTCATTCTAAAGCATTTATCAAAGGTGCTCTATGTAAATTTTTTGACTGTACAAAAGAATAAAAATACCATAATATGTGAAGTTCAAATACTTGTTTCTCAGAAAAACAATGCTACAGTCGGGATGTCGGTTTTTGTTTGGGTCAGTGTGATCCCGCCCGCTGCCAGTTTACCCAATAGTATCTCAACACGCCGGGTTGCCAGTTCTCGGAAAACACAGCGATGGAAGCCAGAAAACGAACTGGGTCAGACATCGCAAATTCTACCCGAGATAAAAAGCCTCTTCAATAAAAAAAAGAAAAAAACATTATAGCTGAGCAAAGTATAGGCCTACTGCAAGGCTCGTCGCTTTCTATTGTCACTGTCAGTTATGCTCGTTTCTGTTGTGTGTCCTCAAATCTGGCAACCCACGTGAGCGTCAAGAAAATCTGCAGTACCAGGTTCAACCGCTAGCTGTCAATATTGATTAGTGTATCTTAAATTGGCATATTTTATAAGAAGCAGCAGTTTAGGCTCATTTAAAATATATATATTAGTATTGTTAGAATGTCTTTAGCCTGCAAGTGTATTTAAATTTATAGCATGTTTTCAATAAAAGAGCTCATGAATCACGAGTCACAACCAAATAAAAAGCTCAATATTTACTAGATAAAAAATAATTATTGGCTCTTTGATGAGTAGCTTTTTTTTTTTTTTTTGCCATGTTTATTTTCTGCTGAAATGCATTTTGGACTTTACGTAGAGAGAGAGAAATCTTGGTGCTCAAATATTTGTTTTCTTTTTCTTGAACAAAGTCTAAACCTTGTTGCTTAAATATGTGCTTTCTTTCTTTATTTTATTTAGCATTTTGTCTGTGTGAGAAGTGTGGTAAAATGTTTATTTGTCAAAACAATAAATGTATATGAAAATGCTGCTTTTTAATGTATTTTATGAGGGAATTAATTAAATAAATTAAAAATATATATTTGATTTAGTTTATTATTTTAAACAGTACTGGCACCGTGTGCGTAGGTTTAATAAATTAGTATTTTTCAGTAAAATTATATATCTATATATATATATATATATATATATATATATATATATATATATATATATATATATTTTTTATTTTTTTATTTTTTTGGTACGTTGCGATGGAGGCGTGTCTGACACTCGGGAAAGGTGTGGCTCGACGCCTGTCATCCGTGACGTCACGGTAAACACTCAACGCGGAAGTGCGCTAAGACGCACAGATTTACCAACATCGTGATTCTGCGATACATTCATTTAAAAATGTTTAAATTTGAACCGTAACAAATCATAAGTTCACCTTAACATCACCGTCAACAATGACGAATGCCAATTTACAGGTAAGAGACTTTACAAGTCATATGACAGTCGTAATAATTGGCCTTTTAATGTATTGTATATAATGTGTATTTTTTTAGCATTTGTAGTCTATTTTTGCTCTAGTTGAATGTATGTTTTGACACCATACAGTCTAAAATATTCATTATACTGTTCAGCTTTAGCATTTATATTGTTTTGACATATATATGGGTAAATATGCATTTTATTCTCGTTACTTAGGAGGATTGTTTACTTTTTCGATACGTACGTATATAAATGTAAGAAGGTGCTTAACGTATTTGGTAAATCTGATAAAGGTTTTTTAGCTTGTGTCTATTGTCTGTTCCTCAGCCTGTCTTTAAACTGGTCTAACCAGTTATCCGTACATTACACCTCGCACAATATAACATAATCTTAAAAAACACAGGCAGTCCAACAGATATTTCATTTCAGTTCAAGATTTTAAACAGTTATTTAACTACAGGCACTTTCATGTTTCACTTTTATGTTATATTATTGTTTTACTGTTGTCTCATCAAGAGAAATATCACTTAGCTTCGTCTTTTGAGGAGAATAAATTTATTTCATTTCCAACCAAGCTGTCATTTTATTAATCAATTTATGCAAAAAGTGTGAAGAATATTTAATTGTGCGCATTTATGAAACATAAAATGAAATTAGAACGAGTCTCTAATGTTAAAAATGGCATTTCCATCCCAGAATGATGCTAAACACAATACATAATTTTAGATAATTTTAGAAATGGCCTGGCCTAAAGTGCCTGTAGTTGAAGAAATGCCCGTCTGTAACACATTATGAGGCCGATGACAGGCCTTTCCTGATGTCTCATCTGTCTCTACTTCTGTGCGATAGAAAGCCATTGATTTGGCCAGCAGAGCCTCGGAGGAGGACAAGGCGAAAAACTACGAGGAAGCTCTGCGCCTCTATCAACATGCAATCCAGTATTTTCTTCATGTGGTGAAGTGTAAGTACTTTTTAAGCAATTTAAAAACTTCATTTAAATTTTTAAATATATATTTTATGTTTATTTACATTTATTTATTTAAACATTTTATATTTATTTAAAAAATATTCTTATTAAATAAATATATACACACACCATAAATTAATAGTATATTAATAACTACATTTTCTTAATAGATATTAATTAAATATTAAATGTTTATTTTATAATATTAATGTTTAAATGATAATTATAAATGTATTTTATGAGCCAATATGTTGTCCTTATATTATATGTATATTGTTTTATATATTTAATATAAACATTGTTTTTATTTAATTTTATTTTTATATATTGTATATTTTTGTATATTGTTATTTGATCCCTCATTAAATGCAATTTAGTGAGCAAAACATTCATGAACTAATAGTGGCATGTTTTTTTTATGGTGTAGATAATTCTAGTTTATTATAAATGGATTTCATGATATGTATATAATTTTATTTATATTTAAATTTTATTTACATGTTTATTTTTCATTGTATTTTATTTTTATATATTGTCTTTGAAAACAATTCGATGCCTCATTAAATGCAAGTTAGTGAGCAAAAATGACATGAACTACTGATGGCATGTTTTCTTATGTTGCTGTTTTATGGTGCAGATGATGCTCAGGGGGAGAAGGCCAAGCAGAGCATCAGAGCAAAGTGTACCGAGTACCTGGACCGAGCGGAGCAGCTCAAGCAGTACCTGAAGAAGAAAGAGAGCGCACCGCCCTCCAAACCTGTCAAAGTTCCCCAGTCTGATGAGAAAGGGTGAGACGCTCTACTTCCTATGAACGTCCTGTTACACGGAGTAAGCTAAATGTAAAATTCACTTTTTACGGTCTTTCACAGGACCGACAGTGATGATGGGGATTCAGAGAAAAAGAAATTCAAAAGTCAACTCCAGGGTACAACATTTTGTGTTGTACAGACTTTTTAAAGTCATAATATGATCTACAAGCAATAAACTTGGATTTTCATACTTTACAGGTGCTATTGTCATGGAGAAGCCCAACATTAAGTGGGATGATGTTGCTGGTTTGGAAGGAGCCAAGGAGGCCCTTAAAGAAGCGGTCATCCTGCCAATCAAATTCCCTCATCTTTTCACTGGTATGATGGGTTACATACTGAAATATGCATGAAACTGGCTTTCTGAACTGTTCTAAACCTCATTATCCACAGGGAAAAGGACTCCATGGAGAGGGATTCTGCTCTTTGGCCCTCCGGGAACAGGGAAGTCCTACCTGGCCAAAGCAGTGGCTACCGAGGCCAATAACTCCACGTTCTTCTCCATCTCATCATCAGATCTGGTGTCCAAGTGGCTGGGAGAGAGCGAGAAGTAAGTGATCTTCAGATGTTGAGTGGGAAAGATGTCAACATCTGTCATAATTATTTCGGTTAGTAGGACTGATAATAATAAATACAATTTAAAGTACATTAAAAAGTTTGTAGACAAACTTTATGTTGGCTAGCCAGAAAGTGTGAAGTAGTTTTAAAAGTTTGAAGGTTTTAAGGCCATTCTATTTGCTGTGGTGTTCTGTGTGGTTTCAAAGGCGTTGCTACAAGGTTGCTATGGTGTTCTGGGTGGTTGCTAGTGGTGTTGCTATGTGATTGCTAGGGTGTTACTATAAGTTTGCTAGGGTACTCGAGGTGGTTGCTAGGGTGTTGCTATAAGGTTGCTAGGGTGTTGCTATGTGGTTGCTAGGGTATTGTGGGTTGTTGCTATGCAGTTGCTAGGGTATAGATAGATAGATTGATTGATTTTTGTTATGTCCTGTGGCTCAAAAGGGATGCAACAAAATTGGGACACATGAGAAAGCCGAAGTTTAAAGCAAAAGTTTATTAACAAAAAGAAAACTATACAAAAAATATGTGTAATGAAGCAGTCAGGCATCAGTAGTGTAATGCTAATTGAATGCATCGGAATATAATGTGCTGTAGCATTGTGGTGTGTGGAAAAAGAAACGCAACCAAACAAAAAAGGAAACAAATCAAATAGGCCGCCCGCGTCTGCCATCCATTTTGCTTCTTTTAAAGGCCCAAAGGGAAGTAAGCAACAGGTGTCGACAATGTAACCATTTGGAAGTCGTCCAACCAGCGCTGCGGAAAACCCCACTAAAAACATATATATATATATATATATATATATATAGTCTTTAGTCGGGTTTTGATATATATATTATTTACTTATTTATACTTATAAATATTAAAATTGTGTTATATTAATATATATTGATCATTTAATTTTTTTAATATCCTATTATCTCAACATTGTCTCGTTGTACATAGTTTTTTGGTGTTTTGATCTCATTGATTCCTTGATTTCTTCTGCCTTCGTTAGTAATACTGTTGTGGTCTTTAGGTTAGTGAAGAATCTGTTCAGTTTGGCTCGGGAGCACAAGCCTTCAATCATATTCATTGATGAGATCGACTCCATGTGCGGCTCGAGAAACGAGAACGAGAGCGAAGCGGCCCGCAGGATCAAGACAGAGTTTCTGGTCCAGATGCAAGGTAAACGCAAAGCTAGCATACTTTTTGTGTGTGTGTGTGTGTGTGTGTCATCTGGGTCTCATTTGTTAGGGTTATTATTGTTTTGAAAATGTGACATTTTTTATGTTTATTTTATGTACTTTCAGTTTAGTTTTAATTGTTCATAAGTTTTGAAATGTGGATGGTTGTGTGGTGGTCCGTACAAATTTCAGTTAAAACAATGTAAAAATGAGTTGATTTAATATATTATAATAACATCATTTTATTTTTAAGTGAGTCATTTTTATTTTTTAACCTTTTTTCATTGCTATTTCAGACCCACATTTATTGTTAAACACGCTATACAATACAGCATATAGTATACTAATAATGTTTAGTAATACTAATAATTTTATTTTAGTATTACTAATAATTTAATAATGTATTACAATAATGTAATAATTTTATATTAAAATATTTTATTATATTGTAAAAAAAAAAAACTTTGTCTTTGTCTTTAGTTAGTTAGTTTAACTTTATTGTCTGTACAGATTTCCTGAACAGAAATTCATCTTTGAACTGGCATAGAAGATGCATCTTAACAGACAAAACTATACATTAACATATCACATAATAAAATACACAAAAAAATGTATTATAACCTTCATTTTCCCATTTTTGCAGGTGTAGGAAATGACAACGAAGGAATTCTGGTCCTTGGCGCAACCAACATCCCCTGGACGCTGGATTCTGCGATCAGGAGACGGTGCGTTATATAAATTCATACACATTCTGATGTCTTTAAATTTCTTAATTGGCTTTTGTTTATTATTATCTTATCATTACAGGTTTGAAAAGCGCATCTACATCCCTCTTCCTGAGCAGCCGGCTCGCTCCACCATGTTCAAGCTGCACCTCGGCTCCACCCCCAATAGCCTCAACGAAGCTGATTTCATTGCACTCGGAAAGAATTCCGATGGGTATTCGGGTGCCGACATCAGCATCGTCGTTCGCGACGCCCTAATGCAGCCCATTCGCAAAGTCCAGTCCTCGACTCACTTCAAAAAGGTACAAAAGGACATTTATGCGACTAGTAAAGTGGTCGAATCGTTCCGATTCCATCCTCTCGTGTCTGTTTCAACAGGTCAGAGGAAAGGCATGGAACAACCCCGATGATGACGTGGATGACCTCTTGACGCCCTGCTCTCCAAACGACCCAAACGCAATCAAGATGACCTGGGTGGACGTGGAGAGCGATAAACTCCTGGAGCCGATAGTTAGCTTGGTAAGCTCAAGTTTAGTAAAAAAAAAAAAAATAGCAAAAATCCCAGAGCTTTTTTTGACCTTGTGCTCTGTGTCTCAGGAGGACATGCTCAGGTCACTCGAGAAGACCAAGCCCACCGTGAACGAGGAGGATCTGGTGAAGCTGAAGAAGTTCACTGAGGACTTTGGCCAGGAGGGTTGAATTTTTGCATTCTTGTGGCATTTATTTATATTTTCCACCATTATGTTTACAAAGTTCTTTCTGCATCTTTTATTTTTCAAACTCTTCATTTTCTGACATTTTCTGGAGGTGAAACATTTTTGCAACTTAGCTGGCTTGATATTGTCCTGAACATAACCGATCAGTGGTTATGATTTTGAGGATGATTAAGCATCAGCAGCCATTTGAAACAAATCAGTTACTAAAGATCTTCTTAACTTAAGAGGTTTGTTGCAAATAGACGCTAAAGTTTATACCAAGACTTTTGGGAAAGGAAAACAAAAGTATTTTTATGTACTTTAATGGCTGGCCACTTTTTTACCACAATGCTAAATAAGACTTTTGCTTAAAATAAACAAATAAATAATAAAACAAGACATTTAAATAATAATAAAAACACTTAAAAAAGCTAACTTTAAATTTACTAAACTTTGAACCAGTATCAATGACAACCACAGATTTGTGAAAAAGTGTTTACAAATATGTGAATACATGTTTTGGGTAATCAGACGTGTTTATTTGGCACCTTTTGAAGTTTATTTTTCTACTCTATTTCTACTTTCATCTGTAAATAAAATGTATAAACTACCTCTGATCGCGTGTTTCTCCTCTTTGTGGTTTTTACTTGATCTAATGTTTACACAATACTTCAAAGAAATCGTAACCAGAAAAATACCAACACTAAGCGGCAGGGAGCGCTTTTACACAGTGACGCAGAACAGTCCAGTAACGTCATTTGCGTGACCACGTGGCTCTTTTAAAGTCACTATACTTGCACGTAGAGCGGTATGTTTTCTGTTTAGTCCATTTATGGTCGTGTCTTACTGTCTAAATCTGAAGGTTTGTCGAGATCTGCATATATCTCCCAAGCTCTATTTGTACCCAAGACATTTACCAAAGAGTTTGACAAGTTAATATTTGATTTTGTTTGAAAAAAACAAACCTCATTATTTAAAGAAAAATATATTATGCATTCCATATGATCAGGGTGGTTTAAATGTTGTGGATTTTACGACTGAATAGCACTTTTAAAATAAATTTTTATTAAAAATAATTGCTCTATGTGGAATATTTTCCCTATATTCCCTATATTGTATTGTCTTGAATTCTATTTCTGCCAAAATTCTATCTCTATTCAGAAATCAGGGTACTTGGTGTAACACTGTAGGCAGTAAAGTCTTTAAACATTTGTTTTTAGATAAACTTGATTTAATTAATGATAAATGCAGTAACCAATCAATTAGATCTCTTTTTGTTAATGTCTCTTCTCCATCTAAATTTGTTTGGGTTAATATGTTTTCCTCATTTGAGTGGGAACATTTTTGGGGAGTTCTTAGTCGGTATTGTGTAACAAATAAAATTGCTCACAGAATATATCCTGTGAAAGAAACATTAGAGCATTTTCATCTGGATATTGATTACAATTGCTCTTTTTGTAATTGTGAAAGAGAGTCTATTGTGCATTTATTTTTTGAATGTGCTTGTTCATCTTTCTTTTGGTATGAGATGTCTCAATTTCTGTGTTAAAATGAACTGCAACCTAGTCTTAAATTCGTCCTCTGTTTTACTTCATTCACATGAATATGACTTTTCCAAAAGAATAATATATATTATCGATTTGTTTTTGTTATTAGGAAAATTTTTCATTCATCAATCTAAGTGGAATAACTCGAAACCCAATTTTGCTCATTTTCAAAGTCTTTAAAGGTTATTTAGAATCTGTAAAGTTTTCAAAAAATCAAAAAGCCCAAAGAACTGTATCTTTGCTAAATGAATTTAACATATGTTTGTGATGGCCTTTTTAATTTTAAGTTCTTTTTTTATTATTATTATTGTTCTTTCATTGTATACTTGCAAAATGTGGAAATGTGTGGAATTGTGTTGCTATTGAATTCTGTAGCTTTGAAAGTTTAATAAAAAAAAAAAAAAATAGTTAGACTTACAAACCATGTATATAAGTATTTAGTACTAGAAAACATGTTGACCATTTTTTTAATGGAGTGTTTATTATAAATGATTTATCTGTGAAAAATATAAAATAATAAAAAATGATCTGTATTCAAAAACATTAACATGCCCAGTCTAGTTGCTTGGTTTAAGATTAATCTAGGAGTCCCCAAAGGGTGTTTTATCTAATGTAAATTGCATTTGAGAATTGACACAATGAATAAACTGACAAAATAAATCACAGGACATATTATTTTAATAGTTTATAAATAACACACTGATGATTATGTTGGTATATTTTGCAACATATTTAAATGATGTTTGTGAGGTTCAAACAACAAAGCAACAAAGAAAAAAAAAAAACAGAAATCATAAGCATATCTCAGATGAAAATGTCATTTTTCTAAATCATTGGTCCATTAAACTTAGTCACACAAGTTTCAAAGCAAAGGACCTGAGTTAAACTAAACCAAGACCTCAAATCCATTCTGATAAATCCTGTATAAATGAAACAATTAAGATTATTATCACTTATATTATCACGTATATGCTCATAATTATACCTGTTAAGTAAACACAAAGTCAAATCGATCACATAATCATGTGTAAATGTGACAGTGAGTCTAACCAATCACGAGTCGATCCAACTTTTCCCTGAAGTTTCCCTTATCGCATCCAATCACAAACATTGGGACTAATCATTGTGCTAGTTAACTGGAAATATGCAAACATTTGATATTAACTCTTAAGAAAAAAAACTTTACAAACACATAGGAGTCAAGACAAAATGAATCACAGAAATAAACCTAAAATTATCTCACAAAGTGTAGTCTCCACAAAAAAGGGAAAAATACACACTTGATAACACTGAGTATAAATAAACACAATTAAATGAGTTAAACGAAGGCCGCCACAAAAAAACAAAGACAAAGAAAGGAAAAATAACCAGAAAAGCTAGATTTAAGGACACACTCTGTACTCTGTCCTGAATAACATCGCAACTGCCGTCACAGTATTAATCATGTATCATCATTAGTCCTATTTTCCTGTCAAATTAGCTTTAAATGAATATTTCACACAAAAATGAAAATTCTGTCATTATCTACTTGCTCTAGAATTGCTTAAAATGCATTTGATTTTTAAAGATGATTAACAAAATGTTCCATACAATATAAATGGATATGTTGAAGAAATTTCGCCAAAGAAAAAAATGTTATAGGTTTTCACTTTCTCAAAGAAAAAAAAACAACAGCTTACTATATATATATTTTATGACAGAACTTTTATTTTTGAGTGAACTATTCTTTTTAAACGAGAATGTCAGTAACATTTAATTCAGCAAAATTTTGTCTTTGCAGCCACAAGTGACACTGAAAACTGTCATTTCATCATAGGACAACATTAGTATAAGACGATAATAGACACTTTGTCTTATTAAAGAGCAGGTGATCTTTAAACTTTACTGATTATCCTTATCTTGAGGCTAGCCGCCAATATTTTAGTGTACATCTTTCTAAGTTACATATTAAACTTGCAAAGCAAACAAGTTTTTTGGTGCCTAATCAAAAGTACATAAGCTTTGGTACAAAGACGAATACAGAAAAGAAAGCGAATGCACCCCCAGCCTGGCTACATTATCAGACCTGTGCAATATGAGGTGTAAAGGCAAAGTTAAAACAACACGGGAACAGTTTCCCGTGCTGTAGGTCAGGAAGAGGTTGGGCTGGGTTCACGCAAACACATTAGAATACGGAAAACAGAGAGCCGAGGGCCAATCCCGTCGCAGCGCCGGCCAACATCCCCAGAGCGACATCACCTGTGTCGTCACGACGACGCTCCTGCACTATGACATGGTTGACGCCGGGTGCGTATCCACCTGATGGAAACAAATAAACAAATGTCAATCAAACTACATAAAGGTCATAGGTCAAAAGCCAACCGATTTCCTGTTACCTTGATAATGATAAGGGTAAGCAACTGCATACTGCTGCCCATCCGCAGAATAGACCATCTGTGTGGCGTAAGGCGGAGGATGAGGAACATAACCGCCATATCCATCAGGATAGAAAACCTAGATGAACAAGGAAAAAAATAGGGATGCATGATTTGTCTGCATCAATTTGGGTATCAGTATACACATTTTTTTTTAATTGTAGATTTTTTTTTTCTTTTTCATTTTTGTTTATTCATTTTGTTATATTTAATTACGTTTAATTACATTTTAAATACATTTAATTAAATTATTTTTTTCAAATTATATTACAAATTAATTACATTATTTTATTATTTTACCAATCACTTTTGTTATTATTGGTTTTAGAATATTTAGTTTTTAAATTGTGCATGCTCATGTCCCCCTGTTTTTACATTTCAATTATTTATGTTTTTATTTGTGATTATTTTCTTTTTTTGTCATATTTAATTATATTTTAATTATTTTTAATAATTATAAAAATTTTATTATTATTTTTTTAAAGTACATTATAAAATGACTGAATTATAAAATGTACTTATTTGCTAGTATTTATAAATGTATTTTATTATAAATTATAACATTACATTCATTAAATTATAAAATTTAGAGAATAATAATTATATTTAGACAAAATAGCATAAAATTTTAATATCAGCCATAACATGAAAATAATTATCAGAAAACAATGGACATCAGTGTCCTGTTTTCTTCCACTGAACTAGTTGAAACTGAAACCATAATTTCAAGCAGTGTTTTATTGTTTTTTTTTTTTCTTTCCATTCTGATAACCTGTTTATTGCAGCCAATATACTTTTATGTGTCGCTTGTAAATGTAATCCGACCTCAATATATCTTCCTGGTCAAACAAGTCCATAACTAAACAGAAATGGAAAAAAGTCAACATCTAAAAAGAGCTTTAGGATGTGTTCACACTTGGCAGGTTTGGTTCGATTAAAACAAACTCTGGTGTGATTGCTCTGTTAGTGCAGTTCATTTGAATAAGTGTGTACGCTGCCACCAGAACCCTGGTGCGCACCAAACAAGCGGACTGAGACCCCTGAAAAATGGGTCCACCTTCCTCTGGTGCGGTTCGACTGAAATATGAACACAACACGGACCAAAGACATCTAAACGAACCAAAAACATTACAAAAAAAGTACCGAATACTCAAGCATATCTGTTTTTTTCTCATCCTAGTCATGCTGTTGCCCATCAAAGTTCGTTACAGGCATCAGAACCGCGTCTACTCGCAGCAGTTCTTCGTTTGAGTGTGACGGAGGGATTCCTGCCGCTATTTCGACTCCTTTACACATTTTATAAGATCTTCACGAGTTGTCAGCTCTATCATACGCCATCATATGTACGCACACAGCAAATACATTTAGCCCAGAAAACAGAATGTTTAGACAAGTTCTGTCGCAAAATATACGTCATAAAAGCCGTTTTTTTTGTTTTGTATCTTTAGGTTCGATGTTAAAAATGTCAGTGAGAATGCTAAGTTAACCAGGACTAAATGTATCATTTTCTTTTTTGGTCCAGACCAAAAGAACCAAGAGGACCGAACTACAAGTGTCAACACAACCTTAAAACTCATTCAACCACACAAGCTGGATATCTTATTAGTATAAAATATAATTTCCTGTAGCAATCAACATTTGTCACAGATATACAGCCATTTTCTTTTAAATATCACCGAGATGATATATTTATTACCTGTGGAGTTGGATTTAATTCAGAATAGGGCGGAGGTGCAGATGCTACGGCATCCTCGGCAAAACCGATCTGAGTGGGCGCCACAACCTACAAAACATGTCATGTCATTAAATGCCTCTGTAATGCTTCCAAAATCTGCTCCTGAAGCCATGAAAGTTCAAACATGTATGTGTATATATATAACTCACAGTGTTGAGTCTGGCATCCTGGAGGGCCATGGTCCAAGCCCTGCGAGAAAATACATTGAGTTTCTATTGAGAAATCTCATTTTAAAGCACACAGTAAGTAAAAATGACAAATTGGACTCACAACGCATCATCTGCACTGTCTGCGCAGATGCTGATGACCCGACCGTCCCGGCAGACGATCTGCAGGAGGGAGTCTTTGCCTTTGCCTTCGGGTGGTGTGAGCTCTGGGAATAAATAATAAAGGAGCATGAAGAACAACAACACATCAGAACTTTAAAATGACTTGTTATTCATCTTCTGTTGGACAAAAACCTCTCACGTACAAGCCTCAAAAGGGCCATTTTGAGGCTTTCTCATGTCTTGCGGTTTAAAAGCAGAAGGAAAGACAGCAAATGAAGAGTGAAGTGTGGATCACACCCACCTCTACAAGCGCTGGCGTTGCGGATGTTGATGCAGTCCACCTTCATGTGGATCTCATCTTCCATGTCCCGCCGCTGCTGGTCATCGTAGAAGACCAGACGTCCATCTGACCAGAGGTCAAACCAGTTCCTCTTCCAGCGCCGCAAGATGGTGCCTGATAAGATGATAGCAGTTAGAGACAGGCAGTATTTATTTATTTTTTGTTGATGTTTTGTTATATTGAATTACTTTTTAGAATTATACAATTTAATAAAATACTACTTTTTCAATTATATTATAAAATAATTAAAAAAATTATTTTATTAACAAACAATTATCTTTGATAAAAATATATATTATAAGAAATATATTATATAGTAATTGTAACAAATTTATTTATATTTTTATTATACATTTATTATAAATTAATTTAATGCAATTTTTATAATTATATTATAAAATCATTTAAAAATATTTTAATATCAAACATGTTTTGATTACTTTTTTATATATAAAATAAATATATAATAAATATAATATATAATAAATATATATAAGAAATATATTGTATAATAAATGTAAAAAATGTATTTATATTTATTATACATTTATTATAAATTAATTTAATAAAGTTATTATTTTTCCATTATATTATAAAATAACATAAGTTAACTTTATTTATATTATTACATTTATTTGTTATAAATGTATTATAAATATATTCAATTATAAAATTACTAAATATAAAAATATTTTAATTATGATTTATTTAGACAAATTATTTTAATATCAATTTAATATTAAATTATAAAATGTATATTTTTATATTAAATTATAAAATTAAAAAAGAAATGTAAATGTAATCTGACCTCTATAGTTCTACCTGATCAAAAATATCTATAAAATAATAAATAATCAAACAGAAATCATGAAGTCAACATCTAAAAATAGCTTTAAAACACTTACAAGAATAACAAGATGCAGCCTAGATAGTCAGCTCACTAGGTTTTGAGACACAGTCAAAGACAAAGTTCAGCTGTTTTTCAACTAAAAACTCATGCCAAGACAACTTGACAAGAAGAGGAAAAGAACCTAGTCGTGACTGAAATAAAAACTGAAAGCTCAACTGAAAAGCTTATCAATTCAACCTCCAAGCTTAAATATTCTGCATAATTCATTTATATTTCATGAGTTCCCAGAAGGCTTTAAATTATAAAAGTGCAGCTTAATATTGTATATGCATTACAAAAACATCCCAAAATGCTAAAAATCGACATTAAAATCCTTATTTTTAGTTATTTTGGGCTTTTTAATGCCATAAATATGGTGTAATAAACACTCACTCTGTCTGTGCAGCCATCCGCTCTTCACAAACGCCATCCTCCAGTAAACTCACTACCAACATAAATAAAAACAATTCAGTTAAAGTCTGCTAAGACCATTTTTAGGTATTGAATATTAAACTAAGCGCATATGCATGTAGATAGTGCCTCTGTTTTACAGTAAACATAGTTTAGCGGTTGAACTTCGCCTGTCAGGTTCAAAGTTAGCTTGCGCTCGCGGCGCCGTTGTGCTAAAATCGACGATAAACCGACAAAAAAAACATCCCAAGACGTTTAAAAACAACGAAACATGTTCAAGCACTACATTTGTCATATTTATATTCTGTTAAATGGATAAAAATGATTGAATCTACCCTCTTTCGCTTTGTTGATGTTTGAAGTGTGTGTGCGACTAGCAAAGTGACATCAGTAGCATCCTCCTCCTCCCAGCTCAGCTGATGCCTTATGTCACTGTATCAGATGATCAGCACGACTTTTATCAAGTTTCACAGACTTTTATTAACTTTACACAGTTCGTTTTAATGAGATATTAGCGTAGACATCGTTTGTAGGACAAATAACTCATATATTCACCACGTAGGGGTCAAAACAGGCAGTATGGAGAGGCTTTCGAGAATATTCCTGTCAGGATTTAGTTCTCATTTAGGTGCTTTTTACTTATATTGTTTTTAATATAATATTAATAATATTATGTATTATATAAATATAAAAGTCTTACTGTATTTTGTCTTCTTTAAAAAATGTCATGGAAATTTGGAGCAAACTGAAGGAAAAAACAAAAACAATTATTTCGTATTAGTATGTATTACAACCTCTCAAATAAGCCTAAAATAATAGCTTATAATAATAACCCATTCCAATGAAAATAAATGACGTTAATTTGAAAAGCAACATATAAAAACTAAAAACAGTCAGATCAGATACAACATGCCACCACTAGATGGGGCGGTTTCACTGGAAATTGAGTTCATTTAATGTTCACGCAAAGGAAAACGTACACTACTCTAACAATTATGCACAAATCCAAGTATAGATTGTTTTTTAAATGATAAGTAACCAGGTGAAGTTTTTTTGCAGTAGCATCGGTTATCATCATGTTACACATCATACTGCATTTGCCTACCTAAGCCTTATCCAGCTCAGTGTTTCCCCCAGTGACATTTCCCACTGACAGCTTAGTGAATAAGGGTCAAAACGAAATGATACTGAATTACCAAAGCCTCTATAACCCAGTTTACAAATAAATATTGCATTTGATCACTTCACATTTACATTTACACCAACAAACCAAAATACAAAGCATTTTGTGATCCAGTTCAGAAGTTTATGGTAATATGGTGCAACATTACAGTTACACTTCTTTAAATAGACAATTCTGAGAACAGATAGGCCAAATCTAATCTGAGATGTAACCTCTGGATGTTTGTCACTTTCACAGCTGGGATCAGAGCAGGTGACATTACAAGTCGTTGGCACTAGATATATCTAACTGCAGAACCGCAGAACCAAACGTCACAGCAGTCTGAGGACAGCAGCCTCAGACCCGAAGTTAGGGTGGAGCTGACGATGGCATATCCCGCCCCAACCACTAACCCTACCCTTCACAATTACTATAAGATCTACCTTAATCAATGCCCAACCCCACCCCACCACTAAACCTAGCTCCACCCCACCACTGGTGTGAGACTGCTGCCCTGGCGCTGCTGTCCCCAGACTGCTGTGACCTCTGGCTCTGCGGTTCTGGCTGGCACAGCTGAGCTCATTCCAGTGCTCCATGAAATAATCTCATCTGAGCCTCATTCACTCATACTGGGGAGGCTCATGGAGGCCAGATTGAAGTGATTTACACAACAACGTCTCGCCAGTGGTTGGCTGTTGCGGATTTTGTTTTGTCTTAATCTTTGGACAGATTAACAGGCCGAACCAATTGTGTGCCTCCATGGGACTAATGTGTGGGGAACTTGTGAACTTAAAACACTGCAAACTTCATGTAGAGAAGATTATATGGCTCTGGAGGAAGTATAGCAAATGTATTTAATCTTTTGGAAATACTGTGATGGTTAGTTATGCACGTTTCAAGTGACTGACAGGTAAGTGTCACAGAACTTTACATTAGTGCTTGTGCTGTTAAGTAACTGTCTTTCGATGCTTTATTGTTACATTTCATATAATGTGAGTACTATAATGTGTTTAGGATTTAAACTAAATGCAAATAAAACTCTAACAGCTAACCCAACGGTGTTATTACAGATCTGCAAAATTTCAAATAAAGCTAATAAAGTTGTATCATCAAGTCAACTTATATCACTTTGGATTTGATAAGTTATTAAAACTTATATAACAAACTTTTTTTAAAAATATAATAAAATATAATTGAATTTGAATAATTGAATGAATAATGTGTGTGTGTGTATATATATATATGTAGTTTTATAGGCTAATACATATACATTATATATACATTATTTATTAATTTATTATATTATATTATATATTGATTTTAAATTATATTTAATATTTAAGCATTTATGAATTTATAACCAATAAAATATAATTTAATTAATTTAATATTATTTATTATATAATATTATATAATGTATTATTATTTAACATTTAAAGTGGCATACATTTAAAAATGCAATAAATCATTTCAATACTGCAAATAAAACTATATTAATTATATATATATATATGTGTGTGTGTGTGTGTATGTATTAAGGCTATATAAAGGCTTTTAAAATGTTATTTTTATTATATATATGTAGAGAGAAATAGAGAGAGAGCATATAAAACTATATTTGTTATATATTACATACAATATAAAATTATAATACATTTTAATAAATTATATATATATATATATATATATATATATATATATATATATATATAAGATGTAAGTCCTTGTGTTTTAAGTCATCGGTTGGCCCAGGAAAACCTTAAAGCTCCCTTCAGCACCCCCCTGTATTCGTTTAACTAATTTGCATGTAATTACAAGGTGTGTGTGAATGTGATAGGACGTTTAAAAACCAGATAATAGCTTTTGCTTACAGCAACAGTGATTGCAAGTGTATTTTGTCCATGCTTGAATTACTGGGTTACTTCTCGCTACAGGCAGGGCTGGGTCTGTGTCGTAGGAATGCACAAATAAGAAGGTCTATTTTTTTTTTTTTTTGTCTTGCAGTTTATACGTCCTTGGACTCAACTGTGCATGAAGTTCAAGACCCAGCCCAGTGCTCTCTATTACATCTGGCTTTGCTTCAAACTGGCCTCAGATCAGGGATTTATACTTACTGGAAGAAAAATAATCACGGATGAAGTTTGACTGACTTCTAATGGGTATACGTGCTGAAAAATCAAACCAGATGCCAAAAGTTCTCTTAACGTGAAGGTAACGGAGATGTCCAGGGTGTTAAACATAAAGACGGGCACAAATCAGCGGGCGCGCGCTCACAATCAACAAAGGAAATTCCTTGGCAGCTGGAATATGTGCCTGGAGAATCGCGAACTTCCTCTCAGCATTTAAGAATTCTTCCATCTCCTTTCCACCCAAATTCAAGGGTAGGATTACGCTCCTCCTAATTGGGGGCGGAGCTACGCGGGCCGCTCCACCAATAGCAACGTTTTACAGGTCAGTTTCTCTCAAAGGTGGCCACCACGGTCTCCATAGCAACGTAGAGATCTTTCCACATGTAGTCGAGTTTTACAGTTGGTCCTTCCTCTGTAAAGCGAGAGGAGTGAATGATAGCCGGTACTTTAAACGCAGCTGTTTAGTAGGCCAAATTTGAAGTGGGAGTGTGCTGAACACACTTGAGCTGGCCCAAAACAGCTGGAGCGAGAAAGAGAGGGAGAGAGAGAGAGAGTGAGGAAAGATTTGGGACGCTCAAAACTGAAAGCAAAGCAGAAACTAGAGCAAGATGGGATTTGACTGGCCGCTTGAGTTTTTGCTGACTCCTGGTAGCTGAACATGATTTTTCAAAATCGTAAAATGGGGTTTTAAGGGCGCATATGGCTGCTGTGGAAGATAGACAGCAGAAGGACGAAGGAGGTAAGATGTTTGAAGAAGATATTTATTTGTTTTCTTTTCTTCTCAATAAGTGCGATGACGTGATTTGTCAGATTTACAGCTCTCGTGATCTTTAAAAGTTGTTTGTGCAGCTTTTATGGCCACCTGTGTGAGAGTCAATGAATTCGGATGGTGTTTTGTTTTCCTGGCCCTTGCTTCTTTGAGCCCCAGTGTTAAATAAATGTCAGATGAGAGAAGTGGTCCCGCGCGAGATGATTGTTTTCATTCCTGGTCCGACACAGAGTGACCCCCATGTGTTTGGGGTTCAACACCAGCAGCGAGAAGAAGAAGCAGAACTGTAGCAAATGACCTGAGCGCAAAGTGAGACATCAAGAACGCATGAATTTTATTACTCATTCCTTTGAAATGGTCTCATTTCCTGTAGTTTTCTCATCACCAGCCTTTTTTTTTTTTTTTTTTTTTTGGCACTGGAATTTAAAAACAGTAAATGGAAATAACTTCTATAGTGAATATTTCTATAGTCTATTTATTTTTATGCTTGACTCCAGAAGGTGTTTAATTGGCTATCTATCTATCTATCTATCTATCTAAAAAGGTCATGGAACAAAATCATATAAATCTCTATAGTGAATGTTTCTATATTCTATTTATTTTTATGCTCAGCTTAAAGATGTTTAATTTTCTAGAAAATGGTCTTTGTGAGCATAATATTTTATTTATGTATTGACTAATTTATTTTAAAACGTCATGGAACAAAATCATGGAAACTTCTATAGTAAATATTTGTACATTATATTTATTTATTTTTTTTACTCAGATATTTAATTAGCTAGAAATCGCTTTTTGTGAGCATAGTAATTATACATAGACAATTATTATATAATAATAATTATTTCATTTATTTATTAAAAAAAAAAAACATGATTGGAAGGTCCAGGAACCCTTATAATTTTTTATCCTGTACCTTCAGACTATATTTTTGTCCCTCATTGGTTGTTAAAAACAAACAGCAACAACAAAAAACATATTGCCTTTCTCTTTTGAAAATTACAAGATTATCATCAGTCAAATATGTTGCCATCTCTAGTCATTGAACAGCTAGATTTTGTTGTAAATATAGCAGCTTGAACACTTGAACATATAAACAGGTTTGTTAGTGTTTTAAAAACGTAATAAGTGATTAAAATTGTTTAGATTTTTCTTTCTTATCTTGTGTGTTTGTTTTCAGACAGAATAACGTCTATGTATCCAGACATGAAGTACCTGGAGCAATGGGAGTCCTAATTAAGAGAGGACCAATTAAATTAAATTAATCTCCCAGAAAACTCACTCGCTTGTGTACTTACCTCAGAGCAAACTTGCTTTTCCATTCCGGTCCTAAATAATGGCAAGATCAGATGCCAAGTGCATGTTTCTAACACCTGAATGGGTTTATTAATTAAAAGTTAAGAGCGGTCAGATGTTAGTTCGACAGCATTGTGTTTTGTTAAATGACAATTGAAAGTTTAAAAGCAGTATAGTGCTGTTAAGCCAAAAGCTAAAATGGGGATAATGTGTCAACAAGCCCTACATTATTCTCAGAACAGGTTAGCGTGTTGTATCGGTTACTGGCGAAACTATTTGTTCTACATCAGTGGCGTTAGTAGTTAGTAGAACAGATGAATCTTATGTGACACACTAAAATATTCATTATTACTTTCCCTCAGCCTTGGGAAAATCTAGTTTCAATGCCACAATGACATACTGACAGTTGTTTGTGACATTTTAGATTTTTTAGATACTGTGGACATTTTTTAGATACTGTGGTCAAGCCTTGGCCAAAGCTGTTTGGAAAGAATGAAAGCTGTGAAACTCTTTTTGTCAACAGAAAGTGATTTATCAAAAATTCAGTTGAATGAAGAATGTGCTTTCCACTGGTCTGAGGACAATTAAACCCTCTGTGGTTACTAATGGCCTCAAAGAGACAGTTTAAAATGCCAAATACAGTATATCATGCTGTAAGTGATACGTGTTAATAACGGCCTGTTTGCACACAATTATTTCCCTCAATTCATGCAAATGTCACTCAAAAATGCTAATGCTTACACTGAATTCTTTGCACTGAAAATTTTATTCTTAAGGAGTATTTTTGCCCCTTTTCACAAGATGTAATATAAGTCTCTGGTGTCCCCAGAATATGTCTGTGAAGTTTCAGCTCAAAATACCCCACAGATCATTTATTATAGCTTGTCAAATTTGCCCCTATTTGGTGTGAGCAAAAACACGCCTTTTTTGTATGTGTCCCTTTAAATGCAAATGAGCTGCTGCTCCAGGCCGTTTTCCAGAAGAGGGTGGAGCTTTAACAGCTCATGCTTCGGTTGCTCAAAGACAACAAAGCTGGAGAATCTCACGCAGCCAAAATGATGATTGTCAGTAACAGTGTTCAGCCTTATATTGTTTAAACCGGAGTCGAACACTGATGGAGAGACTCAGGAAAAAGTTACAACTTTTAGGATGAATCTGGACGATTCTGAACGGTTAGTAAATTTATGTAGTTGCTGTGGAGTTGATTCCACTCATCGACTAGCATATGCTGTCATGTTGATCTTTTGTGCAAATCCAGCGTTGAATTGACCCTAATTTGTGAAGCAGTCCGGCGTAAAATGACGGCATGGCAACAACACTCTACTACAACAAGTCTTCCTCTTATTTAAAGCAGCCCAACGTGGCCTCGCCCGCTTTGTTGCGTGTTCCCGTGAGCAGGGTTTATGTAAATTTTGGGATTTGTGATGTCACCAACCCGGGAAGAAGCTCGTTGTTAACCAGCTTGTACCAACCGTTTGTTGTAGTCCTTAAAAAGCAATTTCTGTAAAAGAAAATATCTCCCTTTGTATTGAACTTTGAGCATCGTAACTTTGCAGATGTTGTTTATCCTCTAACAGCAAGATTACACACTAACTAAAGTTAAAAAAGTGAAATCATAATCAAGGACCCATTTAAAAATATGTAAAAATCCTTGAGAAAAGATCAATTTACTTGAGAAGCAACAGTGACTTGTTTTCATATAACGCATTTTATTATGAGTGTATTGTTTTACTGCACTGTCATATTTTAATTATAAAGTAAACATGTTAAAAGCAAGTGCAATAAGACAAAATAAGAAAAAAAACAATCTATAAAAAACAAGTCATCATATCTTATGCATTGTTGATTCCCAAGTAAGTTTATCTAGTCGTGATAAACGAAAGTAGCGACTTTTCTTCCTGTGTTTATAGCTGGTGAGTTTCTCTTACTAGAAATCTTTTACAAGTTTAGCCAGCAGTAAAGATAGTAATGCAAAAAGTCAAGTTCTTTGTCATTGTACAAATACAACAGAATTATTTTAAATAGCTAAATACAAATACAGTAACTTGAACGTTTTTCGGTCAGAACGTTGCAAATAAAAATAACAGTTGCAGTGCAGATAAAACAGAACAGTTCGGTACAAAAAAAAAACTTCACAGGAAATTCACCATTTATACAATCAAACTTTCTCTGAAAACAAGTCTTAATATTTTATGCAGTCAGTGTTGTAGTGTTACTTCTCAAGTAAACAAATTTTGTTAAACCATAGGGTTTTTTTATATAAAAGACTTTTATTTCATAAACAAAGAATTCAATTAAGTATGTAAACATTGGGATTCATGCACTAGTTTGTGCGTGAAATCTGTGTATGAATGTTTTTACAAACAAATTATGATTCACCAAAAACTTTCGAAAGGCTGTAATAGAAAGGTTAAGCAGTAAGCCCTTATATGGAGATGGTTTTTCCATGTTTTATGCAAATTACTAACCTCATGCTGTCTCTTATTATTATACTCCAGATTCATGCACCTTTGTGAAATAGGCTGACATTTTTTGTGAAAACCTCTCCTGCATGTGCATACAAATATGAATAATCCACACAATTATTAGCCAATGATTCTCTCTTGTTTTTGTTTCTTTCCATCCCCTCAGCCACCATAATGTTCCACTGACTCTCTGATTCACCATGGAGGAAGCAGTGACCTCTGAGGATGCTGAACCCCTGCCTGCCCCATCCCAAAACACTGACATCCACCTCGGAGAGCCAGAGGACGGGTATCCTTCTAGCACCAGCCCAGAGCCTGGCTCCCCGTCCTCGCCTTCAAATCAGCAAACTCAAGGCTCTGCCGTATCGGCACTGCAGACCAAGGTCAAGGCTCTCTCTGAGCGCAGAGTTGTCTGGAAAGAACCAGGAAGTAAGAACCAGGACAAGAAGGTGGTTCCTGGGACCTTCATGCTGGGATACGCCCTCACTGATGCTTGGGGCTCCAGCAGCAGCGATGAAGACGGGGAACCTCGCAAGCCCTTGACGTTCCTCACAGGAGACCCCAAGCCTCAGGTAGAACTCGACTACAATCCCATCTCTTCCGAAAACTTGTTGGCAATTCCCCGTGGCCTTGGAGAAGGAGCAAGCCTGGAGAACCTCTCAAACGATGTTTGCGGTCCTCAAGACAACGCTTCCCCATCCGATAAACCTTGGATGCCACCAAAGTATTTCTGGAGGTCCATTAGACCGGAGATGCCAGTTTCAAACGGGGATGTTCCTGTTGGGAAAAACAGACCAAATGGAGGGCCATGGGCCGTTGGCTCCAAAATGGGACACAAGTTCCCAAGGGAACTCCAAAGGTCTGACAGCCTGGAGAGTCACCTGCGCAGGTACAATCATGGCGAGGTGGGACAATGTGGACTCTGGCGGGCTGACAGCTTGGAGAGCATGTGCAGCAGTGGAAGTGCGCTGTCCCTGGCCGAGAGGGTCGAGATGAACCGTGGCCTTCTCAAACAGATGCTGCAGAAAGCCCAGAACAAAGACCTTGCACTAGGACAGAGGCTGGAGGACCCGACGCACATTGGCGGTAGAGGTATGGAGATCCGTTACAGTGGCTCAGTGACATGGCAAAATCTATTAATTTCTTCAAAAATATGTTAAAAATGCAATTCAGACTCGCAGACATGACTTTAACAAACCTCTGCTATGATGAACAAGTTTTTAATTTCTGAATTAATATATATTTTAAAATGTATTTTAAAACTTTAATCATAATGTAGAAAAAAGAATAATAATGAAATATAATGAAATTCTTGAAAAAGTATTTATTATTTATTACTTATTAAAAAATAACAAAACTGATTGACTCGTTGCTTAATAATATAATATATTTAAAAAACGTTTGTCTGGCAAATCAGTCATGAGGTCCAACCAACATTCAGAAAAAAAAGAAAACAAAGCATAAACAGGAAGTGACATCATAGAAGACCCCTGCAGAGCCTCATGACTGTGTCAAGTTCAATAATTAATCTTAAAAATTCAGATAATTTGACCTTTTTATTTTTAAATGACTTCAGCTTGTAAAATATCATGTGGTGCGACTCCTCAAAATAGGAAGCAATAAGTCAACATATTTGCAATAAATAGCTTTTACATAAATGTTTTTTACTTTTTTTTAAAATAAAAAATAATTATGAATATGATGTGTATGTAATTGTTACTGGATGGTGACACCACATGACATGTTTAGACTAGAAACTCTTGAAAATGGTTTAAAAGATTTTTAACACTATATAAAATCAACATGAATACAAAGAGCACATTTTTAATAACCTGGTGTTTCAAACTGCCATCTTGTTTCCGGAAGCTGAGATGTAATCAGCCTTATCCATTGTAACGTAATGTACAATATAATGCATAGTTAATCCAAGGCTATCAGACAGGTGTTAAATGACGTTAGCGCATGTCTGATGAGATGTCATTGTCTCCTTTAGCACGTTTAAGCATTACATGCAACAGGTGCACATGACCTCTCTAATGAAGCAGAGGTCATATAGACGAGAGAGCTGGATAATCCAGATATAAGGAGACAGAAGGATAAGAATGAGAATTACACTGATTAAAAACAACTTACTGTAATAAAGGTTGTGAGATGGAAAAAACAAAGACGGTGTGGCACTTCATTTGTTTGCTTCATTTGTACTCAACTTGAAGTAGATGCTGCACTGTAGTGAATTTGGTGGAATGCAGGTCTGGTCTGTTCTGAAAGCAGGAAAAAATGCATAATAAAATAAAATAAAAAACATATATATGTATATTTTTAATATTTATATTAATATTTACTTAACTACTATTTATATTTAATTATGTAAATTATTTAATTATATATATAATATTTATTTTATATATATTATATATATTTAATATCAAGTCAAAATTAATTAGGGAGGTCAAAAGCCCCTGTAATTTGCACCCCAAATGTCTCTGTATCTGTTTCCACAGATTTCTGTGGCCTGAATGACAGTGATTGGGATTCTGGGATATCGCTCCAAGGTAGTGAACACAGCCAAAGGTGGGCAGCACAGATTAATGCTCTCACATTATTCTCACACACTTGTATATTTAGCTTCTCACAGTGCTGATTAGAGATTTATTATTTTAGTTGCCCAAGGCTCTCCAAAGTAGTTTTCCTCAATTTCTCTAAATGTGGAACATACAGAAAAAGGGGAACGTGAGCTCAGGAGAAAACAGCTGCTGAGGTTTTCATAAGCAGAGGAACGAGATCATATCATTGGCTCTTCCTGCCTCTCTTTCAAACTCCACCTAAGAGTTGAAAACAAAGGAAATAGCTCAGCTCTTTTCAACAAACTAATAAAGATGCCATGAATTCTGTTTCTTATATAAAAACATGGGTAATTCTTGAAAAATGTTTCATTAAAAAAATCAGGAACATAACTTTGTTCATTTAAATATTATTTAAAAAACAGATCACTGTTATTACAAGAAACCATATGGTCAAAAAGACTGTTAATGTGCTCATGTAGATATGTCCGAAAGATAACAGAAAGAAACATAACAGTGATGAAAAGAAATAACAGACACATTTTCATAAAGCATTATATTGGAAAAAAAATAACAGTGTAAGGATGATATTTGAACTTCAATAAAAGCCAAATTTAAGTAGAATTTTTTAAAAGTATTTTATGAAAATTCTATAAAATAAAAACAGGGTTTTTATCATTATGATTACACACTAAAGCTATTAAATAATGACACTGTTAAATTATATCAGTATCATATATTCCTTTTAGTTATATCAATAGTGTGTCCTGAGGTATACCGGTTACTGAGAAAGACACATACATTCTGATTTTGATTACTTCATATTAATTTTTGTGTACTTAGTGTTTTTAGTTTTAAAAATCCTTTGAATTAAACAAAAGATGAAAAAAGCAAAAAACAAACAAATCCAAATGCTTGGATTAAAAAAAAAGAAAAATTGTGAATTACTGACAGACAAATTACAAACTTGGCTGATAATAAAAAACAAACTTTTTTATTATTATTTAAAAAAAAATTATTTTACATTACACACTAAACAGATTTTACATTATTAAGTAACGAGACTAAGTTCAGTTTCCTTTGAATTACATCAGTAGTAAGTCATACCAGTTCCTGAGAATGACCCATACATTCTTTTTATATCTTGGTATGGCCATATTTCTATTTTAGAGTAATATTCAGGGCTTTGATCATGTAAACATATGCATAAGCCCATCAAGCGCATCATAATCAGGTACAAACCCAACACACACTCAACAACCGTCAGCCTAATTAGTGATGACGGCCTGCTCCACTTAATCCCCCCACTCCGCACAGGAGCTGACGTGTTTCTTTCTCTCTGTCTCTTTCTGGCCTGCCCACAGGGCCTTTGTGTCGGCCGACGACCTTCCGCTGAGCCCTCGCCACGAGCAGGCCAAACGACTGCTGGAGAGAGCGCGTATGAAGGCCCGGTCCAACCCTATCAAAGCCGACCACACCATCCTACCCGTCCAGAGGGACAACCCGTAAGTTTCTCCAGTCTCTTTTTCTCTAGTCTTCGGCTTGTTGGGGTTTCTGCTGGGGGGGGTTGGGCATCATGGGAGGGGAGGGTGTCTACATGGCTCTCTTCATATCAAAACAAGGAAACCTTCGCCTGCTCACACTTGAGGATTTGTATGGGGGATGTAGATCTTAAACTGTATTATTTTGGGGCTGGACTGAATTGTCTTTTGCTCCGTTTGTAGGCGGGCAGCTGATAAAAGGGAAGGGTGGGGGGTGTTTGGCAGATCTCTTTTCAGAAGCAACAGGTGCTGCTTTCTATTTTAGCCTGGCCTTTTAATATGGCATAAAATATGGCATGATCAAGACATTAAAATAAAGTTGTATCTTCTATATATTTGAATGAAACTGATGTATGAGTATTATATAATAATATAACAAAGATGCCCATTCAATACTATCACTGAAGCAGCAGGAAGCTAATGGTAGCCTCAATTTAAACTTCTAAAATAAGTGTATTGGCATCCTCCTCCATACTCTTCTTCTCTATTTCTGCCGGCCACGTGTTATATAAGACAACCTGAATTATACAACATGTACACACGTCTGGTGCCTCTAAATCCCACTTCCCCATCCAGCGCTCTGTTCTCTACCTCAGCACTTTCACACAAAGACAGATGGGCGATCCGCCCCAAACGTCTGTATCCTTGTTTGGTATGAAGACAAGCGGCGTGCATTGCATGGCAGCATCCGGAACAGATTAGGGCAATTTTAAACGTCAACAAAACCTGACACGCACTGAGAAAAGAGGGAAAATATATATTTTAAAAACGTTAATATATATATATATATATATATATATATATATATATATATATATTAAAATGTTCTAACAAATATATGTAAATAATAAAAAGTAATATTTAGAATGTATAAATAAGAAATTAAATTAATAATAAATTACATTTTCAGCAATGTGCTATTAGATGGTTTGAATTTTTCATAAATTACTGTACTTGATGTATTAAATAGAAAACAAAAACAAATAAAAAATACAAATTGTATATCAATATTCTAGCTTGGATCTAAAAATAATAATTAATAATAGTGAATTAGTGACTGACAGAAAAATCTATCTATTTTTTTTTATTATTTAAACGGGAGCTTTGATGAAACTGCTTTGCTGTACTGCTTCGCTACACCTGTCATGTCTGCCAGCTGTTACTTTCCTTCTCCCTAATTCCCTCCCTGCCTCTCCCTTATGGGGAAAACAGCTTGGTGATGTTGATAACACTGCTGTCAGTTTGCTCGGGTTAAACTTAACACTTAACTGCCTCTCTTGAGATTGAATGCGCAAGACAAACTCACGGCTGTAAAAAGTCCCATAGGTTTCAGAACAGTGCACAATGCTTAATGGGCATAAAAAGTTCCAGTGCACACACCTGTAGACTACTATTCCAGCAATTCCGCATCTTAGCAAACAGGGAATATAGAAAGGCACTAGTTTTGATTTTCTTATGTCTAACAAAGACCTGGTGATATCAAAATGTCTGGTGTGCAGAAGACGACCTTCCTAAAAGGAGCAAAAAAGCATGTCAGGAATGTGCACAGAGGAGCCAAAGCAGAGGGAAAATTTCCTCAGGAATTTGCCCATGTCTCCATGCTTAGAGATAGACTGCAGGCCACTTTGGCATGCATCCGTTTCTTTGAGTATCTAAGTACACAGGAATGCAACTAATTTCATATATGTGCATGTGTGTACAGGGAGTTGCTCTCCTGGGTTGGTGTACCCTTACACCAGGCTCCTCTTGCCGGGAAGGAGGGCGTGGCGGTGCTCTCGGGAAACCTCAGTGACTCCTCCAGCAGCGACTCAGTGGGCGGAACCCGGCGGAGACACGGCCAGTCCCCAACTCGCGTGCGTTTCGAAGACGAATCTGAGAAGGACGCCGAGGTACGCTACCTGGAGCGGCTACGCCAGCGGCGCAGGGCTGGAGAAAGAGCACAGGGCCTGCTGGTGTCCAAACCCACCTTGTCATCTTACATCAATGGACAGGCAGAGTCAGGACATGGCTCGAAGGATTCAATATTCTGGAAGACAAAAGCCAAGAAGAGTTTGTTAAATGGCAAAGGTTCGGAGACAGAAAACAGGCAGTGCAACTCTTGTGGGACCTTTCTAAATGAACCCCATGAGCCTAGCTTGACCTCAAATACGCTGTCCGTACCTAATGGGGAAGTAGAAGGGAAGAAGATACCATGTTGGGTTGCTCCCACCCTTCCCAACCGGCTAGTCCGGATCGAACAGATTAAGGAGACGTACATTGGGACGAGTCCCGTTATTGTCCACAGTGATGGAACGCATTGCAGTCCTGTGGAAAACGTGAGCAGCAGAGGAACATTCCAGAAGCTGAAGAAGAAGGTCCGGAAACTCGAGAGCAAGCAGGAACCCTTGTATGTCAATGGCCTGAGGGTTCCAACACCTCCAGACTGCAACAAACTCACACCCAATGGGACTCAAATGTGTCTATCGAATGGAGTAGCATTGCCACTCAACCCCTATGCCATGGATTTACATGGACAGAGAATCCCAGCCGCATGCAGCCCCACATCCAGCAAAGGTCCTGTGGCACCTCCGTTGCCTCCAAAAGGAGAACCGCCCACTTCCCACCTTCCCCAGCCAACCCCTCCACCTCTTCAACCGAAAAAATCTGCCCTGAAATCCAGCTCCAAAGACCGTTCTAATGGTCGGCGGACCGTCACACTCATGTCTTCGCCAGAGTACCACCTGGTGCATCTGGACTCCACAGAGGCAGGGGGCATTGTGCAGAGTTGTCCTCAGGAGCAGGCTTCCTCTGGGTTGGGTTACTGGGAGGACAGATCTGCCATGGTCACCCCTGGACCCTTACTCAGGACAAGCCCGGTTCTGTGTGCTCGAAACCTACCCATACAAGGGGAGGAAAGGTCAACAGGTTAGTTTAAATACATGGGCTAATAACAGTAGTCAATGGTTTATCCATACACCAGGGATGTCTAAACCTGCTCTTGGATGGCCAATGTCCTGCAGAGTTTAGCTCCAACTTGCCTGGAAGTCCAGCACACCTGCCTGCTTGGAAGTTTCTAGATGGTTCAGGTGTGTTTAATTGGGGTTAAATCTAAACTCTGCAAGACAGTGGCTCTCATTTGACACTCCTGCCATACACATACAAACACAACCCCCCAAAAGAAACCTTGAGTAAGTGCCTTGTTTAAGGGAACAATGGTTATCATCTTTTGACAGACTCAAACCTGCAACCTTACTAGAACTAAGATTTAGCCTAGCTGGAAATGAGTTTCTCAGAAAAATAAACAATAGCATAAAGTCTGCAATTCGTAAAGCACTAATAGCACTAGCTGTAATAGAGCTAATAGAACCTCCTAATTTTTTAATACATATCTGAGCTTCACGCTGCAAAGGATAAAGCTAATATTTAGCGTTGTGAAGGTTAGATTTCAGATGCACGCTTACATAATATAATCTAAAAATTAATCAAAGCTTTTCCCAGAATCAACTGGCAATTCCAGGTAGACCTGTAAGCTCTGCTCCAGTCAGCGAGGTGTCACCTGTGGACGTGTGCGCTTCTCTTCACTGCGTTCCTGTCCCACTGGGGATTGTCCAGATCAGCAGATCCATACTGCCCTAGCAGAGTAATCCCACAGTGGGCCAGTTGCTAGTGCGATCAGCAACTACTCTCCCGGTCTTTTTCCACCCCCTCAACAATTTTCCATCTTGTGTGACGCTACTTGTAAATGCATTCTGACACTTGCGTTTCAGTAGCATTAGATGCATCACTATGTAATATTGTTATACTTAACAGTTCAGTTTACATAGTATCATAATACTTTCATCATAATATTTAACAATTTACATAGAATGTTTCATCAATCATCCTTTGATATGCATTGCCACGTTTTCTATGCTTACTCAGATGTTGAACAGCACCAGACTACTGGACAACTAGGATCTGATGCAACATCCAGCAATGCTGAATCAACACAGACTCATCTCAGTGATGGACACGTCAGAGGGCCAATCAGACCAGTGCATCACAGGGCACCTAGTCCAAACTTTTCACAGTGAGTAAAGAGGGAAAGAAAGAGGTGGAAATGATGAGTATGCTATGCTCTTACCCACGGCTACGTCCCTTTTCTGTAATCTTTTTTGGTTAGGACTTTAACAAACCAGATCCTTTACTAAAATGTTAAATCCTTTCGCCGAACAATTTAATTTCTGGGGCAACAATCATACAGATTGCTTTGGCAATTCAGACTCAAAGTAGGTCAGGAGAGATGTGGTCCAGACTTACTTATGACTCTATTTTTTGTCTACTACAACACTGCCACCTACTGACTGAGAATCACAATTGCATAAACATTTATACAGATGTCACAAAACCAATACCAAAAATCATGAGATATATATATATAACCTGTTATGACTTGCCCTGTCTTTTAGAGCGGGGGCGGATGTAGAGCAGCGGGAAGGTCGACCCAAACTCTCCCTGCGGCGTTTTTTCTCTGCCATGGGGCTGAACAGTGTGGGGTTGCTGGGAAAGGGGCGATCCAGCAGCATGGATCAGCTCAGCCTGCACCCCAAACCCAACTCAAACTCGAACCAAAACCTTCGGCCAACATCACCCTCCACCTCCCCCAGCCCCACACACAGACACCACCACCAGCTGAAGAAAGCCCCCTCACTGCAGAGTATACAGCTGGTTAGCATCTTTTGTTATTGTATGACCTTTAGAAGTCTCTCAAAAAACATCTAATTTTTTTTAAAGAAAAAACATGTGTTTCTTATAAATGGATATTAATTACAATCGAAGAGAGTATATACAGTTATTAATTTAAATTTTAAATTTCAAAGTGATAATATATAGTGAGTGGTACTGACTATATCATTTCTCACCACTAGGGGTCTCCATTTCTCCAGCTGAGGAGATCTTCATCGGCTCAAAACCTCTACATTCCCAAGAAGAAAGCAGACCGCTCCTCTGCATACACTCCAGGAGAACAGCCCTGTAGCCCTGTATTAACCAGGTACAACATTTATACAACATACAAATTAATAACACACTAAGATGATGCATCACTTTAAATTACACCAAACAACATATAATATAATATAATATAATAATGCAATGTGAAAAAAAAAAATCAATTGTATTGACGATTATTTTTCATTTTTTTTTTTTAAATGTTCACAATTTTGACAAATATAATTCTTGAGACATGAATATTGCAGAGTTTTTTTAAGGGTTGCATTATTAAAAAATATGAAATTAAGACAATTTTATTTAAAACAATATTACTATATTAAATAATTATAAACAAATATAAATATTATATGGGTCAATGGAGAGATGGGTCATTTTTTTGTCCAAAGGCCTTAATAATGATAAAAAAACAAAGATATGACATCCAAAGTATGTAAGGTAGTACAACTAAATCTTTTTTATTGAATCCAAAAGGTTTTAATTATATTTTGCTACATATAAAGGTATTTTAAAGATTTTGAAGTGTCAAAAGGTCATTCGGTTTAACCGTCCAAAGGCCAATACAGCTACTTCATTTGTGAATAAAATATGTAATAAATGTATATATTTTTTATTCTGGCATGATTTTATAACATCATATATCAACATAGTGCAAAATGGTATTAGAATTATGTGTAGAAGTCATTGCTTTGTTATGAGAAAAAATGTCCGGAAAAATGAATTTCATTGATGTCATTCGGAGTAACCAATATAAAGGGACCATTTTGGATCAAGTCATGCAGTCAATATCATGTGACAGGATGTGACATCATTCAGACACCTGCAAAGGACCACATGGTCATGAAGCAAAGTAACTAACTCTTCTTTTAACTACTTGAAAAATTCATGTTTTGACTTGCTCATACGCATGTCCCGAAAAAGGTCATTCGGTACAACCGCTATAAAACATGGTAAATGTTGAAATATTTAAAAACTTGTGCTAAATATAAATATAAAATATATAAAATATTTGCTGATATCTAGCTAGGTATAACCTAGCTAGATATCAGCCTGTTGGCATTGTTTAAAAATATCGTCATTTGGTATAACCAAATGTGTCATTCGGTAAAACTGAAATTTTGGTTAAACCGAATGACTTTTTTGGTGACAAATTTTGTCCATCTTGTAAAAAATGACTAAGGGAGTGTTAATCGATTATAAAAACCGCATAATCTCATTGTTAACACTGAATAAAACTTCAAAATGTATTATATCTCCATTATGGTTTTTTATACACTTTTAAAAACCTTATTCGTCAATGACATGAACATGAATTAATAGTAATATTATTATCATTATAATATTAATAATATTATTATATTTTTATATTTAAATATATCATATATACTGTAAATATATCTTATTTTCAAACTTTTTTTTTTTTTTTTTTTTTACAATTTACAGATTTTTAAATAAATAATCCCATAATAATTTACAAAAAAGAATCTGATACCATCACCGTAATATTTTGTAAGTATTATTTCATGCACATGCATGTCGCTCGGTCTTATTAAATCTGCCTATTTACCTCTTTGTAACCTTCTAGGCTAATGAATGATGGCAATTTCAAGCATGACATGTTCTGCGGAGCATGCTTCGTGCTCCTGTAACATTCAGACAGCTGTCGTGTTGTGCAACAGGATAAGTATTTTCCATTGACTGGGTCAGCAGCAGCAATAAAAAGAGAGGGAGGGAGGATAAAAATAGAGGTGTGTGTCTGCCAAAGAAAGACATGGAATGCTGGCAATGATCACCTGTCTACATGCTGCTGCTATATTCAGCCTAGTATTACTAGACACTGCCCTTTAAGTGTATTTGGGTTGTTCACAGTGCCAGATAGCGTGTTTGTCACCGGCGTTGCGATTCGATAGTGCCTGTGGATGTGTGTGGTGTTTATGAGTGTGTGAATGTGTGTCTGAGTGAAGGAGAGATAGCCAGAGAGGAAATTCCAGCTTCAGTGACTGGAGCAAAGCTGCAGCTTACATCATCTTCCTTGAGAGCCAATAAGGATATATCTATTCTGGTTGTGTCTTGTTTATTCAGCCTTCACAGTTGAAAATACATGATATTCTTTAAGGTGTAGAGATAAGGTGTCAGATAAGGGTTCTGTTTATATACATTTTCTTTTTCTTATATTATAAATATGATTATCTAAAATAATACTTATAAAATGATGTATTTAACATTTCATTTATTATTTTAATATATAAAATTACATATTTATAAATATACAGTGGTGGTCAGAATTATTGGCACCCTTGGTAAATATGATCAAAGATGACTGTGAAAATAAATCTGCATTGTTTATCCTTTAGATCTTTAATTCATAAAATTAGCAAAAATCTAACCTTTCATTGAAGGAAAAGAATTGAAAGTGGGGGGAAAATCACATTATGAAATAAATGTTTTTCTCCAAAACACGTTGGCCACAATTATTGGCACCTCTATAATTTTTTATGAGTAAAATATCTCTGAAGTATATTCCCATTCATATTTACATTTTTTTGGCACACCAGGGTTATCATGAACATGAAATTGTCCAGCCATGACTTCCAGTTCCACAGGAGTATAAACATGAGGAAACACAAAGGCCAAATTCTCTTAATCATTCATCAGAATGAGTAAAACCAAAGAATATAGTTCTGATGTGCAGCAAAAGATTGTTGAGCTTCACAAAATAGAAAGTGGCTGTAAGAAAATAGCTGAAGCATTGAAAATCCCCATTTCCGCTATCAGGGCAATAATTAAGAAGTTCCAATCAACTAAAGATGTTACAAATCTGCCTGGAAGAGGACGTGTGTCTAAATCGTCCTAATGTGCAGTGAGGAGGAAAGTTTGAGTGGACAAAGACTCTCCAAGGATCACAGCTGGAGAATTGCAGAGATTAGTTGAGTCTTGAGTCTCAGAAAGCCTAAAAAAATTATCAAACTGCACCTACATCCCCACAAGTTGTTCGGGAGGGTTTCAAGAAAAATCCTCTGCTCTCATCCAGAAACAATCTTCAGCATATTCAGTTGTCAGACACGACTGGAACTTCAAACGGGACCGGCTTCTATGGTCAGATGAGACTAAAAAAAGAGCTTTTTGGCAGCAAACTCACCAGATGGGTTTGGTGCACACATGGATAAAAAGTACCCCATGTCCACGGTTAAATATACTGCTGGATCTTTAATGTTGTGGGCCTATTTTTCTGCTGGAGGTCCTGGGCATCTTGTTCAGATACATGGTATCATGGATTCTATCAAATACCAACAGATAAAAAATCAAAACCTGACCGCTTCTGCTAGAAATCCAATAATGGGCCGTGATTGGATCTTCCATCAGGACAATGATCCAAAACAAACATCAAAACCAACACAAAAATGTGTCACTGAGCACAAAATGAAGCTTCTGCCATGACCATCCCAGTCCCCTGACCTGAACCCTAAAGAAAATAAGTGGAGTGAACTGAAGAGAAGAAACACCCACATGGATCTGAGAATCTGAAGGATCTGTAGAGATTCTGCATGAAGGAATGGTCTCTGATCTCTTGTCAGGTGTTCTCCAAACTCATCAGGCATTATAGGAGAAAACTCAGAGCTGTTATCTTCGCAAAATGAGGTTGCAAAAAGTATTGAATAAAAGGGTGCCAATAATTGTGGCCAACGTGTTTTGGAGAAAAACATTTATTTCATAATGTGATTTTTCCCCCATTTTAAATTCTTTTCCTTCAATGAAAGGTTCGATTTTTGCTAATTTTATGAATTAAAGATCAAAAGGATAAACAATGCAGATTTATTTTTACAGTCATCTTTGATCATATTTTCCAAGGGTGCCAATAATTCTGACCACCACTGTATATACATATGTTTGAAAATAAACATATAAATGTAATTAAAAGTAATTATATAAATATAAATATTATTTATTATAAATATAACCACTTAGTAACACCATAGCAACACTCTAGCGTAATGGTAGCAACTTTAATGATCAAGAACCACTCACATTTTCCTAAGAAAATAAAGTTCTAGCACTGTTATATGCCAACTGTTTGAATTGGCATAATTCAAAATCATAATTAATAAATAATAAGTAACTCACCATATAATCTTGCAGTAAAATACTTCATTTGTATTTCTGTGGTCGTTTTAGGTAGATAAATCTGTGTGTGTGTTTCAGGGGTCTTCAGCGTGCCTTGAGTGTAGAGGATGTGGGGCGGCCCAGTGCGGTGCGCCCGGTGGGACGCGTGGCTCAGGCCTTCCCCGACGGCACCATCTTACTGGAGCTCTCCAGACCTCCCAACGGCCCCTTTGGCTTTCTCATCTCACGAGGAAAAGGCAGGCCAGACTCAGGTGAGTGACCTCTCACTCTCGTCTTCATGCACTTCTGACGAAGTCGGAACGTTTAAGACTAACTCGCTTTATGTTTAAGGGGTGTACGTTGAAGAAATGGGCGACAGCAATATGGAGAAACTCTACGCAGGGCTGCTCGGGGTCGGGGATGAGATCTTAGAGGTGAACGGCGAGAAGGTGGCGGGACTCAGTCTGGACCTGGTGACTCGTTTAATGACTCAAAACAGTACGGCTTCAATCCGCGTACTACGACATAGACGCCTACAGCGCTAACTGAAGACCAGACTGAGCCAGAACGACTCTGATCGTGTTTTGTTTCAGTCGACGCAATCGAACACTGTGCTAAAAAGCGTCAGAAATGAAGTCAGGGATGAGTTTGTGTAAACGGCAGTATTACGTTTCACCGCCCTTTGGATTTTTTTGCTACTTTTGCTATTAACAAATGATGGGGTGACGGTCCATATTAAAGGGATAGTTACCCAAAATGACGGGTTTCTTTTCATGTATTTTGTTCCAATCCTATTTCATTTTTTGGGTGAACTCATCCCTGAAGCCTCTGTTATGGCTAATTTACAGTGGTACCTCAGAAAAATACCATATTCAGTAACATTCATTGGATCGTTGTTTCCTACCAGAATGGTACTATTGAATTATATTGTTACAACAGAATATTATATATCTGTGGCACAATTATGTATGAAGGACAAGGATATTTCACGTACTGAAAGCTAAACTCAAGTATTATTGTAATGAAGGACAGTCTAAAAAGACTTTTGTTTGCCAAAAAAGACCAATGAACATCAATGTTTAACCTTCTTCTGAACATTTTGTTTCATTGAAAGCCGTCATTTTCGCATTCATACCATTGGTTCTAGTACTAAACCTTCTCCATGCTGCTGACAAGTACACAGATCTATATTGCACACAGTCAAAAGAGGTTTATATACTCTCTTAGAACTCATTGCACACGCTGCAGTCGCATTGATCATCAGCTCTAAATGCTCTTTAGTAAATTGATTCGATATTTCTCCATGAGGCAGCACATTGGTATGCCTCTACAGTGCAACCTGACACCATTAGTATGCTGTCCTGAAGGATATCAGTATTACGGTACGTGCTGCGCAAAAAGCTACCAACCTAATGTATTTTGTTACAGTTATTTATATGTGTTCCTATGAAATAAAACAACTGGCTTTTGTGGGATGGCTTGTTTCTTTCCTTCTTATATTGTTAGTATTTTAGCAGGACCAGAAATGCAGTGAGGCACTTAGTATGGAAGTGAATGGGACCAATCCATAAACATTAAAATTGTTTCAATTGTATAAACACAAGATGTAAACAATATGAGAGGGAACTAAAAAAATCTCTTGCTAACATTTTCCATGTAAAGTTATAGCCAACTGTACAACTTTGTTGCCATGATAATGCCGTAAACTGTATAACCACTGTAAAAACGATGATTTAAATAGCTTTACAGTTCAAAGAAAATTAACAGAAGAATTATGGTAAATGCTTTTATAAAATTATAAGCTTCACATTTCTGCTTTTAATCAACCAAAAATTGTCCCCATTCACTTCCATTGTAAGTGCCTCACTGTAACCTCCATTTTTTTTTTTTTTTTTTAAGAAAACAAAGAGCAAGTGGAAATTAACTTTTGTGGTAATCTGTGGATTCAGATTAACTTGTACTTAACCAGAAATATTCCTTTAGATTCGACATGAAACGGAAGTTGCGATAATGTTTTCTTCCTGATTGTGATGTATATCCGAGTAAAACGGCTACTCGAACAAGAAAAAATGTAGGGCGGGACTTGATTTTGTCTGTGGGGAATAGAGTACCTCAGGGATGACGTGTTTTTGTAGGCCAACCCGGAAGTTAGCGGCGCACGGGTTCCCTCGATCAAAAGCCTATGCATTTTTCCCATAGACTTTTGGAAAATCGCAAAAAATGAGCTCTGTGTTTAACAAAGGGTTATGACACTTACACATTTTGTCTATCAGGATAATCTTTACAAGTTATTAAAACATTTATACATTTTGAAGCCTAAATAAAGTCGTCAGATATAAAAAGCTAACAGTAGGCTATAAATGGACTACATCACACCATGGTCGCGGATCAGCGTCACCACCACCAAGCTTCCACAAACTTCATTTAAAAAACAACTTTATTTAAAAACATGCTCGCTGATTATGATCTGCGCTGTGTATGAATACTTATCCACTTTTTTATGAGAAATGCTGTCCAAATGTCCTGTTTGTCATGATGAAGTCCCTGCCAAAGGAAGTAGTCCCTTTTAGCAATTTGTTAGCAACCGCCGTTTTTAAGACATAATAAAGGTTTAAAAAAATCACAAGCGGGTTATAACTGGTGTGTTTTATGTCAAAATGTGAAAATATTTAGAGGCTTTGTTAACCACAGACCTTATTTCAGGCGATTTAGCAAAACCCCATTCAAAAAACCCATTTACTTCGGGGCGATGGAACCGGATGTCCTAAAATGCTAACTCGCTTCCGGGTTTTGCCTACAAAAACACGTCATCTCTGAGGTACTCTATTGATTTTATCATTGGATGGTGGTGGTTTGCTATTGGTTGATCTCATGTGAGTGACAGGTTGTCCCATCCTCGTGCCAGTAAACATGTTATCAGAGATGAGAAGAGATGTCGCTGCAAGAGGGAGGGGAAGATTTTTTGATAAAGATTACGAGGGCAGGTGAAGTAAAAACAAAAAGCTGTGCACGGATAAATCGTTTTTAATAAAAACTACAATATAAAAAAAAATAAAATTAAAAAAAGCAAGAATTGTTGATTTTGATTTCATGGTGACTTTAAGGGACCATTTTTTCATTCCACTACTCTGCTTTTCCATTGTTTTTCTATGTAAATGTGCTAGACAGACGTCGTTGACTGTACAAGGGTATGAGAGTACAAGGTAACCCTCAAGTTAAAAGAAATTGAACTTTTAATTTAAATGTGTCTAGACCTTGCGTTTGTTTTCATTCCATTACCCTGCATCTTGTATTTTTAAACGCAAAAAATGCATTCTGTACGAATGCCCCCTAAGATGGTGTTTAAAGCTTTGTTTCCACCGAGCGGTACAGGACATTACAGTACAGTTCCATACTGCTCGGTGGAAATGAGGCATTAGAAACATGGCGCTTAAAGGGTTGGTTCACCCAAAAATGAAAATAATGTCATTTATTACTCACCCTCATACCGTTCCACACCCGTAAGACCTTCGTTAATCTTCGGAACGCAAATTAAGATATTTTTGTTGAAATCCGATGACTCAGTGAGGCCTGCATAGCCAGCAATGAGATTTCCTGTCTCAAGATCCATTAATGTACTAAAAACATATTTAAATCAGTTCATGTGAGTACAGTGGTTCAATATTAATATTATAAAGCGACAAGAATATTTTTTGTGCACCGAAAAAAAAACTAAATAACGACTTACATAGTGATGGCCGATTTCAAAACACTGCTTCAAGAAGCTTCGGAGCGTTATGAATCTTTTGTGTCGAATCAGCGGTTCGGAGCGCCAAAGTCACATTATTTCAGCAGTTTGGCAGTTTAAAACATGATCTGAATCATGATACGACACAAAAGATTCATAACGCTCCGAGGCTTCATGAAATCGGCCATCACTATATAAGTCGTTATTTTGTTTTTTTGGCGCACCAAAAATATTCTTGTTGCTTTATAATAATTATATTGAACCACTGTACTTACATGAACTGATTTAAATGTTTTTAGTACATTAATGGATCTTGAGAGAGGAAATGTCATTGCTGGCTATGGCCTCACTGAGCCATCGGATTTCAACAAAAATATCTTAATTTGTGTTCCGAAGATTAACAAAGGTCTTACGGGTGTGGAACGACATGAGAGTGAGTAATAAATGACATTATTTTCATTTTTGGGTGAACTAACCCTTTAAGTTGAAAGAAGGTAAACTCCAAGGTATCCATGTAAACTACAAAAAGGTAAATTTGTGAAAACTGTGACATCATGCGCTTTACGTGTTCAGTCTATAGGCACAAAGTGACATCGACAACTACTGGCCTGGCATGAATAATACAGCGTTTTTAGTCATTTTTGGGAATCCGTGTGAACGGGGATCGTTTTAACAACGTTGTCACCTGTATGCGAAAAACACAAATGAAAAGCGTTTCCGTTTTTAGTACATTGTTATCATGTAAACGTGCAAGTTGAACTTCTTTTAACTTGAGCGTCAGTTTTAGAATGCCACGTCATGCGCGAGACACTGCAAGCGCAGCGGTTACAGATGTCAGTGCGTTTACATTGAAAAACAACGGAAAAGTAGCGCAGTGGAATGGAAAAACACGTTCTGTGTGAACGGCCCCTAAGAGCGTCTTGGTTCCTCCAGCTGTCAGGGTGGAGGTAAATGGGAGGCGTGTGCGCTGGTCAATATCTCGCCTGTCCTCCCTTATTGATTAGACCATGATTGATTCCATCCTGGTCACCAACATTTATAACACACACATACACAAAAAACAAATGAAAAACAAAGAACATGCATTTACATTTACATAAGTAATAAAATGTGTTCCAAATGGTTGCTAGCTAGGGTATTCTGGGTGGTCAAAGGATCCCACTTCCAAGTCTCTTACCATATTATGTTCCCTAGATACATTTTTCTCAGTTTTATTGTACACAAGACAAAACGGTTACAAAACTAATAACAAACCTCTTTTAAACAAGATGCACAATCTCATTCTTGTCTTTATAGATGCTTATATTGGCTTCAGCTTTAAGCAATTATACCCTTCATTACTCAATATTCATAGCTGTGTCACTGTTAACTATAAGAAAAGCTCATGACAGCTGTTTAAAAGGACTCTGGGTAGGTTTATAGGCTTTCTACACCCTTATAAGTATGATCACTGCTCTCAAGTGCAGGTTTATGTTGTGTTTGTGTTGTGTGTAGCGATGCTAATGAGCTCAGCTGGCGGAGGGGTGCGTCTCAGCCCTGCCCCCACCTCCCCACGGGTACGAGAGCTCAGCTGTCCCCTCCACTTACTGCGGGATAAAGGAGCCCAATGCGGAACCTGCATCCTGCACCTGCTGCCTCCCTGCCACACACACACACACACTCTGTCTCGCTCTAAATCCATCATTAGAACCACTCCAGCTATGCAAACCCACAAATATCACCACTTCTTGGAGCCAAAAATTCTAGTCTATGTACTACAACTCTCCTTGACTATTATTAAAATAAACATTGCAGTAAATATTTTATATGCCAAAATATTAGTATTAATTCAATATAAAAATACATATTTAATTAATAAATTAATTAAATTAAATATTTGTTTAATAAATGCTGCCATATTAATCCTTTAATGCGTTACTATACACAAACACATATATTTATATATTACTTACCCCTGATAATATAAATTATATTAAACCAAAATAATACACAATATATAAAAATGTATTATAATCAATGAAATAAAATATTTTTGTATTAATAAATGAAATAAAATGTTTTATATTATTTTAAATAATATGCAAAACAATATTAAAGTTGTAATATTAATCTAACATTGTACTATATACTATATACACACTTGAAAAGCATTATTTACATATTATTATAAATAGGCAGTCCATATTTAACGTCACATATGAGAAATAAATTGTAGATAAAAAACTTTTATGTATAATCCTGTAATGCTCTAATATATGCATATATAAAATATTTTGATTATATATATATATATATAATTTCAGATCATATAGAATAAATATAAGAAAATAGTAATCATAATAAATAAAAATATATAATATACACACATTTTATTATAGTAAAACGTGCATATTATTTAAATATTAAATATGCAAAAATACTAATGCTGAAATATCAATAATAATACTGTACTATATGCACGTTTTTATTTACATATTCATATTATTAGAATTATTATAAATGGGTAGTAAATATTTAACACCACATATGCAAATATAGTATCAAAAATAAATGGCATATGCATAAAATATTTTGGATTGTATTTTAGTATAATATGCAAAACTAGATGTTATAATAGTATCTATACATGCGTGAGTGTATGTATGTGTATATACATGTATATATGTGTGTGTGTGTGTGTGTATATAAATAAAGTTTATTTATTTTTCATGTTCATAATATGAATAAAAATAAGTCATATTTCTCAATTTGGTCAACAAATTTAACATCTCTATAAACATGACCTCTAAAACACCTCAATGTAAGGAAGCGTTGAAGACCCCCATGTTACAGTCGTTCTTTGGAGGCTCAATACTGCTGGACTCAGGTGTTGATCTCTAATCATTACTGGGACAGACAAAAGAGGGAGGAAGGGGAGGCAGAGGAGAAAGACGCCACCTGTCATGAGATCATGGTGAATGGCCCCTCTCTGGCCTCTATGGAATGGTCCATCCTGCCTGCAGGATTAGTGGATCAATAGAGCACCGCTCACACGACGACGGTCACCGTCAACACAATAATCAATACCAATATTCTGATAGACGCTGATCTGAGCATGTCACCTTCTTCAAATTACAACCGCAACCAGTAGAAAAATACAACCTCATTCAGAGGAATGTTTCAGGATAAATACATATTAAGCTCTATAAACATCTCTCTTCCATCAGATTGTACAAAACAAAAACAAATAATAAACTTCTTATAATATACTTTATATTTCTTATAAATAAATCAATAAAAAGATATATATAATTTTATTAATTTCTATATATTTTGTTGATTTTTAATTTATTTTTTAACTCTGATCACATTTCCACACATCAACAGGAATTCAATCAAACACAATTTTGCAATGATTATTTTAATGGGGCTCAGATTTTCACACAGTGACAAACTGAGGGGTTGTTTGACAGTTTTCTGAGGGATGAGGAGAAACAATGGAGGATAAAAAAATACTTGCATTCTCTTCAAGAGTAAACAAACACTGCAAACAAACACGTACAATTGAAATTCACACAATCAGGAAGAACAGCGTTTATGAGCCCCTTCACTACCTTGATCTCTCCGCTCCGTCACTGCGACTCAAAAACAGTGACACAACTGTGCAATTGTATATTTTCATTTGTATCGTAAAATTGCATAATCAATTCGTTCATACTTCGAACCAATCAGAGCTGACGTACTGCATCATGTGACTGAGTGCAGTCAGAATCAGCTGGGACGCTATTATATGGGCCAACAGAAATGATGAGAGATAAAAACACTGTAAAGTCTCCTCGAGCTTTTGAAAAACAAGTGGTGTGATTGCTCAAAATCAGAAATGGTAAATCAGACAAAGTCTGTCCAAAACACATCCAGGTCATATTTCACATTAAAAAACATAAAATCAATTATATTTTGACTTAAGAAAATGAAGCCTATTTTTAGGATAACGTTTTTTTTTTCCGAATTATGACATTTTCATTATAATTAAGCACTTCTCATGGCCAATTAAAATTATTATAGAAAAAAAATATTTACATCAAGATAATATTTGATGCATTTAATTTAAGCTTGTTTTAATAAAAAAAAAAAAACTGTCCAGACAAGATTAGTTTTATTACTATATTAAATAAAAATGTATTTTTTCACATTACAGTAATGACAAATGTGCTTAATTGGCATGACAATGATGTCATTTAATAATGCAAAAAAAAAAAAAATATTTATTTTCTTATGCAAAATGTAATTTTACATTTTTTTCTTTCAATTTTGGGGTGAAATATAACATTTCTTTGTGTGATTCACCCAAGAGATCATTGAAACAAAATACAAACAAAACAAAAACTATACAAATAATACCCAGTAAGATTTTATACAGAATATGTAGTGTGCTGTCAAAAAAACAAAAAACAAGCAAAAAAAATACAGTAATTTTCATATTAGTGACTGCTGCTTCATACCGCCATTTGAGTTAGCAGTAGAAATACACCGCAAACCGTCAATTTGTAAAAATATGAATGATAAATATTGTCTGAATATACGTTCTGAAACCTAAAGTAGTCATGCGTGCCTGGCGTCCTAAAAAGAAATGTAACTTCACCCTCCTCTGTGCTAAGGCACTGGCTAGATAGTGACCTATACCTCACAGGACTTAAAGACATGAAAAATGAAAAATTATCAGCATAAAAAAAAAAAGATATTTTAAAGAATGTTGGCAACGAAACAGTTGAAGGTAGCCACTGACATCCATAGTAGGACAAAAAATACTTTGGAAGTCAATGGCTACGGTGAACTGTCTGGTTACCAACATTCTTCAAAATATCTTCTTTTGTGTTAAACAGTAAAAAGAAACTCATACAGTTTTGGAACAACTTGAGGGTGAGTAAATGATAACAAATTTTCATTTTTGGGTGAACTATCCCTTTAATTATTTAACCATTAGTTGTCAAATTTAGCGTTTTATACTAAAAATAGCATTTGGTCCAAAACTTCACTTCCATCTGAAGTGATTCTTTTTTGGACTTTCTACAGATTAATAACCAATTGTCACGCAATTTACACATTTGATGCTCACTAAAGAATTTTTGTAAATCAGGTTAATATTTCAATTGCTAACCTATTCGGAGACTTTTAGGCAGTTATCCGAAGCTTTTAACATCAACGTTTTCGTTAAAAACATGATTCCATCCATTTTCAAAGCGCAGTGCGTGTGAATAAATCTCACTAGTAACATAAAAAAAAAAGTAAACCACGCACACAGAAATAAACACAGACAGTAAATAACTAATTCTCATTAGTATGATCAGTAACATACCCGCTTAAACAGTATCTGGTTCATTAAACTCCAGTGTTTAGTAAATTTATAGTTAGTGCAGATTAGTTACAGTGGTCTAAACTGTTAAAGCAGTGTACAGGAAATAACGTAGGCAATATTTTCTAGTAGCACTAGAAAAAAAATACACTGTTATTAATTATTTTAGCTGCTTAAGTGTTAAAAGTCATGGTCCATTTGAAAGAAATGATTTACCCTGGATTATGACAACTCTTACGAAATGATTCAGATCGTATTATCGCCTAAACTGGAATGCGTTTGCAAAAAAACAGCCCGTGCTTAGTGTTTGTTTTCAGTCTGGGCTGCTTATAAGAAAGCAAAAAAGGAGTTCTACCATATGATGGACTACAGATGGAGACGAAAGGGTTTTGTTGTTTGTTCTCTCCCTTCCAAGCAGTTGGAGTGAACGTACGCAGGCGGGAGAGCTGTAGTGGAGTGCTGTTCACAGAACAATGAAGAGGATGATCACAACAAACAGGATAGCCAGAAGAATGCCGATAGCACACCACTGTCTTCGATCTGCGGGGTCAAGCAAGAATATAATGAGTTAAAACACTCTTATTTAGGTTATCAACAGCTAATCCATATAGCCATAGAGGTTTTATGGTGAAAGAAGAATTAAATGTTTTTAAAATGTTCCCACAATATTCAGGATAGTTTCAGATTTAATTCTTGGCTTCTCAACAAAATGCTTAGTTTGAAAAGGTCCGGAAGTCTGACTTCCTGTTCATGCTTTGCCATATAAAGAGCACTGCAGCCAATCACCTTTAGCTACAACAGGAAGTCAAGGGGTTTTCTTAACAGCAAACGCATGATGGATTTCTTTCTAAATAAAGTGCTAGCTTTATGAATTATGACAAAACGTTTTGCTTTTGGACATAAAAACTGTTGTTTCAGAAAAAATATTAAATGTATAGACAAAATAAATAGGATGTCAAATATTAAAATAAGAGGTTTCAGATCAATGACTCCTGAAAGTATTCTGAGAAAGACATTTTTAACCATGCGAGACAGTAAATGAAGCATGTCTGCTCTTCTGTTGCAGTATTACTCACCACTGGTCATGTGAGAAACTTTAGCCAGTTTCTTCATGACATTATCCAGCCTGGATTGAGTGCTGTCCATCTCATGAGAAAAGTCATCCAGCATTCTGAAAACAGGCCAGACACACAAATTTTAAAAAGGATAAATAATTACATTTAATTGATATACAAACAATACAATGCATATGTGTGTGTGCATTGTACTGTATGTAGACAAACTAATTATTAAAAAAAAAAAAAAAAAAAAATATATATATATATATATATATATATACACACACACATTTTAATATAAACGTGTTCACAAATTCAGAATTATTAAAAATATATTTAATATAAAAATTTTATAGAAATATTATTATATTCATATAAATTTCATATATAAATGTTCAAAAATATTCTAAATATATTCTAAAATTAAATATAATAGAATTTTATATATAAAAAATTTAAAAGCATAAATAATTACATTTACATATTATTTATATTCATATCCAAAACATCTAAACAAATTTTCCAATAAGTGGGGTTGTGCTTCAGCCATTGATGCTCGCTGTGAGAAATGCTGCCAGTATAGATCCAGCAGAAATAAGCGGAGTGATACAAACCGTGAAACAGTTTCCGTGTAATATTAGTAGAATATTGCATGGCTGTAAAAGGCTCTCAGCCAATCAGATTCGAGAACCAGAACTGTTGTGTGACTTTACCAATTTTGAAGTGACTTACACAGCTTGCTCATCCAGCTCTTGGCCGATCCTTTGAGACATGTTCTTCAAGACGCCAATAGTTCCCGACACTAACTCTAGCTGCTCATCCTGCTGTTCTGCTATTAGCTGCCATGTACACACACAAATAAAACACATTGTCCTGATAAGTGCTCATAAATATTGTTGAATATGCTAATCATGTGATAATCACCTGTTAACTGTGGTATGACGTATATATACACACGTACATGTTGCTGGGTCTGTTGTTCCTCAATGAATTGTGAGTTTGCCGTCTGCAGCTCCTTGTCCAGTCTAGTATACTTATCAGCACTGGGTTGCCAGATTGGGCCACGAGACCCACCATCCCCCATTAAAGTCTAACATGGGAACATAAAATGACAGATGATACCCAAACTATAAAATCATAATCTGAGCCTTACTTCCATAGCTTAAGTACAAACCTGTCGATTTTTCCTCTCTGACACTGTAACAGCCATTGGACTGGTCATGTGGTCTTTCATCTCCTGTAAAATGAAAATCCATTAGAGAGAGTCATCTACCACGGGTGCAGATATGTGTAAAGGCCTGTTCACACCAAGAGCGATAACTATAACGATGAAGATATTGTTTTAAAAATAGTTCTAAATTGAATAGAATAGCAAAGTCCACACCACAACTATAACGATAACACCACAGAGGAACAATATCACTAGAATGAATCATTGTCAAAACTATTTTTTCTCCAGCTGATGGACGATAAAAACATTGATAGCCAATCAGAATCCATCTTGCTTTAAAGAGCTCGAGCATTTAAAGATGACAGACGACAAAACTGCAGCACATGCTTAAAATAAACTGAACATTATCAAACATTAGTGTGGACACTAATATAGTTATCATTCTTGGTGTGAACAGGCCTTAAGTCTCTCAAATCTACTCACTCTAACTGTTTGCCTTGTGCTAGTGATGAAGGCTTTCCTCTTGGCCAACTCCACCGCATCAAGATTGAACTTCTTTGGATTGGCCTCCACAATACTTGAACACTGGGTTAAGGCTACAACCAACATATAAACATCTGAACCACATCAAGTCCAAACACTGGCTACCAGAAACAAAAGGATATTGATAGTCTCATCCAAGTCCTCCAAGTCCCATTCAATGGACCTCAAACTGTTTCGCAGCTCATTGGTGGTCCAGTCCACCTCCTCCTTGCTGGCTCCACCCGGGTCCTGTAGCAGCTCCATCCATCTCTGATGAAGCCCTTGAGCTGTGTTCACAGCCTTCTGCACCTCTCTAAGGAAAAGCAATCCATCAAAACATTTTATTAAAGTGAGGAACCCAAAATTATTTGAACAATGACAACGCTAATATCCTGTTTGATACATAAACAAAAATGCTTTAGTATTACAAAGTAATTTTGGGGGTATGGTACCATAATAATTCCCTATTTTGGGTGGTATCACGTGGAAATACCATGGCACATTTATCATGATATTTACATGGCACACCAAGGTACTTTCAAGTATACCATGGTACATGTTCAAAAAACATAGCATGGTACATTTTTCTAAGTGTAATATAGCAAAGAGCAGATGTTTGTTACCATACCCCACTACCACTTAAAAGGAAAACAATCTAGATATCGATTTAATGGCATGATATAATAATGGCGGAAATCGATAATTGCGGTTGCCATGGCAACAAGATACGAGCTTACTGAAACAGCTGTTTTAAGCGGTATTGCAACTCGCCAAAGTGTTCACACGCAATGCTAACATTTGTAAACAGAAATGTATAATCATAGGATAGCACTTCGAGTTAATAATCCGATTTCTCCGAAATCGATATATGATATTCTCTCACAGTAACGGATCTAAGCCATAATCTCACCCTTTCACAACGAAAAACGGATCTTCCATCGACATTTTGGTGCTCAGTTGAGTCGATTCTTGTGCGAAAATCTCATGCTCCTGATCGCGGCTGGTTTTGCTTTTCTTAAACAAAGGAGAGCGCTTAATATGTTGTTTACATGTGGGACGGGGCCCGGATCCGCTCAGCCGCCATTGCTCGGCGGAATCACATCCGGGTCCTTGAGCGTCTAGACACACGCCCCGCTCGCGGTAAATAAACACCAGCGTGCTCTGCGTGGGTTGTTTTGGTTTGTTGCAGTAAAAGAACAAAGCAATATTGCCCCAGAATGCACAGGTATGTTAAAATGTGTATAACACCATGTTTGTAATTATAAGCAAAAAACTGTTTAATTCAGATATCGATGTATAAAAATGCAGTTATACATTTCAACACCTCTGTATCCAAGACAGTGTTGCTTTATTATTATTTAATATTACAATAGTATATTAGAAACTTTTGTTATATACATTCGGTATATTATAATTATAACAATATTATTATTATTAGTAGTAGTACCATGTATACATTGGTAGTATTGTGATGATTCCTGATGGTAATATCATAGGTGGTTTGAAATATATTGTGGTACTGAAATTGGTATTTATTTAAACTTACTTTAAAAACTACCATGATAGTACATGTCCAACAATTTCTCTATTTTTTAAACATTTTATTACATGGTACCACATGAAAGTAACAAGGATACCACCATCTGATACCAAATTGTACTGTAGTGCCACTACTGTACCTTTATTTACTTGAACTCTATGTTTACTTTGATACATTACATGAATTAAATATCTCATATCTTTAAAATATAGATATTATTTTAGATATACTATGTTACAGATATTAAAAATGAAAATGCATTATTAATAATAATAATATCATTTGAAAACATTTTACAATAACTGAGTTTGCCACTGGTTTCTCTTAATCATTGTAGCTATGCACCTCATCTGCCTACTAAAGCACCGTGCTTCATACATTATTCATCACAGCACACCGCATTCTCATTAGTTGACTATCTACACCAATGCTGTCCACTGGTAAGAGGACATTGTGTATGATGTAAAACCAGCAAACCAGCTGGAAACACTTCAGCTCGCCTTAGCAAGTAAGGCTGCATAAATTATTAATCAACTCTGGTTTTATTTATAGTATCAGTTGCCAGTTTCCCATCAACACGCAGAGCTGACTGAAGAATTAGGAAATTAGGAATAGATGAGATAATATGCATGAGCAACATTATATGAATTGCATCCCTGTACTGACTGCAATCCATTAATTGCAAAATACAGCTGGATGCTGGTTTATAGCTGACAGTTTATAAGGCTTTTTCATATTCTTGTCAATAAAAGATACATTTATAAAGTGAATTACGTTTTGAGGCACTTGAAGCCAAGGATTTCACAAAGATATTGTGCGGTAGCCATGGCTGTAATCGTTTATATAAACGATCTCATAAAGTGTCTTACGTCATAACCCGCTCTTCCTGTCAGGTTTGTTTATGACCCATATCTTAATGCAGGGAAACTCACAAACCAACGCGGGAAAGGCATATTATATATATATTATACATATTATAGACTAATGAAAGTATCGCTATTAAAAAGCATTATCATCAGGGTTAAATCTCCCGCACTGTTCATTGTAGTTCATGAGTAGCAGCTAACTGTTTCTTCAAACAAAACATTGCCCTTCCCCCCACTAACAGCTCCATTCACATTTGCCCAGACACCGCAATGGTTTTGCACAATAGAGTCATGTGACACGACTGTAGCAGACAAACCATTACATCAGTCGAGGAAGTCAGTTGAAAAAATTAAAGGGGAAGTAACTTTTTTTCCCCCTTCTTATAAAACAAGAAGAGAAGCTATGTGGAAACTGTGAAATACTAATAATACAGGACTGTATAGATCTAAAACGATGTATTAGAAACTAAATATATTAAATAATGACCCTACCCCGAAAAAGCTCAGTGACATGTAAAACATGTTTACTTTCTTGTATATGTCGATTTTGGCTTGTTATTTGATTCTATTTGCTTACGAAAACGATGTTGTGTTTTAAATAGTTAATCTGAATTCTATAAATCAAAATAGCTGAATACACACAGCGAATTATTTAAAAAAAGATGTCTGTTCTAGCTTGAAAACATTTCTTTCCCTTTAAACAGTTCTCCCACGTTAGTATTTAAATATGACTCATCGCCGAAGCGCTCTCCTATTGGTCAATGCCTATTTGGCGGGGTGTGATTCACAACGGTGGCAGAACCCAACTCGAGATGTGATTGGCTAGTGTAGTCGCTGACGCTGAAGTATAAAAGCAAGTTAAAAATAGAAACGGTCTCATTCCTCCCTAGATCATTGTTGGGTGCTGAAGAGAATGTGTGAGTTAATGAGATCTCCTACACTCACCCAATAACACCGATATTGTATATTGTGAATGAGAATGAGGCTTTTGTCAACAAAACAAGGGACGATTTGATCTACAGGAAGGGGAAGTTTTTGGGCGTTATTTACGAACGTGTTTCTGCCCTTCTGGTCGATTCACAGTAACGTTTTGAGGAGAATCCTGAGAGGAAATCAAACGTGAAACGTTTGGCGAACTTTATACCGTTTGTGAACTTTAGCGTGTCGACTCCAGCCATGGAATACAAAGTGGAAGCCCACCGGATTATGAGTATTTCCTTAGGGAAAATCTACAACTCACGCATCCAACGAGGCGGCATTAAATTGCACAAAAACCTCCTGGTATCGCTGGTCCTTCGCAGCGCGCGCCAGGTCTATCTGAGTGACTACTACAGCGGCGCGTGCCTGAACGCTCAAAGCGAACGCGAAGGGAACGAATGGGACATTATGGACTCAGAGCGGGAGAAATTCCCTCCCTCTGCAACGGAATGTGACCGAGCAGAGAGCCCAGAAGAACCTCAACAGAATAAACAGCCCGAGGCGAGCGATAAAGAGCGGGAATATCGCGAAAACGACGACGAGGTGAAATCAGACCAGGCGGATTGTACTTCCACTTTACAACAAGAGCAAAACCTAAACCATACGTTGGACTCTGTTGGTAACGTTTCACCATCGGAAACCATCAACGAACCCAAGGAGAGTCCCTCAGACAGTACAGTAGCAGAATGTCAGTCAACGCCTGTACCGAACGGGGAATCACATCAAGCACCCAAAACGCACGTTTGTTCAAACAGGAAAAGAAGCGCGGACGAGTCGGAAAGTGGCGATTCGCCTCAAAAAAGGACCAAAGTTGCTTCCTCAAACGCTAAAGAGGACGAGGAAGGCGAGGAGATGGACACAAGTAACGTGTCCAACCTCATAACGATATTTGGTTCCAGTTTCTCAGGACTTCTTAGCAAGGACGGCGCTAAACCCGAGGCTGAGACAGAAGATAGTGGTCAAATCTGCTGCGATCAAATGTTGAAGAACCTAAACCCTTGGAGTACGGCGATTGTAGCTTTCTAACTGTATTGTACTGTACTTCTTATCCGGGTTGCCCTGCGTGCATTGGTAACACGTGGTCAGGCCTGGGCTCAACATCGTAGTGTGGGACTTCCCAGAGAGCATGAGTAGTGCTACCAAAGTACACGCTCAGTTTGGGCTGTAAGATGTCCGGGCATGCCTTTCTAGTGAGGGAACTACCTGAATGCTGGTGCTACTTCTTGGGATTACAGTTCTTTAAGTGTTGAACTCTCTATTCAGACGATTCAAAAAGCCATGTGAGCGAGTGGTATTACAACATATGCAAACGTGTCATGAAGGTCAATATTACATTGTCACCGAAACGATTCAGGGTCGATCACACCAAACTTGACTGTACGAGGATTAGGCCACTGTTTTAATGTCTTTGTTTTATAAAGACCTGTACATTTTGTAATATTTGAGTCTGTGTATATATTGCTTCCCATGTCGCATTCTGAATCTATGTATTTTGGTATGACAATTTACGTGGTGCTCACGTATTAAAAAATGTGAAATGACATTGTTTCTGTCCTCTCTGTTCATGAGTGAAAAAGTTGAGATCGTGACTAGTCACATGACTAGAATGACACCTCATCCCCCTTTTATGCAAATTATATTCAGACTATTATGAATTAAAATTCCAGCCCATTGCTGTTTTCAAGTTTCCCACGGTGATAAAACATTAAAGAATTTTAAAATTGTGATTTGTAGAAATTAATAGAAATTACTATGATTCTAAATAGTAAATGTGAATATAAATATTTAATATATAAATGCATAATAGACTTTCTTTGTCAAAAAATTGTAATATGAGTGCAATCTAAATTATAAATGTGTGTATATGTATATTATATACATATATAACAATTATTCCATAATCATAAATGGAAATGTATTATACAGGAAATAAATTGGTCTAAAGGTGTGGGAACCATGTGCTTCCCATACTTGATTCTGAATATGAGAATCAATGATATAACATTTAGGGTTAGTATTTATTTAATTATTTTAAGTATTTATAAAATGCAGCTTCCTCAAACAACTATTTAGCTGGTCCAAAGTGATCCATCAAGTTTGAGAAGAACAAGAATGCTCAGCTGCTGTTCCACTGCAATACTTCCAGGCAATTTTTACGGCATGTTGTAAAGAGAGCTATTGTGCCCCTAAAGCATGTGTGGTATGCAAGGTTCAGTTTCAGCGCAGACTACAGTCTCTTCTCGCAGGGCCTGTCTTTGGTCCCAGGCTATTCAACATGACATGCCTTTTTCCTACAAGAGAGAACAGTCATAATCATTGACGTCTACACATTTTTCATGCAGCATCATCATTTAAGCAGTCTTACATTATTAATAAAGGAGATATGATTCATAATTTACAATGAGAAAAAGACTTCATGCTCAAAAAGTGTTTCATTTTATATGAGTAATTATAGAGAAATGTATTTAAAGGGATAGTTCACCCAAAAATGAAAATTATTCCATGATTTACTCACCCTCAAGCCATCCTAGGAGTATATGACTATCTTCTTTCAGACAAACACAATCAGAGATATATTTAAATATCCTTAGTCCTCCAAGGTGGGGTGGGGGCAAAAAAAAAAGAAAAAAAAAGTGCATCCATCCATAATAAAAGTAATCCATACTGCTCCAGTGGGTTAATAAAGGCCTTCTGAAGTGAAGCGATGGGTTTTTGTAAGAAAAATATCCATATTTAAAACTTTATTAACTATAATAACTGCCATACGCATCGATTTGCGGCGGAAGAGTATCATCTGACCCGACGCATGACACAAAGACAAACACGGAAACGCAGAGGATAGAGCAAAACAAAACACCGGTCATGAATTAGAAGTCTAAAACAAGAAATTTTAAAGAGAAATGTAAGAGGATTTTGATATAAGGGCTTGAGTTTGTTGCACAGCCCTATTAGTTTGAACCGCGAGAAGCTTACAATACTCCTACATCCTGCGTCATACATCGCGTCACGGGTTACTCATTTGGCGCAAGTCGACTTGCGCAGTATGTGTATTGTCTTCCACAGGAAACTAGTTATTTTGTAAAGTTTTAAATATGGATATTTTTCTTACAAAAACGCATCACTTTGAATCAAAAGGCCTTTATTAACCCCTTGGAGTCGTATGGATTACTTTATGGATGGATGGATGCATTTTTTTTTGCTTCAAAATGTGGCCCCCCCATTCACAACCAGGAGCAAGGATATTTTTAAATATATCTAGATGTACACCTAGGATGTAAATTGTGGGATAATTTTCATTTTTGGGTGAACTATCCCTTTAATTCACTGGGCAAGAATGCAGTCAATGAGATAAGTGGAATAGTAATACGTACATAAAAGTCAGTTTATCTAAAATAAAATAAAGGATAGATCAAAAATATAACTGAACTACATTAGGTTACACCAACAAAAGCTTGTTGGGGTCCCATGCACGGTCATGGAAAACCTCCTGAAAATATCAGAAAATAAAAGTCATAAAAATGAATAAAATCGTAAAAAATTAATAAATATTAAATAAATATAATACTCTTTAATGAGTATACAAAAGTTATATACAGTTATGGTAATAACTTTATAATATACATGTAAAATCATTTAAAATGAACTTATAATTTAGCATCTAAACTATTTATAATAATTACAATGATAATATATAATATTTTGAAACTGAATCTCTAATAAAATTATTTTAAAATCCTTCACCAGTAATCACAAATAACTAGAAAACTGGAAAAGTCATTGAAATTCACTGGGGGTAAAGTCATTTGTAAAGGTCAGATCAGGTAGAAAAAGCTCAACAGTTTCTCAACAGTATGTTCAGCTTTTTAAAGTGCGAGTAATTTTCTCTGTCGAAAGCTGACGTTGGCTTCAGCAGAACCAGCTTGGTGTCCGGTGTGGCCGCATTCTTTCACACAGACATGGGCAGCTATTGATAGATACATTCCCTCGAGAAAGACCAGAAGGCAAGAGTAAAGCTGCTCTCTTGCCCTGCTCGTTTGAGAAATGTGGGTCATTCAAATCCCAGCTACGGCCAAGTCAGCTGACCACACCAGCACAGAACAGCAACAGAGCTGGAGCAGATGACGAGGGCGTGGCCTGACGTGTAACTCTTGGCTGGGGTGGACTTTTCCTCAAATTTCTGCAGTTCCTTTAATAACGTAATACCTAAAGTTATTATTGGCATTGGGAAATCCAATCCAAAATCAACATATAGATATAAAAACATTTGTCGCACGTGATGCAACATCACTGGCTGCTTCACAAACCATGCTTAAACATATCCAGCTGTCCTCTCCGGACTGGCCTCTCGCTCCTGCATTCCTCTGTCCTGGAAGGAAAGGGGGTGGGGGGTAGGAGGAAAAGAGCAAAGTTGTGAAAACGTTTCCTGCCGATATGCAGTAGGAGAGCATGTGGGTCTGGAATGTTGAGTCAAAAGCAGAGAACTTTAGCGGGAATGTTGATCTGATTAAAGTTCTGGTAAATTATCAGGTAATCGTGTGGCAGATCAGACTCGTGCCAAATGATAATGCAACAACAAGATTTTTTTTATTTTATGAAAAAAAAAATGTGAATGGTAGCCACAGTGTTGCTATTAGCTTTCTGAATTGTTGTTATGCTATTGCTCGGGTGCTCTGGGGGGTTACTTACTAGGCCAAGTTTCTATTTCAGTTGGACTAAAACAATAATTTTCTTTTTAAAACGTCATATAAATGCTCAATGTTCGATTGAAATCATACCAATCCAGTTTTCGCAAAATCCTGCAGGCAAAAAGATCCATTGTCAAGTATAGCGTTGCCTGAAGCACCACTCACACAGAATTCACTTTCAATCCAAGCAGCTTTCTGTAGGTCGAATTCATTGAACCTGTTACGAAATCTGTATGCACAAATCTTTCACCCTCACAAGAAATTCCTATTGAAATGACTGGATTTTACCCCCCAAAATTTGCTGAACAGCAGTAAATGTGACTGCACCTATTTGATATGCAAATATTTGATTGCACATTGTGTCACGTGTGCTTAAATGACTTGACTAAAGACTTAGCTAAACTATAACAAACCATATAAAGACATGTTATGATATTTATTAATATCATACACCCACTTAAATATAAATCTATAGGACTTTTTAAAATCCATTTTATCATAGGCCAAGCAAAAATCAACAGTATGAACATTTAGAAAAGTAACATCAAAACCAAAGTTCACAACTTGGCGTCAAACCCTTAACCGAAAGCATTAGCAATATACTCGACCTGCTAATTAGCAAATCATAGCTCTGAACAACAAAAAGAGACTATCAAGCAATAAAGATAAGATGTCAAGGACTGTTTTAGGTGTATAGGTGATTTATTGTGTGCTAAGAGCCATGCCGTGTCCCTGTCTAACATGGTCAGCCCCATAGAGAAGGGCAGAAAGATGCCTGAACAAAACACCCGTCTGAATACAAGTAGAGACAAGATCTACCCCAGAAGTTCCTTTGTTCGAAGCAAACAGCAAGTCAGGAAAACTTTTGACCACTCATTCAGCAAGATGGATATCTCCGCATTGACACATCAACCAGAGTGTCCCACAAAGCATTTCGTCAATGATCTCATCAGTCTCCACAATGCTACTCATCCACCTAGAGTAAACTAAGGTCTTTAAATAGTACTCCTTCAAAACTACCGGAGGGGGTTGGGCGCAAAGTGTGAGAATAATCTCACAAACCATTACATGGACTCTCCTATATTCATGTGACAGCTTAAAGGAGTCATTGTCCATTCAAATCAGCTTTGTGCGTGCAGGAATTACCAAACCTAATCAGGAGCCTTCAAAACACTAGCAAACCATCTGCCAAAAGATCAGACGTGCTTCCAGTAGTGAAGAAAATAAATATGAAATCTGTGCATATTGTATTTTCTTTATTGTGATCGGTTTGCCAGTAATAACAAAATATGGCATCACGTCATACGGGTTATCTCAGATTAGGCCGTTTATGTGAGACTGCAAAATAAACAGGGAAACTACAGCTCTAGTGTGCAATAAAACCAAACAGGGAACTGAAAGTTGTAACCGCAAAGCAGTTAGAACTTTGAAACTGGTCTACAATGACTCAACGCCCTTCCCCCCTGCAAGAGCACAATCACAAAGACAATTCGGCAGTGATCTTTTCAAGGAGGGGAGAGAGAAAGAGCCCTCGCTATGGCCCCACTATTCATTCCATTTGACCCCTGCCGGAGCCCAGACAAACTGAAGTCTTTGTTTATCTTGGGAAACTGGCAGAGGACAGGAGGGGAAAAGGATTTGGGTGGGGGAGGGTGCCAGGATTGGAGGAGGAGGGGGTGGTTGGAGGGAAAATGGGACCGGGGGAGGGGTATCCTGGGAAAAATGCCAGCATGGGATCAGTGACAGGGCTGGGCTTCCTGAAACAGGAGCAGCCTGGGATGGTGAAGGAAGGGGGTGTCGTCGTGGAGTTGTGGGTTTGGGGGGAGGGTCCACCTTGAAGGACCAGGCCAGAAGACCAGAGACGAACTACACGCGCAAAACGTCACATTGATGTATGTTTCCTGCTGGGCGTCGGGTCGCGTTTAATTGCAGTTCCCGAAAGCTTTATAGACTCTACAAACGGATAGCAAACACTCATGGAACTGATATGTGAGGCTTTTGCAATGACAACAGGCCTGAACATTTAGATGTCTCCTTAAATGCTACAAGCTGGGGCATGTTGAGAGCAAAGGAAGCATGGGGCAATTAGAGCAGACAGATGGCCGCTATGAGAAAAAAGGTGTACCTTTCTCATGTTTTGTCGTTACAGGAGGGTTATATGTCCCAACAGGAGCCCTGCCGTAGACAGATCTGAAAATAGTGAGAAATTTCACGTTAGTCAAACATGAACACACACACACTAATTCCTTTCGAATAGTCACTGATGTTGTTTACAGAGATTTGTAACTAATTTTTTTATTTTTATAAACGACAACTACTTTGTTGCCCATATAAAACTCACTGCTATTAGTCTAAGTAGTTGCCAGGGTGTTGCTATGCAGTTGCTTGGGTGTTTTGAATTTTTCTAGCAGGTTGCTAAGCGGTTGCTATGGTGTTTAGTGTGGTTGCCAACATATTGCTATGCAATTGCTAAGGTGGTCTGAATGGTTTTGACTAGGGTGTTCTGGGCAACTGCCAGGGTGTTGCTATGCAGTTGCTTGGGTGTTCTAAATTTTTCTAGCAGGTTGTAAGTGGTTGCTATGGTGATTAGGGTGGTTGCCAACACATTGCTATGCAACTGCTAAGGTGGCCTGAATGGTTTTGACTAAGGGTGTTCTGGGCAACTGCGAGGGCGTTGCTATGCAGTTGCTAAGGTGTTCTGTGTTTCAACATGTTCTACTACATCTAAGGTGTAGTTTCTAGGGTGTTGCTATGTTGTTGCTAGGGTGATCTGGCCGGTTGCCAGGACATTACTGTGCATTTACCAAGGTGTTCTGGTTGTGGCATTTTTCTATGAGGTTGTTATGCAGTTGCTAAGGTGCAGTTGCTAGGGTATTGCTATGTGGTTGCTACGGTGCAAGTTTAAAACTATGGAATCCCATTTATGCCTTAGAGTAAAAGATAGTCCAAACTTTTTTCTTCTAGAGTGAGTTTTGCACCTTTTCTAAAATAAAGTAAAAGATAAAAAGATACTTGTCAGAAAATAAATGATAAATAAAGTCATATTGTGAGACAAAGTCACAGTTACGAGATTTTGTCACAACTGAGAGAAATACAATCACAATTGTGAGATATAGAGTCACGTTTACCTCATTTTTGACTATTTAGGAAAGATTCCATACTTAGGGTTGAGGTGTAGAACAAATCAAAATTGATTTTGATCAAGTTAGAGGTTGGCAAATTGGTACTGCAAAATGTTTGTACCAATAAAATCTTTGTTTAAATCTGTTAAAAGCTCTTTATGAGTCCAGACCACTAAAAAAAGAGGAAGTATAAACATTTCTGCATGGGTAAAAATACCTTTGTAGTTTTCTCACTGGGTTAGTTCCTTGAAATGGTCAAAGTTCAGTTTAGAGTTAAGGGAAATTTTCTTCACAGGACTTTTTATTTGCTCACCATGACTCACACAAAAGTTTACTAAAGAAGACACATCCAAATGTGATATGAAGCCGAGGTGATTTTTGTTGTTGTTCAGTGACTAAATCTTACGTCTACATTTCCATTTGTCCTTAAAAGTAATGGATATATCATAAATATTCCGGTAACACTTTAGAATTCTGTTTCTTACTTACTGCATAACTAAAAAGGAAATACTGAAGAACTAATAGGTAATTCTTCATTAACACTTAAGTCACTACTGTTAACTACTAAGGAAGATGTGTTAACTAATCAGTATGTAACAGAATTTTATGATTATGTTAAGTAACAGTTAGCTAATCAATAACTAATGAATTCTGTCATACCTCCTGAAGAACTACTATTAATTATCTACTAATTAAGGTTCAAGAAATATGTGATATGCTGAGGAAAACAGACACACAGTACTGTATATGAAATATAAAAAACTAATCTGAGGTAAGTTGGCTATGGCAAGGCATTTAGAGTGGGGGCTGGGTTCCTTTCTGAAGTTGATTTCTTACAGAACACACTCACAAAACAATTATTTACCACACAGGCAAAAACCTCTATAAAAATTATTGTATTTGTTAATAATGCATTTTCATAATACTACCACTGATAACATTAGTAAATAAGAAAGGGCCACAACTCAACGTAATTGTGTTTGACTGTTCATTAGTAGTTACTTCATAGTTATATTTCTTGAACATTAATTAGTAGATAATTAATAGTAGTTCTTCAGGAGGTATGACAGAATTCATTAGTTATTGATTAGCTGACTCTTACTTAACATAATCATAAAATTCTATTACATAATGATTAGTTAACACATCTTCCTTAGTAGTTAACAGTAGTGACTTAAGTGTTAATGAAGAATTACCTATTAGTTCTTAAGTATTTCCTTATTAGTTATTCAGTAAGTGAGAAACAGTATTCTAAAGTGTTACCAATATTCCTTGATGGGAACTTTGCCTCTGGGTTGTAATGACATCACAGAGTCATATATATCTAAATAAGTCCAAAAATCAAGGTCAGAACCACCATTTTTCTTGGTTTTGACGCAACAGTAAGTGTTTTTGTGTGGCAAAAGTTGCCAGGGAGACAAAACAAGCTTTGCGCTGGAGAGTCAAAGTGGCTTAGTAACCAACAGCAGCTGCCACAACAATAAACACAAAGGAGCTCGCTAGAACGCTATGCATAGTTTTACAGTTATTCGTCCCATTCATGAAAACATACCTATCTGAACTTTATGAATAAAAACGGTGCTCATCATATACTCACTACTTTTATGAAACTGGTCGAAATTTGGCAAACTCTTTTTGGGGTGTAGTAATGAAAACTATCAGTACTCTTTGTCAAAACAAAGAAAACATTGTACTGTAGTGCTTAGCAACAATTCAGTAAAGTGATCTCCGTCCAGGCAGCGAGCGGCTCCACCTATTATAAGACCATATGCCGTATGGAAACAGTGAGAATATAAAGGACACCTTTTTCTCTCTCTGGCCTGCCACTGAGGAAACTCCAAACATTTAGACCCATTTGGGAGCAGACAGCTTTTGCTTCTGACTTGGCGACTGTTTCTAAAGTGAAGCAAACACAGGAGAAACAATGTGATCTTGACAGGAATAAAGGTTAGATTAGTACCTAAAGGGTTTTACAGACAAAAGCCACAGCAGAAACATTTTTCTAGTTCTTAAAAAACATCCATTTTCTGTTGCTTGCAAGGATCTAGAAACCAAAACAATGATCTAAAGAGTGTCTGTAATGTAACATCAAGAATGTTTGTTCTCCAAAAAAACTTTTAACCTAAGAACCCTATATAGCAAAAATGCTGAGGAGGGTCTTTGGTGAACCTAAGGTCATGCAATGAACCAATGAAGAACCCTTTTAAAGAGATAGTTTACCCAAAAATAGAGATTTGGTCACCTTTTACTCACCTTTATGTTGATCCAAACCAGTATGACTTTCTATGATCTGTGTCAAACAAAAACAGACATTTAGGAGAATGTTCACGCTGCTCTTTTCCATACAATGAAAGTCAATAGAGATGGCCACTGTATTTTCAAGAGATAACACCTCAAATTTTGGTCTGTTCCTCATAAAAAAAAATTGTAATGTTTGGTTTGATATATGTGTAACGCAACCTGTGCAAGTAAAACTCACTCCCCTGGCCTCATGAGGCGCACTAGCGATAGCCGCTAGAGACTGCAGTCTTAAGCTTCCTTGTTAGTGCTGAAGGGGATGGATTCTGGAATCCACTGCTGCTTCTATATTATATCTATCTATCTATCTATCTATCTATATATATATATATATATATATATATGTATGTATATATATATGTATGTATATATATATATATATATATATATATATATATATATATACATATTTAAAATAACTGTGTTCTATTTTAAAATATTTTAAAATGTAATTTATTCTTGTGATGGCAAAGCTGAATTTTCAGCATCGTTACTCCAGTCTTCAGTGTCACATGATCCTTCAGAAATCATTCTAATAAGATGATTTGATGCTCAAGAAACATTTATTGTGTACAATTGTACAAAATATTTGTGTACAATATTTCTTTTTCAGGATTCTTTGATAAATAGAAAGTTCAAAAGAACAGCATTTATCTGAAATATAAAGCTTTTGTAACATTATACACTACCGTTCAAAAGTTTGGGGTCAGTAAGAATTTTTATTTTTTTGAAAAGAAATTAAAGAAATTAATTATTTTTTTCAGCAAGGATGCATTAAATCGACGGTAAAGTCATTTATAATGTTACAAAAGATTATATTTCAAATAAACGCTGTTCTTTTGAACTTTCTATTCATCAAAGAATTCTAAAAAATAAATATTGTACACAAATATTTTGTACAATTGTACACAATAAATGTTTCTTGAGCAGCAGATCATCATATTAGAATGATTTCTGAAGGATCATGTGACACTGAAGACTGGAGTAATGATGCTGAAAATTCAGCTTAGATCACAGGAATAAATTACATTTTAAAATATTTTAAAATAGAACAGTTATTTTAAATTGTAATAATATTTCACAATATTACTGTTTTTACTGTATTTTTAATTAAATAAATGCAGCCTTGGTGAGCAGACGAAACTTCTTTTTAAAACATTAAAAATCTTACCGTGTCCAAACTTTTGACTGGTAGTGTGTGTGTGTGTGTGTGTGTGTGTGTGTGTGTGTTATATATATATATATATATATATATATATATATATATATATATATATATATATATATATATATATAGGTCATTGACAAATAAGGTTTTTAAAAGTGTAAAAACATAATGGAGACATAATTATTAAGTTTTATTAAGTGTTAACAATGAGATTATGTGGTTTTTATAATCAATTAACACTGCTTTTGTTATTTTTTACAAGAAAAAAAAAAAAAAAAAGTCATTCGGTTTAACCAAAATTTCGGTTTTACCGAATGACACATTTGGTTATACCGAATGACGATATTTTCAAACAATGCTAACAGGCTGTTAGCTAGCTAGCAAAAGGACAATCAAACATTTTATATTTAATACAAGTTTAAAATATTACAACATTTTCCATGTTTTATAGCGGTTGTACCGAATGACCTGATGTTTCGGGACATGCGTATGAGCAAGTGAAAACATGAGTTTTTCAAATAGTTAAAAGAGAGTTAGTTACTTTGCTTTACAACCATGTGGTCCTGTGCAGGTGTCTGAATGATGTCACATCCTGTCACATGATATTGACCGAATGACTTGATCCAAAATGGTCTCTTTTATATTGGAATGACATCAATGAAACTAATTTTTCTGGACATTCTTTCTCATAACAAAGCAACGACTTCTACACATAATTTTAATACCATTTTGCTCTGTTTATATATGATGTTATAAAATCATGCCAGAATAAAATATATACATTTATTTAAGATATTTTAATCACAAATGAAGTGGCTCTATTGGCCTTTGGACAGTTAAACCAAATTACCTTTTGACACTTCAAAATCTTTAAAATACCTTTATATGTAGCAAAATATAATTAAAATTTGGATTCAATAAAAGAGATCTAGTTGTACTACATTACATACTTTGGATGTCATATCTTTGTTTTTTATTATTATTAAGGCCTTTGGACAGAAAAATGACCTGTCACGTCACTGACCCATATATATTTTGGGTGATTTATAATCAAGTTATTGATCAGTGTTTATCCTTCTAAATATTAAATGATTTGAATGACTTCAACGTATGTTAAAGCATTTATTTTCCTTTTCATCTTCAAACACTAGAGAATAATGACGAATATTGTCTGTACCTCTCACTGAGAGAAAAGTACAACTTATATATATATATACAGTGGTGGTCAGAATTATTGACACCCTTGGTAAATATGATCAAAGATGACTGTAAAAATAAATCTGCATTGTTTATCCTTTATTGTTTATTCATTGTTGATCTTTAATTCATAAAATTAGCAAATATCTAACCTTTCATTGAAGGAAAAGAATTGAAAGTGGGGGGAAAATCACATTATGAAATAAATGTTTTTCTCCAAAACACATTGGCCACAATTATTGGCACCTCTATAATTTTTTATGAGTAAAATATCTCTGAAGTATATTCCCATTCATATTTACATTTTTTTTGGCACACCAGGGTTATCATGAACATGAAATTGTCCAGCCATGACTTCCTGTTCCACAGGAGTATAAACATGAGGAAACACAAAGGCTAAATTCCCTTAATCATTCATCAGAATGAGTAAAACCAAAGAATATAGTTCTGATGTGCAGCAAAAGATTGTTGAGCTTCACAAAATAGAAAGTGGCTGTAAGAAAATAGCTGAAGCATTGAAAATCCCCATTTCCACTATCAAGGCAATAATTAAGAAGTTCCAATCAACTAAAGATGTTACAAATCTGCCTGGAAGAGGACGTGTGTCTAAATCGTCCTAATGTGCAGTGAGGAGGAGAGTTTGAGTGGCCAAAGACTCTCCAAGGATCACAGCTGGAGAATTGCAGAGATTAGTTGAGTCTTGAGTCTCAGAAAGCCTAAAAAAATTATCAAACTGCACCTACATCCCCACAAGTTGTTCGAGAGGGTTTCAAGAAAAATCCTCTGCTCTCATCCAGAAACAATCTTCAGCATATTCAGTTGTCAGACACGACTGGAACTTCAAACGGGACCGGCTTCTATGGTCAGATGAGACTAAAAAAAAAAGAGCTTGTCGGTAGCAAACTCACCAGATGGGTTTGGTGCACACATGGATAAAAAGTACCCCATGTCCACTGTTAAATATACTGCTGGATCTTTAATGTTGTGGGCCTATTTTTCTGCTGAAGGACCTGGACATCTTGTTCAGATACATGGTATCATGGATTCTATCAAATACCAACAGATAAAAAATCAAAACCTGACCGCTTCTGCTAGAAATCCAATAATGGGCCGTGATTGGATCTTCCATCAGGACAATGATCCAAAACAAACATCAAAACCAACACAAAAATGTGTCACTGAGCACAAAATGAAGCTTCTGCCATGACCATCCCAGTCCCCTGACCTGAACCCTAAAGAAAATAAGTGGAGTGAACTGAAGAGAAGAAACACCAACATGGAGCTGGGAATCTGAAGGATCTGTAGAGATTCTGCATGAAGGAATGGTCTCTGATCTCTTGTCAGGTGTTCTCCAAACTCATCAGGCATTATAGGAGAAAACTCAGAGCTGTTATCTTCGCAAAATGAGGTTGCAAAAAGTATTGAAAGGGTGCCAATAATTGTGGCCAACGTGTTTTGGAGAAAAACATTTTTCATAATGTGATTTTTTCCCCCATTTTAAATTCTTTTCCTTCAATGAAAGGTTCGATTTTTGCTAATTTTATGAATTAAAGATCAAAAGGATAAACAATGCAGATTTATTTTTACAGTCATCTTTGATCATATTTTCCAAGGGTGCCAATAATTCTGACCACCACTGTATATGTTTAGGGGAAATATCCTGTTCAACCAACTTTAACCTTGAAGTAGCTGTGTATCTGTGTATGTGTGCTAGTATCCTTTGTTACAGATCAGTATAGGTGAAGTGAACAACCAACAACTTGCACCCTGGATGATGGAATGACTTGAATTCCCCTACAAACTGGCGCCTAGAAGACTGCTCTATGACCTCGGAGGTCACTCCATGCCTAAACCAGGATTTTTTTTGCCATCTGTATAATCTATGGAGACATGCTTATGTCTATCAATCCATGTGTGGACAATTTCTAACTATCTATTTTTTAACCAATCAGAATCATTCAATCGGAAGTAATGATGTAGTTAGTGGACTCTGTTAGAGTATAATTGCTGCTGTATTGAATATGTACACAGAGCAGCCTACAAACTCCTTGCTGAGTGTTGAATCCGACTTCTGCTGATGAAACTGCAAACTATTCTTCAGTAAAATTTATTCAATTTATTTTTTAAACTCTTCATCATATCATGTCTTTGGGTCTTTAACTGTAAATTCCCCTACAGCACGCCTACCTGCCATGCTGGAGACACTGGTTTGAATCCTGCTCAGACCAGGTTGAGTAGAACTGGAGGGGCTACATTGGTGCCGTGACCCGGATGGGAGTGAGGTTTAGGTGGGTGAGTGTATTGGAGGCCAGCTAGTAAGAGCTGTGCAAGTAGGCTCAAGAGGTGCATCAGCGACAGACGCAAGAAACTGCAGTCTTTGAATCCTTGTTGATGAGCCTGCCTCCAATGCTGGAGACACTGGTTCGAATCCCACTCGGACTAGGACGAGTATAACCGGAGGTGTTACATATAATTATGAATCAAGTGGACTATTTTTGCAGCACATTTATTTCATTGTATACAGAAGAGCAGAGGAACAACATCTCCAAGAATATGAGGGTTGGTAAAAAAAAAAGCCAGATTTTTGTATTTTGCGATCAAATTATCCTTTAACATATTAAGAAAGATAAAAAAGCACACTAAAGAGGAGACACCATGTCATCTTTTTCTCCTGCTGTAGACCAAAATGTTCTTATCTCATTCAACACCTGTTTAGAACGAGCGCCGCCCTTTAACTACCCCATCCAAACTATCAAAAGAACCGTTGAGGAGATCATGTCAGTTCTCATACACATTTTGACAATCAAGATGAAACATATGTGTCCAAGACACTGCAGCATTTAAGTATGACATAGACGTAAAAGCCAACATTGACTTTAACCCCTCTTAAATGCATTTCCCACAGTGCTTGACAGTCCAGCAGGTCACACAATCCCGTTCATTAGCCTCCTGCTCTAGTGACCCGCAGGAGGCCAGCAGATTATGGCTGCACAGCCCTGCTCACTGCGATTTCCTGCTACATGCCAAGTCAACAGATGCCTAAGGAGACTAGCGGATTTTACACGCAAGACCCAGACTGAGCCAGAGTGCAGAACCTTCCAGCAAGAGCTCAGGCTGAAAGTTGATCACAATTAGGAAATCCTGGACCACCCACTGGAGCTGATGGGAAGGTGCCACTTTAAAAATAGAGTTGTGTGTCGGGCCGGGAACAAAGAACAGTTGCTGAGTACAGCAGAAAATAGTGATGGCCTTTCTTTGACACGTGATAACATACACTAAAAAACATACAAGGTACTATGGTAATACCAAGGTATTTTTGAAGTCATTAACAAATGTCATTTGTCATTTTGGACATGATACTATGGATATGTACCATGGTTTTTGGATAGTAATAGTGTGGTATTTTTTGAACTCATTAACAAAATCATATAATATTATGATATTTCTAATGAGACTGTTGTATTTTGGACATGGTACCATGGCAGTCTATTACAGAAAGTACTGTGGTGGTACTATGGTACATTTATGGTATCACATGGTACTTTAAAATATAGCATGGTACTGAAAATCATGTATTGTACACTACAATACATCCATGATTCATGTCCAAACTACAATGATAGTACCATGTCTAAAATACTATGGTAATACCATGGTGCATGTCCAAAATTCCAAGGTAATACCATGGTACATGTCTAAAATACCAGTACATTTCCAAAATACCATGATAGTACCATGGAATCACATCCAAAATACCATGGTACATGTCTAATATACCAGTACATTTCCAAAATACCATGATAGTACCATGGAATCACATCCAAAATACCATGGTACATTTCCAAAATGCCATGATAGTACCATGGAATCACATCCAAAATACCATGGTACATGTCTAAAATACCAGTACATTTCCAAAATGCCATGATAGTACCATGGAATCACATCCAAAATACCATGGTACATGTCTAAAATACCAGTACATTTCCAAAATGCCATGATAGTACCATGGAATCACATCCAAAATACCATGGTACATGTCTAAAATACCTGAACATTTCTAAAATACCATGGTAGTACCATGGTACATGTTCAAAATACAATGGTAGTTCCTTTTGGTATTTATTTATTTTTTTTAAGTGCTTAAAAATGATACTATAGTACAGAAATGGTGCGTTGGGTATGGTACTAAGGTATCGTTTGAAGTGCGATGTAAATACCATGATAAATTAATATGGTAATCATTCAGTAGCAGGTTACATATTGCCATTTTTAAACACTAATGGAAATACCATGGTATATAAAAAAGTACTATGTTATTACTATCTGACAGGTCATGTACCATGGTTCCAACACAGTATATTCTGTAAAGGTATGCAGTGGTGCTATGGCTAATAAGAATGTTTTTGAAAGAAGACAGTCTGTATAGAGGACAAATTGGGCAATAAAAGGCCAGATATTTTGTGTGTGTGTGGAGCGGAAACAAAAGGTGGAGGAAGGGGGATGTCGGAGCAGAAGGGGAGATTTGGAAGGAACGGGGGGTGAGGGTATTGGTGACGGCAGATGCTGTCCCAGCATGACTTCAGTGAATCTGTGGTGGGGCTGTTGTTGGTGGGGAGGGGCTGCTGGCCTTGTTTGACATCAGCTGCAAATCTGGTGGATTCGTTTGTTTGTTTGTGGATGCATCCGCGTGCGTATGCGTGAGAAGGGTGAGGGTGTTGGAAACGCATGTTTTTGTTTGTGTCTCTGTGTGGCGTGGAGGAGGGGTGGTGCTACTGTATGTATGAAAACATCCTTGGGTGCTTGGGTGTCAGATTTAATTTGATCTGTCCAAAACAGTAGCAGAATGTGAGTGTGTGTGCATGAGACAGATAGACAGACAGATGATAGATAGATCGATCGATAAAATACTTCCTTGCTATCCCTTGCTTTATCACCCCTACTATCTGTTTGTTCATAAGTCTGAAGCAGCGAGGACACTCTGTCCTATATTATTACCCTTGAAATTACATAACCAGGACAGAAGTGGGGCAATGTTTGGAAGGGAGTGACATGAAACCTCCCTGAGCCTCCCAATGCAGCGAACAGCTGATTGTGTTTATTTTGCTTCATTCAGTTTCAGTGCGTGTGTGTTTGTGTGAAGCTGTTGGCCCTGTATGGCGGTTGCTATTTTCGTAAACAGAGCGGAGAGAGAGAAACAGCATTAGGATGTTAGAGCAAGGATGTTTTAATGTCATTGCTGTGCGTCACAAGCGTGTGTTGCATTGGTTCTAGCCAGAGGCACATCAGCGATCCGGACCCCTGAATTACACACCTCAAAATTGATGTATGTCTCTCAGACATGCATTAGAAACACAAACCTCACTAACTATCAACATTAGCAATTACATAATAGCTCCCCTCCCATTGCTTGCTATCAATAAAAGACATTCCCAAATCCGTAATCTAACGTCAAAACAATTGCCACTCCTCCACAACCTTCAAAACAACGCAGCTTGTGAGAGAAAGGACAAGTTTGTTGACAACTGGATGTGGAGACAGTCAAGAGCCCGAGGCAAAGGTGTGTTTCTATGAGGAGTCACACTCCAAACTGGTTGAACGAGCACAAAGCACATAATTGAGTGAGGTGAGCTCACTTTACGCTCATGTGGCTTGACCTGTACCCTGGGTGCCGCCCTTCTACCATCTCATCAGTAGCAAATCATGTCATAATCGTCAAGTGATTGTTTAGGTTCAACCACAAGTGGAAACAAAATAAATTAACAGGTTTTCATTATTAGAGCAATGTTGAGGAGTAACTAGCTAAAAGTAACAATAAATAATCAGAGCTAAGTACTTTTACAAAACAACGGTGATTTAATTAATAAACTAGCAGTATTTGATGGCTAACTAGAACTAATTTTAAAGCTAGCTCTTCAGATAGCATTGAAAGGACTAGATAACTAGTTAGGCTGAATTGCAACAAACTTTTAAGATCAACAAAAGAAATTTGTAGATAATCTCGCTAATAAAGTTAGCAAAACATGCTACGATGCAACCAACATTTTATCACTAAAAGACAGTATCTTTTATCAAGCAACTTTTCTCAACAATTTATCCCTTCTCAAGAAAGGGAGGCACTGTACCACCATGGTCACTTGGAGATATTTAGCAGACAAGAACACCACAGTCTCCCCGGGGGGTGGAAAAGATCGCAGTCGTCAAGCTGCGGAACAACAACAAACAAGAGTACTGAGGCGGGCCGATGCATTACCGTGTTTGTAGTTGAGCGCGGGGGAAAGTGGAATTAGCAACCCAAACAGTGTAATCACTCCGGGTGCTCCAGGCAGCGTGCGTTATTATTTCAATTACTCTGAGGGTTAGTGTAAGCCCTGAGGTACGCCAGATATTAGCCCACTGACTGCTCTTACTCTCTGAGGGGAAAAAAAGTAGAAGCTGGTAAATTCATCCCAAGAGGAAACCGAGGATTCACACGGGTGCATCAGAGATGTGACTTCAGCTAATGACACATCTCAACCTCAACAGAATCCTATGGGGGGGGGGCAAAAAAATCATAAATGTGTGAAATTTACGTCAATTAGCCACAGACAAATGTCCTCAGATGACATTTGATTTTCCGCATGGACTTATTTGTTGGGAATGTTGTGGACTGCTTGTTTAGGGTGAACCAAACTTTAACTCCATTCGCTTCGAAACCCCTCAAGGAGTCAAATGGTAATGAGAGTGAAAAAACCTCAAGACAAAGGGGACACATCCCCCAAATCAGGACCCCATCCTGGGAACTGTGACGGGGGTCACGGATGGGTGGGGGCAGGGCGTGTGAGGTAAACACATTCCTGCCGGAGGTTCTTCAGCAACCCCCACTCCCCACTTACCCCTTCTAGGACTCCTTTTTTTACCCCTTCATGTCACACAACACCTCCGTCATGACACAATACACAAACAGCATGGTTGGCCCCCTTCCACCGCCAACTCCTCGTTTTTTATACTTCCAACAGCTTTTCCCAACCCCCACATACACCCCGGGGGCAAAGGAGGCCAACCTCCTGCCAGCAAGCTGCCTTATTGTTCAAAGACAGTCGCATTTACGAGGAGGATAAAACACATACGGTATATAATCTCTTTACACCTAGCGCTGCCCAGAATGCTTTGTCTGAACGTGATAGCTTAGAGTGCCTTTAGTACAGGCACACCTCTGGTGTGGAACAAACGCCAGATGTCACCGCAAGAGTCAGGAACGGAATCAGTCAGGAAGAAATGCTCAAGTTTGTGCATTTGGTAGACATTTTATGTAAGATTAGCGTATATATTTTATGACGGTGCATTCCCTGGGAGTCAAACCCATGACTCCAGAGCCGTTTGGAGCGTGCTCTACCAATTGAGCTACAGGACCATAAAACAATCATGATTCTGGATGGTCCTGATGTAATGCCTCAAAAATGTATCTGCTTTCAAGCAGTCGTGTGCCAAAAAGAAATGTGCGGACGATGACAACTGCTTCCTTTGCTTTTGTTCCTATTATGGTAATGATAACTAACGTGTTCTGCATTAAAATGTCTGCCAGGTAGAAGACATGTCCCTCATTATAAGTGTGTCCAAAAACCATCCCTCCGGGCTAACTATACAGCGGTCAAAACAGCATCACTTCAAATCAGTCTGGCCCCAGACAGACCCCCCTACCAGACAGTCCCTTAATTTCGCCATGACCAGGAGCCCGAGGACCCCCCGGAGGTCAAGGTTCAACACCTGAGATGCGCGTACTCAGACATACATTTGCGTTCACAGACCAATACACGCGTTTTTCATCACGCCTCCAGCCAAAACATAATCAGAGGCTGTCTGGGTGCAGGCATGCTAATATGGCAGATCATCTATGAACATAAAGCAATGTGACACATCCGCCTCCCCCACACAGAGCCAGTCAACCTTGTGTTTTAAATAGACTCGATTCTGCACACCAGTCCGCTCCAAGAAATTGCACCAGGATGTGCAGTGATAAAAAAAAAGAATCCTGTGACCTGGCTGGTGATTCAGAGTTTGACGTGGAAAGGTGAAAGACCCACATGCACATGCTTGTGAGGTAATTCTACTTGGACAGCAGCGCCCCCACGGCATCAAATTTAGCGTGGGATGTGTATTTATAGAGCAGAGAAACAGCAGACCGAGCCGCCCGCCGAGCTGATGGATGAATCACTCTCTCAACCTGCAGAGATAAGAGCTAGAGAGAGCGATAGCTCACATCTGTAGCCACGACACACACTCCTCTCGCTTATGATCTCATCCTTCGTTATTTTCCTCCTACACTTAAACCCCCACCACACCATTATGTTTCATAATGACCCACAATACCTGGAATGCGCATTGTGCACATATGGCATGTTTAACGTAAACAGGTGTAGGATTTCTCTAGTTGCAAAGACAAATTCCTACAGAGCAAACCAGTTATTTTGTTTATTTCACATGACTTAATGTTTTTGGACCTGTATCATGTAAATGTTTTTTAGACATGTTTTTTATTGTTTTATATAGTTAAACTGTGGCTACATTGTTACATAACAATGATGATCTTTTTTTTTTTTTTGGACTTGTAGTAAAGCTATTTCAATTAACATGGCACCATAGTACCCTTACAAAAGTGTACTGTGGTGGTATCAGATGGTAATACTAGGGTACTTATATATGATGGTACTGAAATTTTTGTATTGTTTTTGTATGGTATTCCATAGTAGTTCAAAAAATACCATGGCACTACCATGGTACATGTCCAAAATACCATATTAGTACCATGTCCCCCCAAAAAACGTACTTTATGCAAGGGTAATGCACCTTTTTTTTGGCAATTACTATGATAATGCCTTTTTTTTTGTACCATGGTATTTCCTGAAGTAACTTTGATGAAGTAAACTAAATTTTCATGTATCATGGTATTACTGGAATAGTGTGTAAATAACAGTACAAAAATAAGTACCCTGGTATACTATAATATTACTATGGTACAGTCACATTACTTTTTTTATAAGAAATATAAATATCAGAGAATGAATATGGTAATCATTCAGTACTAACACCTGGTACTACCATAGTACTTTTTTGTAATGAATATGGCTACTAATTTTTGTGCAGGCTGATGTTGTGAATTACAGCTGTGAATCAAGCAATTCCACCCACAAGGGCAGGAACACACCCTCAACCTCTTTCCAAGCAAGGCAAAAAAAAACTCTGTAGTAGGACCTGATGAGAAAACAGCACACTGACCCCATTCACTTCTGTTTATTCATGACCTCATTTCTTCTTTGCTCTCACTCTATGACGTTGTGTCACTTACACTGTGCTAGCTGTGAGTTACTGTATTGCAATAGCCAGATCAAAGTCCAAGTCAGACGCAACTAATTCTGCTGACTCTGTAACGAGAGATTCAGCTGCCGCCCTTTGGCACAAAAACCTTCAGAGATACAAAAGAACACTGTTTAGAGCACTGGAAATAACCGGCTATAGATTATATAACTTAAATATCCTCGAGTTTTGTCTGTGTCATACACAAATCAAGCAGTATTTGCCAATGTTGCAGTTGGGGATTTTTTTGGAAAAGGCAAACTATTAAAATCTGACAATAACTAGACTTAATGTATGTCTTCTATGAAGTTCCATAATCCTACTTTGTCCATAATCCTACATGTAGGTTGCACAAGCCAAATATGTCAAGAGAGGGGTGGCGTGACCTGGTTTAAGTGGAAAGAATGTCTTCCTTGTGAAAACAACTTTCCATAAAGCTCCTCTCTTCAGTGAAGACAAACTGCATGACCTTATACGGACTGAAGAAGGGACACAAATACAGGAGGAGCTTAGTGAATAGCTCTATCTAGTGGACATTTTGGGTACCTGCAAGACACAAAACATGCACAGTAAATTATTGATCTTGTCTGATTTGACATAAAAAATGACTTAATCCTAACAACTCTGTGACTGACTGAATTGTCATTAATGTTTTGATTATCATACTACCTAACATTTTACCTTTGGTTTTCCCGTGTGGACTTAGTACAATTACAATTTACTCTTTACTAATTGTGAATTATTAAAGAGATTTTATTATTATTTGTACAGAATGAGAAGCTCACAGTTTTCATCTCAATATGGTAATATAAAATTATTAGGTCTTAAACTGTCAAGAGTAGCATATAAACAAAACTACATATAAAGCAGATGAAGTAATGACCTGTAATGTAAAAAATAGAGAATTTTCTTAAAGGGATAGTTCACCCAAAAATGAAAATTCTGTCATCATTTACTCACCCTCAAGTTGTTCCAAACATGTATGAATTTCTTTCTTCTGCTGAACACAAGAGAAAATATTTTGAAGAAGATGGGTAACCAAACAGTTAATGGGCCCCGTTGATTTCCATAGTGTGGAAAAAAAAAAATATTATGGAAGTCAATGAGGCCCATTAACTGTTAAAGACATTCTTCAAAATATCTTCTTTTGTGTTCAGCAGAAGAAATTCATACAGGTTTGGAACAACTTGAGGGTAAATGATAACAGGATTTTAATTTTGGGGTTAACTATCCCTTTAATTATTTTCTCCACGTGAACAGCTACCATTACAGAAATACACAGGCTAACTAAAGAGTGTATGTCATACAGGGTCTAACCATAAGGGGGCGATGCAGCATCGAGAAAATTTGCAGAGACACTTTCTGAGAATGTATGATGCTGCCAGTATCAAATTCCTCCATTAGAGGGCGTAATCATCATTATAAACTTCCCCCTCTTTTTCAGTTTGGTCATAAAAAAAAACAACTTAGTTTTGAATGAACTAGCCAGTTCTTTATAGTGAATAAAGGCTCTGTTTGAAATCACACTCTCTCTAGTAGGTACTTATTTTGAATAAGTAATTACTTCACGACTGCTAAAAACATTTGTCATGTTGTCATTATCATGTGACCTACCAGCATCAGTTGCTTCGCTGCCATTCACAAATCATCTCCCGTGGCCTCATGGGATAGTAAAGTGTCCACCATATGCACACTTCAGAATCTCGCCGGTAGTGGCCTAGGTCATCCGGGTATAGTTTGGCTGCTCTTTTCTGAGTAGCTACTCTGAATTCTGACATACTTTTTGTCACATAGCCGAATGTTTTTTGCCTACTATATCCACTTATTTTTCAACACGGAAGTGAGGTGTTTTCTGTGAATGTGGAGAGACTTCCTATTTATTAGCTGCTATAGGGAAATAACAAGAATATCAAAGTGCAGTAAACTGTAAAATTATTTGCGCTACAAACCAGTGTGTTTATTAAGACAATACATTAAAATAATATGGTGAGATATACCAGTTTGCAATATCAAGCAGCATAACTGTAAAAATAACTGGAAGCAAATGACACCAGAAGCCAGTCTCATTAAATTTACAAATGGTCGCACCCACTCCTACCTGAAAAATAAGGTGGATAGTAGGGAAGTATGCGATTTCGGATGCAGCCATAAGCTGTGTTCGAAATCGCCCCCTACACCCTCATTCACTGTTCCCTACATTACTCCGCTAATATAGTCCACTTAAAGCAGTAAATGAAAATGAGTGAGTGAATTCGGACAATGAGTGTGCCGGAAGAGCTGCCACTTTTGCATAGTTTGTGCTTGCTGTTTAATAATTATTTGAAACTCCAGTAGTAATGCAAAGATTTAGCCTATCTTGAACTCCGTCATGGAAACTAGCATGTATAAACCTTAATTAAACAATTTAATAATCAATTAAAAAGGAATTTATACCCGTATGATATTAAGATGTACCCACATTGGACCAGCGTTTGGAAAATGGATGGATGGATGATTCAGCTGCAGGCGCCATCTACTGGCAAGACGCGACCATCACAGTGCATTATGGGTATTCTCTAGCCATTGAGTGTACATCGGTTGCACACTCGTTTATGCGGTGCATTACTGGATTAAATGAGCACGCTCAATAACTTCCACTAGGCTATGGTTTCGGACACCACTACAAATGGCTGTCCCCTCAAATAGTTCCCTATTTAAGGGTATAGGGGGCGATTACGGACACAGCCATAGTCTGGAATATAGGCCTAGTCCGATTCCTGAACAAATGATTCTTATAAGCAGGTTATTTTCAGTGAGTCAAAAACATAAAACACGACCAGTGGTAGTCTGTTTCCTGAACAAATGATTCTTATGAGCCGGTTCTTTAAAGTGAATCAAAACCAAACAGGGCAACCAGTGGCAACCAACTCATTTGTGCTTTTTTTGCACATCTCTGCAAAAGATGCTTTAACATGTTTGCCAGTTCCTTTTCAGATGACTCTGACAAAAATTGTTTTCTCCCAGGCACGACTACATCCACTCACAACACCTTTCACTCTTTTTTTCAAGGGTGGATTTTGGAACACACCATGCCCTGGTCAAAAACAGTCTAGGTTCCTGGCCTGCCTGGCCTTACCCTGTACTCATTGATGCCCCTTTCATTCTTCCTTCACTCCACTGATTATACCTCAATCTTCTGTTTGGCTGACATGTTTTCCAATTGTTTCCTTTCTGCCTATAGCTTTGTGACATTTTCTGTAAAACAAAACAGTTTCTCCCATTAAGCAATGTAATATCTTCTATTTAATAGTAGCTGATTGCTACTGTCCCATTTTATCTAACACATTAAGGTAAATTGGGACAGTAACAAAACTTGATATATTTTTAAAACAGCAAGAAGAAACCTACACATCATTGCATAAAATGCAATTATCACATGAACAGATGTAATAAAAATGTATAATGTAGATTGAAATACTGTTTGTATTAGAATTTAAACCTTAATTTTATTAGACTTAAACTATGTATGGCACTTAACATGTGCTTTCTCAGACATTCCAGCACTTGAGTAGTAACCACGCCCACATGATTTATATTTGACCAATCAAATGTTGATATTCAAATTAAGTACTATTATTGCAACATTTCAAGACCACCCACCATTATCTATAAAATATTTTTAAAGAGCACTACACCAAAAAGCTTATTTGTCCCATTTTAGCTGATGTCCCACTGTAGTTCGATTCCCAAACGACTAACTTTAATGAGCCAGCCTTTCTTAGCGAATAAAAAGCACTTCATTCAGTCAGAGTCTTACTGAATTTATCCGACTCACCTACTGAACCACAAGTTATAGCTTATATTAGCTATATCACCAATAGACAAGACAGAGCAATGTCTTTCAAGTTTCCCCCATTTATTTCTTCCTCAGATGTAGGCTACAGTTGTACACTTGTGTTATTGACTGGTGTGTTTTTCAAAATAAAAAGGGCTTATTTATCGACAGCAGCTAATACTGGGCGAATGCAGTGACCTGGCTTGAGTTATTAATGTTCGTAATTTTCTGGTTGGAGGTTTGTCTCAGGCAAACCCATTTTTTGTGTCCCTTGCACATTTCACTGACCATCGGCCAGTCGTTTTATATTAGCCTATTTAGTTGTGATGTGCAGATATAGCTATCTATAATAGAATAAATAGATAGGCTAATTAATAACAATAGCCTAGCCTATTTGTTTTGTCGCTCGCAGCGAACATGCAATGTTTACCTCAGGCGACAACTACCTATTTATTTATTTATTTATTTATTTACTGCATTCTGGCTAACTTTGTTTATCTGATTTTTGGTTACTTAGCCTACTGTTTAAATATGTAGCCTAAATTGAAATCAAAACGATAAGGTTCCCCGACATTTTGTTTTTACTTCCCTTGGGGCGTGGTGGTGCTGGGGTGGGGGCACCTTTATTATTATTATTATTATAGCTACAGTAACTTGTATATAGCCTAATAATTTAACGACGTGATTCGCGCAGTGTTGCAGTCAAACACCCATAACTCACCCGTTCATCAGGGAGGCTTGCAGGAAGCTGGTCGTGACAAGCGCGTTCAGATACACTAGACTAGTTCGTCCTTGAGCACTGAGAATCGTGACAGGTAGATCGACGGATCATGAGTCTAGAAACAACACGCGTCGAACAGAACAACCCATTTCCTGTTTATGGGGAAATGAGAAAAAAATGAAGGTTACTAGCATTTCTGACAACCGAACATTTCTAGTCGTTTACAAGTTTGAAGAACTCAACGAGAACTTACCTCAAGTGTGAAGGGTCAGTTTGAGAGAGTTAGTCTGCATCTTGAAGGGGTAAATGTAATGTTCTCGGGCCGGGTGTTTATTATTAACACCTGGAAATAATGCGAGTATATTTAGAGCAGATTTATATTGGATTGAGCAAACGTGTGGAAAAGCTCGTCATGGGAGGAAGCTGTCATGGTGGTAGTGTCTGCCAAACAGCACTAGTACACCCAGTGGCTCTCATCCCTGTCTGATGGATGAACCCGGGGTCGTTGGCTCACTGATACCGTCTTATCGCTCTGCGCAAGGTGGTCCTTTGAGGTTTACACCAAATTCTGGCGAGTCTCGCAGGGCATCCTTCCCAAATCACTCAAAATCCGTGGCAATGAACTAACAAAGGCCCGAGATCAAAGGCTCTCAGATGATGGAGCTGATTTCCCACATATTATTCTGCGTGTATTTCATACATTCATTCATGAAGATATATTATCAACCGCCTTCTCCTCTATACCTGACACCCCTCTCCAATGTTGACAATTACGGTTATCTGTGTTAATACTGCAGTAGGCTAAATGTGTTGACAACGATGATGACGAACTAATGGGCTTTATATCTTCATCATCCGGAGACATCTTCAGTAGGCCTATACACAACATTTGCAGATAACTGCAGAGAAAAACATTTGATTGACAAAATTATGAGCCTAATGTACCATATTTTCTCTTGAATTGCTTACTGAATATCTAGGAGCACATTATGCTACAAATATAGGCTATAGAAGTCGTCAAGCTTAATTATTGTTAGCCTATATTAACTGTCACTATTTATTTAGGCCTATTATAAATTAAAGAATTTGGATGCATCAATTAGACATTTTGGCTCATGTTATGGCCAATATGGCTATACACATTTCATTGTGTGTGTGTGTGTGTGTATGTATATATATAACAAAAATGATAAAATAAATAAATACTATATATCTCCTGGGCCAAGCCAAAAATGGCAAAATATTTAGTGGTCTTTTAATGGTCTTAACCATTTTAATCACAAATCACTGGTCAGGAAATTAGCAAGAATTGCACAAATTCAAACACTGTAGATAAACTACTATGGAATAGCCTTCCCCAAGTTGCAGACAGCTTTTTACAGGAAGAAGAGTCAGTGTTGTTTCACTCAATGTTGATGGCTTACACAGTTCATGAGTAGTTGAAAAACGTCCACCAGTTCGTTTGAGTTTAATGTCAGACCAAATATTCAATATAGGGTTCAAATCTGGACTCTGACCAAGGCCAAAACATGAGCCTGATGGACTTTTTCTCAAGCCACTTCTTGGTTTTCTTTGCAATTTTGGCAGGAGTTTTGTCTTGTTGAAAAATAACACCTGATCATACTTCTTTAGATAACAATTTTTCATTTGTGGGAAACAAGCCATTCTGCAATATTCTCATGTACTCAAAGCATTAAATGACTTTTCTCAGTGAAGTACTTCACCAATAGCAGCAGCTAAAAAAGCTGCCCACACAATAACACCTCTTCCTCCATGCTTCACTGTGGTAGAGATGCATTTATTATTATATTTCTCAGCAGATTTTCTAAGACACCACTCTGGAGCATCAACATGCAACTGGTGTTTCATTTTGTGATTCATCACTCACACACAACTTCCCATATTCTGCCAAAAACTTTCTGTCTTTGATGTTTTCCTGAGACAGCAATGGCTTTTTAAGTAGGCTAGTGCATTTGCTTAAATGTTGCTAATTTCCTGACCAATAATTTGTGGTTAAGACCATTAAAAGCTTAGTGTTAAGCCATTTTGGGCTTAGCCACATTTTTTTTTTGGCCCAGGAGTGTGGGCTAAATATATTAAATTGTATAGGCTATTTTTTTTATAAATACATGTTAAGCATTCAAAGCTCCAGTTTAAAATTTTACATGCTTTAAGTTCAAGGCATCAAACATTGTAAACGTATAGTAGCTACTAAAATTTGAATTATTTCAAATTTAACAAAGAAAAGAGAGCCTAAATTTAAAATATCAGAAATCTGCTTACAACATCGTCCAATTCAGATCGATGCAGATATTAATATAATGCTGATTACTATTGTCCATAATGATATATTGTGCGTCCTTAATAATTACATTTATTTGTTCTGTTCTATAAACAAAATGTGTAGGCTAATAAATACATTTGAAGAATTACATCGAACGTCCCTAAAAAAAAAAAAAAAAAAAAAAAAAAAAAAAAATTAAAAATAGCATTTCACAATATTTACCCTTTGTAATGTGCGTTTGTCTACCTTTATAACCTGTCTAACATGATTTACTCAGTGAGGGAGAGTAGCTATTTACATGATTTCCAGTTTAATCTGAACGCCCGAAAACGCTGAAATGTGTAAAACAAACAGCCGCTAATGGTACTTTTCAACCCTACATCCCCAGCCGATATCACTGAAAATGTGTTACTTTTGGCCGCATAATTAATTTCTGATTGAGCCCTGAAGCAGTTCAACAATATTACGCGTTCGTTCCCCCCCCCTCAATCTGCTGAGTTATTTTTTATGCATATCCATTCACAATATAAGTCTATATTTTTCTCTTCGCATTTGCCCTCGATAAAAAGCAAAATAATAATGAATCATTTCATAAATAATGGGTTTAGGGGCTTATCGACCGCGCAGTGGCCGCCACTGCGCTCTTATCTCGCCTGGCCACATTGCGCCCGTGTTCCGCTCCCCATACTGAGAGGCGCGCGCTGGACGTGATGTGGAATTATATAGACCTCACTTCCAGTTCCACACAGCACTTCAGTGCATCTAAAACCTCAGACATGGATGACCCTCCACAAAATGGCTCCATGCACACACTAACATCCACCGCCCGACGACGGTAAGAGGCGAATATTGGTGTTTCTGCGCTCCTTTGATACTAATGCAGGTCGTAATTAGGCTTTCTATCGACGCCAGATGATTAATATAAAGTCAGGTATGATTTATAGAATTTTTATTTGGCTGTATTCGGTCTTGGAGCAAATAGGCCCTTGAGCCTGCAAAATGCAGATATCGATTTGGCATTTATTTTATAATTAAAAGGCATTTTGGACATGATCTTTTAATCTAAAGTTAAGAAATTCGATTAATTTCGATTCGATTTTCCTCACGGCTGCTATTTTCCTCTTTTCCGTTTAGTGCTTAAAATAATAGCCACCATAACTCCACCAATAAATGAACTTATCTCATCGGTATTCCATTTATTAAACTAAAGCTGGCATTTTGGTCGGGTTATCTGTTACTAAATACGGTAAATATGGATCATTTGTTTTTTAAAGTTTGTTGCCAATCACGTGTCGAATTATTATAGGATTTGAGACCGTACACAGAATGTTTCTTTTCGTCAGATACGGTTATTTATTAATGCTGTAATAAGCTTGTTTTGTTAAAACACTTGAATACATTATAAATATAAGATGATACATTATTAAATAGCTATATACGGACAAACAGAGAGACGTAGCTAATGTGTGTAAATTGGGAATGACGTATTAATATTTAGCAATCTTGTAGTCTATATATTTACACACAAAATAAGCAAAACATTATTAAGAGTCATAGATGCCACTGTTGGAGAAAGAAAACATTACAAACTATTATTAACGTGCAATAAATTTTTGCAACAGCGAGGAACTGGCATTATAAACTATAAAACGTTACATTTTAAAATATGTATAACATTAAAAACATGCAATAATAATAAAAGGTTCAAAATAGACGCAATTCCTAATGTAAAAATGTTCGTTTTAGGTTCAATAAAAAACGAAAAGGCATAAATAAACAACGCATAACTGACAGTAATATCACCACCAATAAATACGCTAATATGATTCCATATTCATATAGGCCTATATGAAATTATGTTAATATAGGCTAGATGAATTATAGTAATGAGTAACGTTAAAATAATAACAATAATATTAAAGTTGGCATATGCTAATTTGGGAAGGTGTTATTGAATACGTCCTGTAATAATTATGCAGATTACTTTCTGTTAAATAAATGTAAAACAATGTTTGCAGAAGATAAGCTCTTTCCCAACTAAGACACCGGTGTGACACGCTTATCTCCAGAGACCATGAGCAGAATGATGATAGCTACAGGCCAAGGTCAAGTAGAAGAAAAAAAAAGACTATGGTAAAAGATATTTGATCAAAACTATGAAATCAGATCAAATATTTTAGTTTGTGCATTTAGGAAAACTTGCTTGTCTATCCTCATATTCTACCAAGCAAAAACGTCTAGAATTGATCTCACAGGCCTTTGCATGGCAGCAGTTCTGTGAGACACACATGACACGTGCTGTCATTGAGCTGCATTACTGTACTGTCAGTGTTTCCAGTCACGCGCGCAACGAGGACAGAAAGGATGCGCGGCGTTCAATTCCGCTCAATCAATGTGCATAAAGGTGTGTGCTTTCACAGGTGACCTCCGATGAGAAGCTAAACAGGCGCTGGATTGGTTGGGAATTACAATTTTCTTTGGATACCACTATATACATATATATAAGCTTTTGGAAAACTGCTGGATTTTTGGGGGATCTGGACTTAATGATGATGGAAAAACTGAAATCCGAGCAATTTCCGCTGAGCCCGAGCACGGAGGGCTGCGGATCTCCCCCGCGCGACACCGCGCCCGAGGAGGGGGACGCATGCGGGAAACAGGAAGGCACGACGGCAGAGACAGGAGAGCATCACCTCCCCGAGGAGCGCCGCGTCCTTAATGGCGTTGCCAAGGAAACGGCTCACCACGCCACCGAGCTAAAAAAGGAAGTGGCGGTGATCGAGCTGTCCAGGAGAGGAGGGAGCGCGGATATAAAAGGCAGAGAGCTCAAGGCAGACATCAGCCATAAGGTGCAGACCACCGAGCTGTGCAGACCACCGATTCCACTGCCACTGCCTCCCAGAGACCCGCTGAGCGACACTCGAATGGTGCAGTTGAGTCCGCCCGCTTTCCCTCTCCCGGCACGAGCGATGCTCTACAGCAACATGACGCAACCGCTCGCCACTATTAACAGGTAACAAGACTTTTACACTTCACGTAATGTAGGATATGAAACGAATATATAAACTTAAATATGGAAAAAAAAAAAAAAATTTTTTAGATGCATTCAATTCAGAATTTTTGTGCATGATATTTTTTATTTTGGAAAGATCTTCCTTAATTTCTCGTTTTGACATTTTCTTGCACTAGCCTGTTTAAAATAACCTGTAAATATGATTTATTTTATGATGCCTGAAATGATCGGTAGCCTATACTATAATGCCATCAGAACCTAAAGTTAACTTGCAATGATTTATTTAACCTATTACCGGTAAATGTATATTGAATGACTCTGAAACATATAACGAATAAAATAAATAATTAGGGCCTATATAAATAAAATATAATAAAAAGATAGATTCATCTTTTTCTTGTAATTTCGTTTATCAGAGATAGTTTTCTCCTTATTTGATAATACAATATGATGTTAGATATAATGTATTATATACTTTGTATATAATATATTATATACATTCTTTTCCATTTCTATTTTATTCTATTCTATTCTATATATTAAAAGTACTTCATTTTCTCCATCAGCAATGGAACATGTTAAAGAGAAATAATGCTTTGAAATGTATTTTTTATATTTTTTTTCAAGCTTTTTCTATTCTATTCTACAATTTAAATATTTGAGTGCTTTCTTTTATCTTCTCATTCTATTCTATTCTATTCTATTCTGTTTAATGACATTTAAAGAATATAAATATGAATAAACCGCACTTTAGGGCCATTTTTCATATTTTCAATTGCTTAAATCACATGTCCTGAATTGTGTATGGGTTTGTCCTCAGTGGTTTTGCTGGAGAAGCGGATCAGTATGGGATGTATCCCAGCAGTCGAGTGAAACGCAGACCTGCACCTTATGAGGTTGAAATCAGCGATGGTAGGAGCATTTTAGATCTTTCTAAGTATGGTAAGCCACTCTTTGGCTGTGCTTTTCTCTTTTCTCTCATTTCTAATTTCCCTCCATCATCTCAGTCTCAGTCTCGACACCTTAAATGACAATGCACCATTTAGTAAAAGAAAATATTTAGTCATTTTTGCAAAAACAGAAGAGAGAACATAAAATGAAAATTATAAATTAATACAAAATGTCTTCAGATTGTCTTTATATAGGCTACTTATTATCTGTACAATTAAAATTCATAATTTGAATTAATTTTCTAACAAATTATCTGTGAATTAACAATCCCAAATTTTCATGCACTTTAATATAACTTTTTTTTGCAAGGAATGTCACTTTAGTTGCACATCCAAATTAAAATGATGTAAAATAAATATTAATTAGCTAAAATGACCATTTCCATAATGTCACCAACATCTTTGCATCATTGAAAATCATACTGGATTGCATGAAAATGCATTTCCTCTTAAAATAAACTAAGAACAAAATATTGTTGTGAAACAAAGAAGATTTAAAACAGAAATCAAGCATGTAAGAGAGAAAAAAGCGGTTACAGTTGCCAAATGGAACCAACCCCCCTAAAAAAAAAAAAATCAGTGTATGCACACAAGAGATAGCTGCGAGTTGCCTATAAAAATGCAAATATGAGTCAATGTGTTTGGCTGCGAGTGCTGAGACTGAGATGTGGGACTCTAATGAGACGAAAACACTGTATGCATGACACAATTTGTTTTTAGATGATATAGAAGAGCAGCAAATGTAACGCTGCCTTTGCTGCCGCTTTAAGACAAAAACTGTGAAAAATGCTTTAAATTATTCCTTAACTCAAGAGGTTGGGAATCCATTTAAATAAGTGTAATTATATGAAGTCACTGGTGCATCAGGAAAAGTGAAGCATTGATAGCCCTGTTCCAACAGAGCTGTCTAGGATGAGAAATGGCCCTGGATAATTGAATGTAAAATGCCATAGATAATAGAAAGGTTAATTAATTCTTGGCTAAATGGGGGGAGATAAAGAGCTAATCTATCAGTGAGAAGTGAGTGAACACCTTAGGTGTGTTCACAAGGAAACCACTGTTAAAGCACTCAACCGTGTTGTTAAACGCTGCTGATTTGTTATGAACAAGAACTCACCCTCTAAAGTAAAAAATGTGAATTTTGACACCCCAAATGGATGTGAAGGAATTTAACCTAACTATACTTTCTTTGCTTTCGCAGGCTCGCAGCCCAAAATTGTGCGACGGATTTTCACGAACAGCCGCGAGCGCTGGCGGCAGCAGAACGTGAACGGTGCCTTCGCAGAGCTGCGCAAGCTCATCCCCACCCACCCTCCCGACAAGAAACTCAGCAAGAACGAGATCCTCCGCCTGGCCATGAAGTACATCAACTTCCTGGCCAAGCTCCTCAACGACCAGGACGACATGGTGGGCGGCGATGCCCCCGCCCGGGCCAACCGAGATGCCCGAGACACGACCCTTGTTCGGGACGACCTCCTCCAGGAGATGCTGAGCCCGAACTCCAGCTGCGGGAGCCTGCTGGACGGGGACGCCAGCCCGGAGAGCTTTACCGAGGACCAGGACTCGTCGGTGGAGTCCAGGTCATCGGCGAGGGGACTGCATCATTCCAGCCTCCCGTTGGACGGAAACACCCAGCGATGACTGAGTTGGCGTCAACGGACTTTTCTGGAGCCCCAGATTTGAGAGGGCGCAGTGCTTCATGGACCTCAACTAGCGTATGTCGTGTGCAAGCATATTCTTACGTAAGACTTTCTGTTAAGCTCTTCTCTTCGCGCTTCGATGCTAAGGTGCCCTCCGTGGTGAAACGCTGGTACGGGGGAAAATGTCAGGTAGATTTTTAGTCCACACTTGGTTGTTTAGACAGGATCGCCACCTGAAAACGATAAGAAAACAGAAGTTTGAATGGTACCCACACCTCATCAGGTACACCGTTGATAAGGAGTTCATTGGAAACAGCTGGACTTTTACAACAAAAATGAGCGTTTGGAGAAGTCAAGTCAAAGAAAAGGAATAGTTCACCCAAAAATGACAATTCTGGCATCATTTACTCACCCTCATGTCATTCCAAACCTGAATTTCTTTTCAGTGAAACCCAAAAGAAGAATATTCGAAGAACCATACAATGGCCATTCAATGAAAGTCAATGGGACCCCATTGACTTTCATTGTATGGATAAAAACATTCTTCAAAATATCCTCTTTTCTGTTTCTGCTGAAGATATAAAGGTTTAGAGCGGTGAGTAAATGATGTAATGATGACCCGGCTTAGGCTTTGTGCAGCATCTTTGAAACAAATGTGTACATACTGGGAATTTCAATGGAATATGACCTTTAAGTATTATTATTAGCGTCACTGGCAATAGCAACAATGCTATTTGAGGGGAAAAAGTATCACCATTTTGTAAATGGTTTTTCGGTATTATGTTTCGAAACACAATCATTCGAGAAAAATGGTGGAGGAGGTACAAGAATGTGTACATAAACCGGGATAATGTCGTGTGTCTGTAATGATGACCCTTGTTCCTTTAGACTGTTCTTTTGCATTGTGATCATGGTACACCATTAATTCGCATCTCCATCTCCCCTTCATTCATTCGTTTCTTTGGCTCAAACACCCCTCCAACCCGACCATCTCGCAATGACGCATTCATTGAGTAACGTTCTGTCACTTTATTTAACTTGTATGAACTTGATCTGCTTTTTAGCAGAGAATTGAGTAACCAGTCTTGGTACCTTTAAATCTTTTATTGGGTATTAAATGAGCAAACAAACAAAAAATGGTTATTTTAATGTGATATTTAGTAGAAAGACCTTTGTTGTAAGGTGAAAATCTATCTATGAATATATGCAATGTTATATCTCACAAATTTTATATAAAAACCCACAAAAATAAAAAACACAAACCTGAAAACGTGTGCTATTGTTATAAAAAATGCCGTATTCAAAAGACAATTTATTGTGTCATATATATTACGAGTACGCAAACGCAGTGCTTGGCCATTGGACATTACGTTCATATAAATGTCTGAAATATAATCTGTTGCCATGACAACTGTAAAGGTAGAGAAGGGGAAAAAAAATATCCAGTGGAGCGTTTTACAAAGTGTCAAAAACACAGCAGACAGGGATTAAACAGAAAAAAAAAATCTTGCATTGAAGGGACTTGGATATATAAAAAATCCTGTCAAATCACTCAGGCTGTCCGGGACTTAAATAAAAAATACAATGTATTTTTATGTAAGGAACAAAATGTTAAATCCCTGACATGAAAAATGATTATAGCGGGATGTGATAACATGAAATACCTTCAATAAGATTTAGATTCTGTCTAAGACATACTGCAGGCACTTAATATGTCAGAAACACAGAAAAAGCCTATCTTATTTTGAGCTTTTGAGGGTGTAAGGACAGTCAGGGTCATAGCAGGGTGTCTGAACCCTGGGAATATGAGTCTGAAAAGTTGATAAGAATCAAAGCCAATGAAAAAGTCATTGGTCGGTCTACTAGCCCCAAGGGGCCCTATAGTGACTGTGAAAAACTGATCCAAGGGCAGTTCCCAGACCAATCACTGATTCACACCCACACCCACATACGTGCACGACCTTGTCAAACGCTTTCCATCCTATCAGCTAAAGGACATGAGAGACATTTTAGACAAAAGAAATAGAGCTTATGTCATTAAATGACTGTAACTCCATTTCATATCAATAGGGGGTAGTGTGCAAACAAATACACATTGGCTCTGAGAGAGAGAAATATTCATTTATAGTATTTCATGACTTTTACAGTATTTAACATGAATAGCTTATCTATTAACGTAAAAAATTTGGTTATCATTTGTTCATTTTGTTCCAAACTGTTGGTCCAAATATATGTATATATTGGGCTCTAAAAATAAAATATAAGATTAAAGATTTTACTTATTTATGGTGCTTGATAGGTAAATAATATATTTTAAATATTATATTTAATAAAAAAATAAATAAATTAATTAATTAATTAATTGTGTTTTCCCCCACCAAAAATCACCATAATATTTATTTACGGTGATTTGACAAAAACTTTTCACCAAAAATCACAATCAATATTAATATTAATATCAATTAATATTAAAATGTATAATATTGTATAACACTACATTTTAAAATAATATATCTGGTGAAAATCTCCATAAATAAAATGTATTCATAATAATATTATAGTATTATTGTAGTATAAAATATTTATAAATTTAATATTTATTTAACCAATGTTTATTTATTTACAGTGAGTAAATAAATAAACATCGCTAAATAAATAAATAAATAAATAATTGATTTATGGTGATTTTTTTTTTTTTTTTTGTCATTTTGGAAGAATAATGTTTATATAATTATCATTGTATGGAAAAGAGCAGCCACAATCCAGAAAATAACTTTTTTGTTTCACAGAATAAATAAAGTCATACAGGTTTTCAACAAAATAAAGCTGAGTAAATGATGACAAAATTGTCATTTTAGTTAGACGTGTTACATTACAGGTCTGAATCAAAATTATTAGACGTAACTATTAACACAAACATGTTTCATTTATCTCATTGGGGAAATCTCACTCTGAACAATTAAATTGTAGGCTCAATATCAAGTTCTGTGCTGCTCAGAGTTTTATTTGTCCATTGAAGATTAGTAAGATATTCAATGGTGTCCGCTTCCCATGAATACTAAAGCCATGATACACAGGCCTGTGTGTATCCCACCAGAGATTAATTCTATTAAGTCCCCTCATTCATCTCAAATGCCAATGCTCTCACTATTGAAATAATGGGCTGGTGGTACGGATTCAATCAGGGATTTTTGACGCCATCTTTTCCCTTTTTAATTAACTGCGGTGTAGTCGCTATCCGCCTTTTTCCCACCAGTGGCCCCAAACTGAAGGCTACAGAGCTTCAACCTGGATGGATCTCAAAGGAGCCCAATCACAACAAAAGGACATGCTTACCGACTGATAAAGACCACCATTACACTGAGATAACTAGACAAGGGGAGAGAGTATTCAATTAAGACGCTCCTCCTTCTGGGACAAGGACGTCCCAGTGAACCTCCCAAAGGTCTGGTTCTCAGAGGCAGGACGGGCCAGTGGAAAGAGTCTCCACTGAGGTCTCTCATGGCTATCTACCACACCATCGGTAGAAGTGGCTCCCTTGGGGAGCGGGCCGGTATTTTATACGAGGTGTTAATGAGTGGGCAGAGCGCATTTAAAGCAGTGCTAATTTCCTCTGGGCTGCGAGACGCTCATGTGTCCCTTGAGTCCAGAGGGGCGGATCATGGTCTTCATCCAACTCCGCCTCTTTTTCTCTGTTTTGGTCTGTTAATCATTTGCTCTGTCACTGTTCACCTCAAGAGCACTCTCTCATGTACACTCATCTATTGTGGTTTAATAAGAGAGGACGAAGGCGGTCAGCAATGCCCTCAAGTTCAAACAAACTAGTCATTCATCAACTTGTTGGTTAGTCAAGCAAGGTGTTAAACACAACAATATCTTGTCTGCGTGAAATATTTATTGCTCTATAAAACATGTTTTTGCAGTTCCAGGTTTGGCAGCTGCATTACAGTTGTATATAAGTTTGCAATGTTCAAACAGTTGTAATTTTTAAGCAAAATACTTTTTTTGTCGTGCCGACAGATCTTTTCCATGAAAAATGCTGCTTGTGTAGTTGATGTTTGCATCATTTAAGAGGCCACTTGAGAAATTTTGGGAGTCTTAAAAGATTTTTCTTGTCATAAGACTAAAATTGGCTGTCTTTGATGGCTTACTGTGACTTGTTCACCGACAGCCAATTTATTGCCCTTGCGATAACCCTTCAACAAACTTTCGGCAGTGTCAGAAATATGGCGTCACAGTCGTGTCGATCACAAGTGTCAAACTCTGCTCCTGCAGGGCCACTGACCTGCAGAGTTTAGCTTCAAAACACCTGCCTAGAAGTTTCTCTTAATCCTGAAGACCTTGATTAGCTGGTTCAGGTGTGTTTAATTAGGGTTGGAGCTAAACTCTTCAAGACAGTGACCCTCCAGAAACCGAGCGGCCGTTTCCACAACACCATTTTCAACTAAAAACGTAAGACTTTTTATGGATTTTGTCCGTTCATTTACATGACAGCAGCATTTTGGGGGCCTAAAAATACAAACTTTTGAAAAAGAGTTTCAAAGTGCAAGTTTTTGAAAATGATAGGCTACCGTTATCATCTCCGTGTAAACTACAAAAATGTTAATTTGTGAAAACTGACATCATGCGCATGTGTATTATGTGTTTAGTCTATTAGTCTCGCGTAACCAGACCTTCAGACTGACGGCAGAAGGTCTGGACTCTATTGCAGCTTTCATTTGCCAAGGACCGCCCAAGAAGACGTTTCACTGACATGTAACGCAACCAATCACAGTTCGCTTTGTTCTACGTAATGTTTGGGGAATGAAAATCGTTGATGTCTCTGCAATAACAGACCGGCGTGCTTCTAATAAATTATTAATTCAAGAACGTTGTGCATGTTTACTGCAACAATGGAGCCGTGAACTTCACATACTTTGAAAATTCAGTGTCCTGGTAAACGCTTGTCCAGGAGGGGGTTTAGCATCACGGCATTTGTTTCCAGGCGGACTGTTAAAAAACGCGACACACAGGTCTCCCGGACATCCTGTAGAATTCAACCAACCAGATGGCGACTTCAAAACTCCTGAAGTGTTTCCAGATAAGTGTGCCATATGCATCAGACGTTCAGCCAATGGTCCGTGGGCGTGACGTCTGAGGCTGAGGCTATTAGTCTATAGGTGTGTAGTGTTTGTTTACAAAGTGACATCGCCAACCACTGGCCTGGCATGAATAATACAGCGTTTTTAGATGTTTTTTGGGGATTTGTGTGAACGGGGATCATTTTTACAGTGGTGATGTCAGTACGCAAAAATGCAAAGAAAAAACTTTTCAGGTTTTAGTATATTGTTGTCATGTAAACGTACCCTGAGTTTGACACCCCTAGTGTAGATCCTACGGGGACGGTTTGGACCAAAGTATTGGCTTTGATATGAATGGTACAAACTATTGATTTTACACAATGTGCATTTGCTATCAGTCAAACACTTATAATGTGCACCTGGCTTTGAGAAGTAGCTCTTATATGCATTTGGCAGATGCTTTTATCTAAAATGACTTACAGTGCATTGAACATTGAGAGAAAAAAAAAGAAAAGAAAAAAAACGTGCAAAATTTGTAGTGTGTCATTAAGAATCTCAAACTCCAAAACTGGATTTTCGCAGCGATGCCAAAGAAGAAAGACCTTTTTCAGTAAAAAACATTTCTTAGTGTGTTTTCTTAAAAATCTTTTCCCACTCCTTTTGTGGAATGGAAAGGTTCCATGGATATTAAAGGTTCTTCATGTAACCAATAAAGATAGTATAGCCTACGTTTAGCCTATCAGTTCAAGCATTTTGCAAGAATCAAACCAATGACCTTGGCGTTGCTAGCGCCATCCTCCATTCACGCTGCAGGAACGCTTCTCATGGCTGATAACCTAAAATGTCCTTGAGATAAACACCTTATCAATAAGCAGTGGTATGATAAATGTGGACTAATTGACTCCGGACTGTTAAATTATTACAAAATTAATGGACACCAGAAGCGTAGTGGTCAAAACATGGATCTGCGTCAATTATAAAGCTTTTATTGTTTTACTCTAGCTAAACTGTAACTTCCACAGGAGCAAAGTGGCACTGGTGGCTTTAATGTTTCAAACAGCCCTTCAATGATCTGCTACTAATTGAAAACCATGGAATGCTAACCAGACAAATTCCGTAATCGCGGAAATCTAAAGACTCACATTAACGGCTTATGGAGCGTCTTCATTTCTTAAATCTGCACGGTGGGATAGGACTTCCTCCACTGGATTAACAACTCTACTGTCATCTTGAGAACAAAACAGCCGTATTTATTATGTAGTTGATATCGATATGACTGTGATAACAGTTTAATCAGATGTAATCAGATCTGTTCCACGCACCGGTCACATCTCTGTTCAGTGGGTAAATGATTGACTCGACTTGTATAGACCACTGGGTGTTGTCTTTTTCTTCCACTGAAGTACAGATAACTGTTTCCTGGTTAGAGAAAAGCAGGGATACAGGTCCTTATTTCAGCATTTCAACATATTTTTGCGCATCTAAAGAGGAACAAATATGGGAAAACCAGTCACTGTGCTTCACTGGCTTCTGCTCACACTGGGACTAGTTGCAGCTCAAACAGGTAAAGCCTTCACATATTTTTTGGAGGGAAATCTAGAAAGTTAGAAAAAAGCATCACCAAGCATATAGAAGTTAGATCCAGCGCTCATTTTCAAAAGTTTGAGGTATTTTAACGTAGTTTTATCACGCGTCTCTTTTAGAGAAACCAGATCAAGCTCTGCCCAACTGGCTCACGGGAATCATTGCCGTTGGTGTGTTCCTCTTTCTCGTCTTCATCACCTTCCTTGTAAACAAAGCCTGGTGTGAAACTCCAAGGTAATCCGTTGCGTCTATATTTCAACACCGCACTGAAACCAGCAGCATTTTTAATAATAAGGGTATAGGGACAATTCTGTCGTCATGTATTCACCCTCATGTAGTTCCAAACCTGTATGACTTTCTTCTGCAGAACACAAAATAAGATACTGTAGCTATTTTGAAGAACGGCTGTTGTCCATACAATTAAAGTAAAAAAACAAACACGTTTATCAAAATAGTTTGTGTTTTGCAGAAGAAAGTCATGACAGTGCATACTGTATATTGCCAGAATTTTCATTTTTGGGTGAACTATCTTTTTAAGTAATGGAATATTGCTTATATAGTGTTAAAAATAAAGATTCCAAAAGGGGATTTGTAGAATTACAATAGAAGAACCATTTTGGGTTCCTCAAAGAACCTTTCAGCGAACAGTTTTTAAAAGAACCACAGTGTGAAGAACATTTTAATAATCTAAAGAACCTTTTGTGAAATGGAAAGGTTTCTATGGTTGATAAAGGTTCTTCATAACCATAAAAGCCAAAGAGTACCTTTAATTTTTCTCATTAAGAGTAACTGATAAACATGTTCACTTGTATATATAGTTTTATTTTTAACAACTAGTTTCCCAAATGTGTAAACACCACATTTTAATCCATTTTTCTTTTTGACTAAAGCAAATCAGAAGCAGTCCTACCAACTGAATACGCCATGACTAATGGATCAACACGTGAAACCAGTCTTGATGCAGTCAGGTAATAATACCTCAACAAATACAACTGTTATAAAGCTCAGAGTGATTCAGAATCAATACTATAAATAGACACATCCCTGGGATAAAAAGATAAACTATCATTACTGATAATGCTCATAAGAACTGTTTATGGCCTGAAATCATGTTCAACCTGAAGAAACGCCTCATCTGATGTTTTATGTTTAATTTAATGATTAAAATTAAAGGAAAAGGAGTGAATATCACCTTTAAAATGTAGGACTTGCTATTAAACACTGGAATTGACACTTGTTTTTCAGGAGCAGCGACGGCCCTAATGCATATGAGAACGCGATCATCCACCAAACCGATGAAAAAGTGACTGCAATGTAATTTCAAGGAAATGTCAAGAGTTAGAAGAGTCAGCAGGACATGTTAACCATATGCTCTGTTGTAATAAGTTATCATTTTAATAGTTGACACAGCTCTTACTTGTAAGAGAGTTTAGCAGTGATTTTTGTAGATTTTTAACTATATATTAACTGTAGTTAATTCTAAAGGGCATTTGTTGATGTAACAATTTTTAACATAATTTAAGACATTCTGTATCTTACAGATCTTTGTTGTGCAAATTTCTTTAAAAAATAATAAAAATCAATATACTCTATCACTCTAAAAATTTGGGTGGGTAGGAATTTTAATGTTTTTCAAAGAAGTCTCTTCTGCTCACCAAGGCTGCATTTATTTGATTAAAAATACAGTAAAAAATAGTAATATTGTGAAATAATATTACAATTTAAAATATCTGCTTTCTATTTTAATATACTTTAAAATGTAATTTATTCCTGTGATTAAAGCTGAATTTTCAGCATAATTACTCCAGTCTTCAGTCACATGATTCTTCAGAAATCATTCTAATATGATGATTTGCTGCTCATTTCATATTAATGTTTAAAACAGTTTTGTGGAAACCATGACACTTTTTTGATGAAAAGAAAGAACAACATTTATTTGAAATAGAAATCTTTTGTAATATTATACGTCTTTACGGTCACTTTTGATCAATTTCTTTCAAAGAAAAAAATCTTACTGACCCCAAACATTTTAATAGTAGTGTAAACTAATGCAGAAATGTCTGGTGTGAAGTTATTTTGTGCATTAAAAATTCAAATAAAACCTAAAATAAAATAATTTTACAAATATTTAAAACAGGCATAGATTTCACTCTCTATGTTTACCACAGAGAATTTAGAAGCCAAAAGACACTTCAAATTAAAATAATTTTATTTTCTGACACTTTAGATAAATCCTACTTGTCCAAAATAAAGTCACAGACCATAATAACCACTTGATCATTTTGTAAATGTTAATAAATCAGCTTTATTTCAGGCTTAGATCTGTATCTAATGTATGAAGTTAACTAAAGGGTTTCTTTGGACTTTAAAAACATTACACTGACAGAAAAAACGGCCGATATAAAGGTGTTATTACAGTGTTAATCTAAACCGCTGAGTCATCTGAGTGAGTTGAAGAATCGATATGATTCAAGCCAGTTTTTGTGGTTCACAGCCCAAATGTAAAATCTAGCAGAAGGTAGCAGACTGGGGTGTTGCATTTTCTTGAAGGATAAAGGGGAAGACAGGCAATCTTTTTAAAGGGACATAGCGCTGGACAGTTCAGAACACACTGTCCACATGGCACGAGAATTCAAGAGGCATAGTATGAGGATGTGCTTACGAAATCCTAGTGGAGGAGATGGTCTGGACGAGGCTTCCATATGCTGTCTACAACCTGGAGAGGCCTGATAGTCTCTCAAGAGCCTACTACACTTCCTCTAGGACAGAGACTGACACAGGATATCCTCATATTGTGACACACAGACACACACGGTGTCAAACTAGGATATGCGAGACATCTTCATGAAGACAAAAGCGATGCAAAAAACCCTAAAAAGGAAATAAATTACATATTTACAATGAAATGACAAACGTGCAATTGAATTACAAATGGAATTACAAAAATGTAATAAAAAACTATGTTATTCATAAGGATTTCTGTCATTTTTGAAATCTCTATACACAATAGCAACATAATACAGTGGACTAGTTCTCTCAAAAATTAAAATGGTCATTATTTATGTCATTCCAAACCCGTGTGGCTTACTTTCTTCTGTGGAGCCTAAAAGGATATATTTTGAAGAATGCTAATGCTGCTTTTTTCCATACAACGAAAGTGAAAGGGGACTGGGACAGTTGCACTCCAAAAAGGACTACATTTTTAAGACGATTGAAGCCATATAATAGCTTTGTGTGAAGAACTGTCTGAAATTTAAATTTTTAAAGGAATATTGTAAGTGAAAAACAACTTAAAAAAATAGCTTTGCGTGAAGAACTTTAAATTGAAAAACGAATTACAATTTCAGTCTATTCCTTACACAAAGCTAGCGAACAACTTCCGAAGAGTTGAACTGTGACGTATAAGTCATATGAACAACTTTTGTAATACTTTTATGGTTATTTTTGTCATTTCTGAAGCTCAAAACTTCCAGTCCCCATCCACTTTCATTGTATGGCAAAGAGCAGCGTGAACATTCTGCAAAATATCTAATTTTAAGCTGCACAGAAGTCAGTCATACGAGTTTGGAACTAATTTTGAAATATTCACAAAACTGCAATGTAAAGATTTGATTGAAATGATCGTAATATCTAATACTAGCTAAACAAAACATCCCAGCACAGTCTGATCTGCCTGTTTCAAGGCACGTCTATCGTCCCTTATTAACGTTCGTCCATGAATTCATCTACACTCTACATTTATTGGAAAAATCCATCTAATTTATTAAAAATAAGTTGGGTTTGTCGAGTATGTATGCATTTTAACTACACAAAACAAAATCAGGACGACCACATTAGAAGTTGTCGTATGTGCACTGAAATGATAAAGTGTGTGTGTTAGTGTGTGTCTACTACAGCAATTTTTCCTCCTGGTCTTGAGTTACCAGCACTCATTTCATCAAAATAATCATCATAATATCGCCCCATAATTCACCGCTCGCATTCGCCAGTGGAGAGGCTACAGATCCATGACTAAGACAAAGACGATACAATAATTTCCCTTTATGAGTATTTTTCTAATTGATTTCTATACCAGGTGCACAAACAGTAACAGGTGCGGTTTAAATGATCGAGTGCAAACAGTCTCCATATCAGGAAGTAGAGCGGCCAAATAACGGCCGTTGCTGATGCAAAGAGTCTCTTTAAGATGTGTGAATGGAATGTGTGTGTTTTTCAGTAGATGTAGTCCTTAGTGTGTTTGTTAGGAGAGCACAGAGAGCGTGACGCTTCCCCGCTGCTTCTTCAGTATGGCCACTGCCTGCTCGTGTGTGACGCCCTCCAGACTCTCTCCGTTAACCGATAGCAGCTGGTCGCCACGCTTCAGACGCCCGTCCACCGCCGCTGCCCCCTGCAGGTAGGAGGAGGACAGGATTATTTATTAATTTACAGAATTAAATGACCAAAAAAAATGACCAATGTTTTATATTTCCAAGGACCCCTGCAGGGCATTCACAGACCTCCAGAAAGGTTGAGTCATCATCAAATCATATCACAAAACATTCATTGTTTCTAGGAGAATATGAAGTGTCTTATCTCTGGATATGTTTGTGTGAAACAGAGCTCTGTGCTGCTCCCTGGTGGCCACAGCACAAACAGAGCAGTACGGTCAGCACAATGCTCACCTTTTCATATTGCACAGATATTATATGCAGAGTTCAGAACATATTTAAGAAAAAAATGCAAGTGTCTGTAAATGTTTTTATTTTAACAGCCTGTTATAAAAAAGCAAAATTACTTCATTTATATTGCTTAAACAGATACTACATTCCAGTGTTCTTTTAGTATTATTTATATACTGTTATATTATTTATTAATATTTTAAATTAGCCTTTATTTTTATATTTTCAGTTTTCATTTTAATTGTAGTTTAAGTTTTAGAAATTTTGTTGTGTGTTATTGTCATTTTTATTAGTTTAGTTTTTAAATTATTTCTATTTAACTGTAATTTATTAAAACAGTTTTAGTAATTTTAGTACTTCAACTTAAACTTATTATTTCAGTTAGCTGACAAGGAATCATTTAAAAAATCATTTAAGTTTAAGCTTTTTTTTAATCTCATATTTATATTTTGTTTTATTTTAGCTTCATTCCAAATGATAAAAATAACTTAGTTAACAATAACAAAACTGCTACAATTATAGAAATATAAAGATAATAAAATGCATTTATATATAAAAAATAAAAAATAATAATAATAAAAACAGCACAAATGTTTAAATGTCCTTTCAGCAAATTCAAGTGAAGATGCGCTTTTTTGGGCTTTAAAAAAAATGGCACCATTCACTCCCATTATAAAGCTTGGGAGAGCAGGATATTTTTAATATAACTCCCGACTGTGTTTGTCTAAAAGAAGATAGTCATATACATCTAGGATGGCTTGAAGGTGAGTTAATTATGGGATAATTTTCATTTTTGGGTGAACTAACCCTTTAATTGGCCAAAACTATCAACAAATGTATTTAGTACAATTAAAAAATGATGAGAAAAGATGGGGGTGTATTGGGATGTATTGCGAGCAGGATTTAAAGTTGTGTTGCCCACATTTGCAACACGTCTCAATTTATCAGAGCACATGCTGCGTTTCTCACTAGGCCATGCTTTGATATGAATTTCTAATCTAGTGGCCGATGTCAGGTGTCCAAGTGCGTTCAGTTTCATTTCATCTGGAAATGAAGACAGGACCTGATCCTAGAGGAATTACCTTGCTGAAGACTGTTTTAACATAGATGGGAAGATCTCCATGTGGACTCCCAAAGCCGCCAACGATACTGAAGCCCAGCCCCTCTGAGCCCTTCTCCAGAGTGATGGTCTTTGGCTTGGGCGTCCTGTTAATATCACACAAACACAGAACAAAATCATATGCAATCAACTGAGACTACTGCAGCAGAATGTTTAAAGTCAAACAAGAAGTTAGAGTCTTGCTGCTATGTGACTAATGGACGGTGATGTCACTCACTCTGGTTCCACCGGCCGGACCTCTGGGTTGGTGCTGGGGGTGGAGCTACTGGACAGACTCTCCACCTGACTGGCTATGGCACTGATGTTGGTGTCAGCCACCACCTGTCAATCACAGATAGGCACCGTCAAACATTAAAATTAAATGAATGACTTAATGTCTTGAAACCTACTGGAGGTGTTTTCTTCCATTCAGACTTGTGTATTTTCACAAATGACTGTCTGCCTGTAGATAACAGAAAACGGTTCTCTATGTTGTGTGTGTTTGGCACTGAAATGCATCCTAACAGTCCTTTAATGTTCTTCTTGGTGACTGTGGGCGAATGATCGCTTGGGCGCTGTTCATCAAACCTCTGTCTCCTTCACCAGAATCAAAAATGCCTTTTTTCTGTCACAATTTCATTTACATTTTCCTCTTCCATTAAACTCTGGGCTGGCTATGAGGGCAGTGGTATATTAATTTGCATATTTAATTAACGGTAAAGCAATTAAAAGTAAAATACACAACAATAAACAAAAGCTAATTAATGAATGAGACAACAACAGCAGTGAGACACTCCCAAGTCATCACAGTCGCTATCTCACCTACACCTACTGAGACAAAGACAGAAAGAAAGAGAAAGTGAAAGGTAAAGACTGAAAGAAAAAGAAAGAGAAAGAGAAAAGAAAGAAAGAAAGAAAGAAAGAAAGAGAAAGAAATTAAGAAAGAAAGAAATACAGAAAGAAAAAGAGTGAGGCAAAGACAGAAAGAAAAAGACAGAGAAAGAAAGAAAGAAAGAAATAAAGGAAGAGAAAGAAAGAAAGAATACAGAAAGAAAAAGAAAGTGAAAGGTAAAGACTGAAAGAAAAAGAAAGAGAAAGAAAGAAAGAGAAAGACAAAGAAAAAGAAAGTGAAAGGTAAAGACTGAAAGAAAAAGAAAGAGAAAGAGAAAGAGAAAAGAAAGAAAGAAAGAAAGAGAAAGAAATTAAGAAAGAAAAATACAGAAAGAAAAAGAGTGATGCAAAGACAGAAAGAAAAAGACAGAGAAAGAAAGAAAGAAAGAAAGAAAGGAAGAGAAAGAAAAAAAAGAATACAGAAAGAAAAAGAAAGAGTGAAAGGTACAGACTGTAAGAAAAAGAAAAAGAAAGAGAAAGAGAAAAGAAAGAAAGAAAGAAAGTGAAAGGTAAAGACTGAAAGAAAAAGAAAGAGAAAGAGAGAAAAGAAAGAAAGAAAGAAAGAAATTAAGAAAGAAAGAAATACAGAAAGAAAAAGAGTGAGGCAAAGACAGAAAGAAAAAGAGAGAAAGAAAGAGAAAGAAAGAAAGAAAAAGAAAGAATACAGAAAGAAAAAGAAAGAGTGAAAGGTAAAGAGTGAAAGGAAAAAAGAGAAAGACAGAAAAAGGAAAAAAGGAAAGAAAGGCAAAGACAGGAAGAAATAGAAAGAAAAAGAAAAAGAAAGAAAGAAAGAAAGAAAAGACAGGAGGAAAAAGAGACTGATAAAAAAGAAAAAAGAGTGAGAAAAAAGAAAGCAAATAAGTGAGAAAAGAGTGAGAAAAGAAAGGAGGAAAAAAAGAGTGAGAAAAAAAAAAAAGAAATCTGTCAATCTGGGTGTTTGCCAGGGTGTTGCTAAGCAGTTGCTAGGGTGTTCTAAGTGGATGCCATGGCATTGCAATGTAATGCTTTTTCCTGTGAGAGTTCTAAGTAGTATTTACTACATTGCTATGGTGCTGCTAAGGTGTTGCTATGCTGTTGCTAGGGTGGTCCGAGTAGTTAACACTTTTCAATCCTGCAGCTAAGTTGCAATGTGGTTCCTAGGAGGTTTGAATGGTTTTGAACACATTGCTATGCAGTTGCTGGGTTTTTTGAGGAATTTTAACACTGATAGTGTTGCTATGGCAGGGGGTTTGGAGTAGTTTTTTAGCACATTATGCTGCTGGTTTCTAGATGGGTTCAGAGTGTTTTATAGCACATTGCTTTGCAGTAAAAAAAGGAATTTTAACAAAACCCTAAAAAGGAGCAATAATAATGGTATGTTTACACAACAACGATGTACTAAAAATGGAAAAGTTTTTCCTTTGCATTTTTCGTGTACAGACGACAACGTTGTCAAAATGATCACCATTCACACGGATGCATAAAAACAATCAAAACTGCTGTATTATTCACAACCGGCCAGTAGTTGGCGATGTCACTTTGTAAATATACACTTCGCACCTATAGACTGAACACGTAATATACATGCTCATGATGTCACACGGAGACGATGATAATATCATTTTTAAAAACTCTGAAACACGTTTTCAAAAGTTTTCGTTTTCAGGCCCCCAAAACGCTATTGTCATGTAAATGAACGGCCAAAACACATAAAAAGCTTCATGTTTTTAGTTGAAAACGGAGCCGTGTAAATGGCCGCCAATAGTGAAGTTTGTTTGCAACAAAAAATAAATAATTAAAAAAAGAGAGAAAACCAGAGACAATGTGGGAGAGTTTGTGAAAGATAAATACTTCAGTAGGGTGCAACACTAAACTTCTCATAGAAAGCACATGATCACAGCCAGAAGGACTTTCCAGGGGCTAAAAATGCTAAAAAAAACAAAAAACAATATCAAATTGTCTGATTTCTGTGACATAAGTAATAGCATAGGGCATTACATATGTCCAATTAAACATATAGCAGCCAGAGAGAGAGAGAGAGAGAGAGAGAGAGAGAGAGAGAGAGAGAGAAAGTATTTTCTCTCAAACGAGTGAAGAGGGAATGAATGAGCGAGCGAGCGAACAAGCAAGAGAGAGAGAGAGAGAGAGCTAAACAATAATTGCTCTCTGAGCTGCTGTAATCAGGGCTTTGCAGGCTGGGCTCCCCTGTTTAAAAGCCCTGTGCATTCCTCCTGGAACCGCGCAGATAACGGAACATTTGCATAAAGAACTGGGATTATCTGGCAACCCGCGTGCAACCGCCGCACAGCTGCACACGGCTGATAACAGCCCAGTGACACAGCACCAACCACTCACACACACACACAACCATGAGTCCAAACAAACACACACACACACACACACACACACTCACTCACTCACACATATACACAGCACACTGTCCTTCGATACACCGACTCTGCTAACACACACTGATAACCGTACAGAACATATACACACAGTGGCTCTGCATAGCAATAACAACACACAATACAAGCGTGTATACACACATCATTGAGACCACACCTACATGCAAAAATGCTACAATACAACACTTACAAAAAAGTACCATGGTAATACCATGGTATTCTTAGATAAGCAAGTTTGGTATCTGATATCTACCAACAATACCAACAGTTCCTATACGAACTCCACATACAAACTTAAGGTGCTATTATCAAACTGGTAGTGGGTTACGGGACATTTCTGGGGATTAAGAAGAACCCCACCAAACAACTCCTAAAACATTTGAAATAAATGTGGGGTATATCACGCACCACACCAGACAGGTCGGAGGGTCTGTTCAGTGCCAGCGGCTTCTTTAAAGCTCGACTTCAACCCACGGACTGTCTGCCGTGATCCTGTTAACAAGTACACTGTCTTTAAATCACATTACCTGATGTGAGTTCCCTCATTAGCTAGTCAGCGAGCGAGAACGCTGTAGCTAATTTGAATTGTGGGTGCATGAGTGGCAGCCTTGGCACTTCATTGAACTAGATTATCATAAACTCTTCAGCAGAAGAAAAGTCAAAGTGAGTATGTAAATGCAAACACTTCTAGCAAATCAAGCTAGGTTTCACAAATCGGACTGTTGTGAAATGTGCCAGAATTTATAACGCAAGGCAAGGGGGCGCTGTAGACCTTATGTAGCCCTGCCCCTTTTCAGCGCTGCTCTCGTTGTGTTCTGTCTTCCGTTTGTATTTTCACAGCATGAAGGTAAGATCTTACAGATTTATGATTTTTGACATCCACTTCAAATATTACAGTGCTCAGTGATAACTTTTGTTAACTTTACAATAAGTAAATCCACTTCACCAGCTAATTACTCTTCAACAGCGATGCCATAGAAATATCCAGAGCTACCGCAAAAACGGAAGTTCAAACACAAAATTCTAAAGATGGCTTGTTTCTCTGCCGCATAAGGTCTTTAGCTATAGAACGTTTTCTCTTTCAGTCAACTACTGTCATATCAGAGCAATAATATGAAGAAAATCTCGCTGAGCAAATTAATTAAAATAATTACCGCAACAGTAAAGCAAGAATGCACGTGCCTGTTTTTGGTCCAAAAGCACTGATATTGGTTGCTTTGTTTGCCATGTTCTACATCATGAACTACGCTGCAAGTAAACATCTGAAAGTTGGCATGTTTAATGAACAAACAGTATTCTTGAGTTGAATGTGTACCTGGAGGACGATGGTGCCGTAAGCATTCTTCAGTATATTAACGACATCTCCGTGAGTCAAGCCATCCAGAGACTGAGAATTGATGCTCACAATCCTGTCGCCTACCTAGGAGAGTTGCATTAAAGGAAAAATTGCTTAAAATCCATTCACATGGATACAAACCCAATCCCCAGCAGTGCCCTTCACACCCAAATCACTGTATAATGCTTAATCAATAACTCTCAGCCTGATTCCCACAGTACGAAAATGGAAAGTGAGGAACAGAAAGGAACGGGATAAGCAAGGATGATGTACTTTGAGACGATGTGTCTTGGCTGCCACGCCATTGGCCTGGATCATGGCGATGAAGATGGGGATGTCGCCCAGCGGACTGCCCTTACCGCCTGCTATACTGACACCCAAAGCATCGGTGGGACCCTGAGAAACGAGAGAGTCACTGTTGAAGGTGCACTAAAAATGAAACTCCTGAATACTATATACAGAGGCATTCGGAGGTAAACAATCTTACCCGTGTGATCTCCACTGTCCGAATGCCTGGCTCTGTCCCTGGAGGAATAAAATATCAGACACTAACTTTCGGATAAAAACCCTTCAAGAGTTTGAAATGTTTAAATAAAAATGTTTTGTTAATTAGAAATTCAACACAACAGTGGTCATGTAGATTGGAAACAGAGACACAATATATCCAGATAAATTGCCAATATCCATCCATTTTGGGTCTGACAATAACTAAATCTACTTGGCTGATGTGTGTCAGTTAGTCACTGCTACAGTAACCCCCCAAAAAAGTACAGTATGTGCAATGGGACCACAGGTTTGAAATGCATCGGCCAAACTTTTGTGCCTGATTTGCGTATTTTCATAAAGTATGCTCACAAAGGGTGCTGTTGTGGCCAGAAACTGGTCGATTTGTGTGGTCTACACCGCAAACTATATCTCTACAAATACATGTGAATATTTTGGTACCTGAACCTGAATCTGCAAGGATTCAAAATTAGAAACATAACAAAAAGTTAAGTGTTTGAAAAGGTGGCCTATGCAGTTGTGTGCATACCAGTATATCAGCCAGATTACCAGTATTCTCAGCCATTTTGTGTTTATCAGCATCAAATATGCCTACTTTGCAGTTTTGTACCAGTTCCAGCAACTGGTAAAAGTGTTAAGTATTTATCTGCATTATATCAGCCTTTGAAAATATTCCCAGACCACTAGTTTGAACCCCGCAACAAGCAATCCATGAGCTACCACTCGATGGCAATAAAAGTGGTTGCTAAATGATGACTTGTGATGGTGCGATCCGATCACATTCGCAAAATTTGGGAGCAAAAAAGGGCCATTTTTACACCTTTTATTGTCAATAGTGTAGTGATATATGAAGCACAGCTCACAAGCAAAGTCAGTTTCAAACCAAGCAGCTTTCTATTGCATGGTGAAATCTTTCGCCCTCATGGAAAATTCCCAAACATATGGATGTCTAATGACATGACTGGATTTCGCCTTTGAAAATTCACTTAACAATGGTAAATTTGAAAGCAACTTTAAACAAAGACAAGTCATTTCACTCGGCGGCCATCTTTGAAACTCCTCTCGGGCATTCAAGTGCAGCTCCTATCTCTTTGAATGGGGAAACATCAAATTCTCCAAAGCTGTTTGCTAAGCTTTCGATTAAATTTCATATGTGAAATCACCAATGAAATCTGACAACAACTGTCTCACAAATTTTGTTTCTAAACACTCGAATCATGACAAAAAAAAACCAAAACAGTATTTTTCAGGCTGGATCAAGCTAATGCGCATGCGCAGTCCTAATTGGCGATTGGCTCTTATTTAGAAGGCGGGACTTATTCCGCCATATTGCGCGTTGCACTTTCTCTCCCATTCAAAACAGTACGAGTGGAGCGTCGTGTTATTCTATAGTCTTTGCTTTAAATAAGTCTAAGAATAAACCATTTCTATTCAAACAACAGAAGAAAACAAATCACAAGCACACTCTTAATTGTTTATAGCGACACTTTCTAAGCACCACCGCTAGCTGTCGACAGATAAGAAATGTGTTGTTTTAAGGCTGATTTATAGCATTTTTATGGCTGTTTCCTGGCACTTTCAGTGCTAATGTGGTGCAAGAAGTACCTGTGCTTTTATTGTTGGGCTCAGTGAAATTTCGGCTGTTGTTGTTGAGGGTTTGAGAAGGGAGCGGGGCCACAGCAGGGAGCGTGGGGGTTGGGGTGCTGCTGTTGGCGCTCACATGGCTCATCTAAAGGAGGAAGAGTTAGCTGAAGGTGCTATTCCATACACAAATACAGAACATACTCATGTCATCGCATATGCATACGTCTTGGTTAGTGACATGTGAGTGCATGCTGACGTGCTGACACGGACTCCCTTGCATTTTCAGGCAATATGGATGAGTAACACACACAGATGCCCACAGCCATACACTGCTCGTTTGCCTGTCCGCTAACATGCACTATCGATTGGGTTAGAGTTCGGCATGCTGGTTTTTAAGACGTGGCAGGGAAGCCCAACAAGGTGTCGGACACGGACTACACACCTGACTTCCCTGGGAGGTGCGTCTGGAAGAGATCCAGGAGGCAGCCTTCAGTCGGCCCAGTTCCAACAGCACCTTGCCCCTGGCGCACTGCAGGATCACAGCACACACGTTGACGCACACACAAGTTTGGCATTGTGGCCCGTCTTCTTGCTCATATCCTCTCAAACACACTTTCACGTACTTTCGAGAACCTTCACATACATGCAAAGACCTGATGCCACAACACGACATCTCATCCAGAGAGCTTGACTCAAGCCAACCCCATCGAGCTGAATTCCATGGGAAGGGTACAGCCAAACAACACAGGCTCAATGCATCCTCATTCAGGCCAATATTTCCCACAATTACACCTACTGCCACAATAATGGAGACTCTTTTTGTCCTTTTCAAAACAACATTATTGCTGAGGCATTTTCACACTCTCAAAAGTGACTTCTAAAGTACCAGTCAAAAGTTTGGACACGGTAAGATTTTTAATGTTTTTAAAAGAAGTTTCATCTGCTCACCAAGGCTGCATTTATTTAATTAAAAATACAGTAAAAACAGTAATATTGTGAAATATTATTACAATTTAAAATAACTGTTTTCTGTTTGAATATATTTTATAAAGTAATTTATTCCTGTGATCAAAGCTGAATTTTCAGCATCATTACTCCAGTCTTCAGTGTCACATGATCCTTCAGAAATCATTTTAATATGCTGATCTGCTGCTCAAGAAACATTTATTGTGTACAACTGTAGAAAATATTTGTGTACAATATTTTTTTTTTCAGGAATCTTTGATGAATAGAAAGTTCAAAAGAACAGCATTTATTTGAAATATAATCTTTTGTAACATTATAAATGTCTTTACTGTCACTTTTGATCAATTTAATGCATCCTTGCTGAATAAAAGTATTAATTTCTTTAATTTCTCTTCAAAAAAAAATAAAATAAAAATTCTTACTGACCCCAAACTTTTGAACGGTAGTGTATAATGTTACAAAAGCTTTGTATTTCAGATAAATGCTGTTCTTTTGAACTTTCTATTCATCAAGAAATCCTGAAAAAAAAAAAAAAGAGTACACAACTGTTTTCAACATTGACAATAATCATAAATGTTTCTTGAGCAGCGAATCAGCATATTAGAATGATTTCTGAAGGATCATGTGACACTGAAGACTGGAGTAATGATGCTGAAAATTCAGCTTTGCCATCACAGGAATAAATTACTTTATAAAATATATTCAAACAGAAAACAGTTATTTTAAATTGTAATAATATTTCACAATATTACTGTTTTTACTGTATATATATATATATATATATATATATGTGTGTGTGTTTTGTTGTACAATTTGACATGTTCACATAGAATTAATGGCGGTTTTACTTTTTTTGGGGATTTTCTGTGGGAAAATATAATTTTTGTTATCAGCATTTTGTCTGTCTTTTCAGCAAAAAAAGGCTTCTTAACATTTTTGTTTGTTTTATTGCAGTTTGGATAATGCTGTAGCTTGACGATGGATTCCATTAGTACAAATCACTGGGGAACACTGAAGTGAACCAAGTAAAAGGCCCTTAAGTGTTGGCTGTTACTTTAATTTCAATGTCTCAAAACTTACAGAGAGGCTGGGCTATTGTTTAATATCACTTTCAAGCACATTGTTGAGGAAAGCTGATATGCTGATATCTAAGCTGACCATAGCAAAAACAGCGATAAACTGATCTGTTATTACTGTTTAAACTGAAAAACAGACTAGAGGAGACCAAAAACCGTTGAATGAAATGTGTTTTAGTCTGATCATGCGTCTGAACCACATCTAAACCAATGAAATGGGTGGGGAAGATGCAACATTTAATTTGACCTGTAAGCTGACTCTATACCTGTTCATCATAGCCTTTCATTTATTTGAATGTAATTAGATATGGTGCCTACCCTGACCATTATAATTGTAAGATACGTAAAATTCAGTGTTTAAATAACAATTCAGACATTGTTTATACAGAACAGACCTCAACGACCTTCAAATACACAATCAAATGGCGCCCTCTGCAGGTAAATGGAGTGGACCTGCGCAGTGGCACCTAGTGCCAGCATCCCGCAGCTGCCGCTCCAACTAAATCTGCTCATGTAATTTGGTTTTGGAACGTGTTCTAAGCTGGGGTTTGGTTTTTAGGATTCGGGCAGAGCTCACCTTGAGAATAGCAGCGACGGTCTCCTGTGAGGCCTGTCTCATGTCCTCTCCATCCACAGACAGGATCTGATCACCCTGCATCAGTCTGCCATCCAGATCCGCCGCTCCACCCTTCACCACATCAGAGATGAACACACCCTTACCATTTCTGGAAAGAGAAAAGGAGAAAGAGGAAGTTGAGGAGATACCCACTCTTGAAGAAAATGTTGTTTCATTATTTTATTTTTCAGTTATTACTGTATTGAATGGAGCCCTGCACATGACATGCAGACAAAAAAATATATATCATGGCCACAAATTAAGAATTCGTTCCCAAGATTTATTAATTCACTCCCTCATTTTAGTAAACTGTGGCCATGCAATTGTGCAGTATAATATTGTGCATTTTATTTTATTATAGAAAATTAATATTGTTTTGTGCATTGTATTATTTTATTTTAAAATTATGTTACCATGCATTTTATTTTATAATATTATTTTAAAATGACTGTTGTATTGCTCATCTTACTTCTTTATTTCATTTTCATTATTGTATTGTTTTTCTTTTGAGGAGAACAGGAAAAGAATGAACATTTGCTTCCTCACCTCTTCCCGACGATGCTCAGGCCCAGGCCACGGCCGGTTCTCTTCTGAAGTTCAACCTGGAACACGTCAAGGTTTTCCTCGTCCCTGTATTGTGCCTCGTCACGCAGGACAGTCAACCGCACTTTTGCCGGAGTTTGCCTTAGAGCAGCTATTGCATCTTCATGAGCGACACTGCGCAGGTCCACTCCATTTACCTGCAGGGGGCACCATATTACATTACATTATATTAAAAATGTATATAAACCTTTTAACAGTGGCAGTCCAACCAAATAATGAGAAAGAAAGAGTTAGAAATCATGGCTGATATTATTTTTGGTTCATTCATCATACAAAAATGGAAAGTTGAGCACACTGCATTGTGGGATATAGTATTGTGTACAGTATGCTCTGAGCAATATTGTTATTGTAAAATTACAAAAATTAAAACGTTTTGGTAATTGAAATAAAGCTGAAATTAAATAAAATATAAATATCAGATAAAAAAAACTTAAAAAACCCTTCAATTACAAAGGTTGCGTTGGCAAGTAACTGAAATAAATGTTTAAGTTGAAGTACTAAAATTACTAAAACTGCAATAAAAATTAAAGCTATATATAATTATTTAATATATTATTTATATGTATATAATAATTTTATGTAAAATGAAAATATAAAAATAAAAGCTAATTCAAAATATGAATAAAAGTAGCTTATATAAATAATACTATAAAATAACATTTGTAAAATAATACTTAGTATAGTTGTGTGTTCTACGCTACTCTATGTCCAGAAGATGGCGCTATTTTCTAAGTTAAGCACAGAGAACTACTGCTCATATCTAATTATTGCAAACACTCCTAGTCACATCCCTCTATTCTTATTATTCACAATAACACCAAGCCTCAAACCAACATCAAATTTCCATTTTGCTCAAGGCAGACCAGCTGTCAGTGTCAATACAAAGGGGCGTCCCGCTTGACAACCTTGCAACACGCTCTAGCTAGCATAAACAAACCTCGAGAATCTGATCTCCGGCCCAGAGTCGACCGTCCCGTGCAGCCGCCCCCTCCTCATACACTTCATGAATCACTATGGCATCCTGAAAAGATGAGAGAAATATGTGTGAAGATGAGGAATATGGTAATAAATAAAAGACAGAAACTACAAGTTCCTATCACATCTTTCTTAAAGGGCCAGTTCACAGCTCACTGGAGGGGGAAGATTATCACTAATATACTAACATTTTTGGTAGTAACAAATTTGGTCTGTTCATTGCACAAAATTCAGAAGAATTGTAATATTAAGTATATGGATCTCTTTTATGGTACTTTTGGATTTTTTTTTTTTTTTTTTTTTCAAGCTTGAAAGCTTCAGTCACTATCTATTGTAATTGAATGGAAAAGAGCAACCAGCAAATTTCTGAAAACATCTCCACAGTAGAAAGAAAGTGGTATGGTATGGAGCGACATGAGGGCGTGTGATTTCTGCTCCCCATCACCTATAAAATCCTTATATATAAAAACACACTCTACTGGGGCCCGAGGGTTGGTTTTGTTGACTCATGGAAGCCTTTGACAGCTAAACTAGCCCACAGTGCAGGAGTGCTGCAGAATTATGATGGCAATGTGGCAGTGCGCTGATAAAAGCCCGAGGCGCTGCTCATCTCTGCAGCCTGGCAGAGAAAGTCAGGACAGACAAAAAGCTCCCGCTATGAGCTGCCTGTTCTGATGCAGCCCTGCGGCCCACTGGAAAGAATGAGTCCTGTCACAAACACACACCCTCCTGATACTTTGACCAGGCCCACATGGAAGCTGTGCCTGCAGACAGCTGTATCGGCAGCTGAACGAACCAATGAACAGATCATTTAGGAATGCGTTTTTGTTTTCTGTATAAACACACGTTAACAGTAGCAAATGCATCATTCTATCAAAAAACTACCTAGCAAAACTACCAAAATCTAATTGTTATTGGTATTTTCAGCTAGTTTTCTGTAAGGATAACAGGTGAAAAGCCTGGACCATGAAAATGTGTCTCGAGACGTCTGCATTCTGCATTGTTCAATACTGATGCATTTTAGTCTAGCAATTTTTGAACATGGCATCCTGGGTGTACAGCTCCAAATGTATGTAAAAATAAACAATCAAAAAAATAAAAAAATAAAAATAAAAATAAATGTTGTATTGAAGTCAGATTGATTTTGACAAACTGACATTAAAATGATCTCTTGATGCCTGTCCTTAAATTAAAGGTGCTGTATGCAATTTCAGTCGCTTTTTTACATTAAACAGAAAAAACTAAACAGAAATTTTAAACAAAAAATACAGAAAAACTAAAATCAAATACAAAAACAAACAAACCACAAAAACAAAAGGATAAAAAGAAAACAAGTATAAACAAAAAACAAAAGCACAAAAAGAAAACAGGTATAAACAAAAAACAAATCAAATACAAAAGACAAAAAAACAAAACAAATACAAAAAACAAAAATACAAAAGACAAAACAAAATAAATACAAAAAAAAAAAAGAAAGAAAAAAACTAAACAAATACAAAAGACAAAACAAGACACACACAAAAAAAGATAAAATAAAGCAAAAATAAAAAATAAAGCAAAGCACACACACAAAACAAAAACTTTATATTTCGAAAGCGTTTTAAACATTTTACTTCTGATACCATACCAGCTGGGTATCTTTGCCGCCGACTATACTAAGACCCAGTCCAGACCGGCCTTTAGAAATCTCAATAACCGTCTCTTGTCCTGGAACTATGGGACATGTAGCAGGGTCTGAAACAGAGAAAGAGAGATAAAGATGATGCAACTCTTTCATGTTGTGTGCTTTAAAAAAAACAAAAAAAAAACACTCAGAGCAAAACAATTCTTCTTTGGAAAAAACAACTGTCAGTGTTCAAAGAGGCTGAGGCGAATCCACACGGCAGTGCTGTTGTTTTCATTTCAACTTTAATTTAACATGCATTTGGGCACCACAGATTGCAGCGCAAAAAGTCTATAAAAACATGAAAATTGAACTAACAACATAACATGTTTTCAATACTATTTGTGACACTCGCGTGCTTCACCTTTGCTGCAGTACTCAAAGTCGGGGCTGGTGCCGGAGACTGGCACGGATGATCCCGAGGAGGTGACCTCCAGAGAACCTGCTGAGGGCTTGGTGGAAATCCTCTGGATTTTTGGAAGACTGGTGATCTGAGGACGGTCCAGAACAAGGACGAGTCGGCAGGAACACAGAAACAGAGACACAGAGGTTAGACTGTTTACTAACACAGCTGCCATGTTTTGTCTGGGCAGAGCTTTAATGTCTTGGCACCTGTTTAGACAGTGTTGTATAAAGTATCCTATCATCTTACCAAAGTAAAAGTACAGATACCGTTATGGAAATTGACTTGAGTAAAAGTAAAAGTTGCTCATAAGAAAAATACTTAAGTATTAAAGTAACTGATATTAAAAGTATTTAAGTATTAAAAGTACAGGTACATTTTATAAATAATGGCACAGTTGATTGTAATCATGGCAGCCCAACTGAGATTCTGTTTTAGGGTATGTAAGAGTTATTAAAGAGATCGTCCACACACACAAAAAAAATTAAATTATATCATTTACTGACCCTCATGTTGTTCCAAACCTGTATGAATTTCTTCTTCTTTAGATCACTAAAGAAATGCATACATGTTGGGATTAACATAAGGGTAAGTAAATAACACAATTTTTGGGTGAACTATCTCTTTAACTCAAGAACTGAACGATTCAAATGAGAGTGTCCTACTACAAATGCACTGTGATCCATAATACAATAAAACAAAGCAAACTATCTAGAGATAAAACTGCAGTAAGATGAATTCACTCAGACGTGTCTGGTCTTTTAAAAACACAAGATGCAGGACGGTTGAAATCAGGAGGAGCAATGGTCAAAGATGTCAGTCTACATGTTTACATAGAAGAACAAGCTTTTCATCTTTATCATCACTACCACCGACGGGAGAGTTCGCTCACATATCTTATCACACGTAAGTAAACACACGCAACACAATTTCAAAATGTTAAGACGATTTACCTTGATAAACACAGATTAAAACTTACATGAATAGCGTATTGAATTTAGATCGCCAGTGGAGAGCCGTTACACATTGCTCTGTGTGCTTGTGCTTCTCAAGATTTACATTTGTGATTAGCGAAATGAATCATTCACACCTCTTCATGAACCAGTTTGACAAATTCAAAGGAACCGAACTGATCAAAAGATTCATTTGAGAACTGGATATCACTATGACTGATCAGCAAAGACTGCTTTCCATTATTTTTTGGACCTTGCAGCTATAAATGTAACAAAAGGGTCTGGACAAATGTATCGGAGTAAAAGTATCAAATTTCTCGTTAATATGTAGTAGTAGAAGTCAACAAAAATGTTTATACACAAGTAAAGTACAAATGTGACCCTGGACCACAAAACCAGTCATAAGTCGCATGGGTATATTTGTAGCAATAGTCATTGTATGGGTTAAAATGATCGATTTTTCTTTTATGCCAAAAATCATTAGGATATTAAGTAAATGTTCCATGTTCATGTTCCATGAAGATATTTTGTAAATTTCCTACCATAAATATATATATAAAAAAAAAAAATGTATTTTTGTGAGTGGATATGCATTGGTAAGGACTTCATTTGGACAACTTTAAAGGCGATTTTCTCAATATTTTCTCAATATTCTCAATATTGATTTTTTTGCACCCTCAGATTCCAGATTTCCAAATATCTCAACCAAATATTGTCCTATCCTAACAAACCATACATCAAAGGAAAGCTTATTTATTTAGATGATGTATACATCTCAATTTAAAAAAATTTACCCTTATGACTGGTTTTGTGGTCCAGGGTCACACATATACAAAAACTGTATTTAACTACAGTAACAAAGTATTTGTACTTTGTTACTATACACCACTGCGTTTAGAGAAATAAAAATCTCGTCTCACGTACATGCAACTCATTTAAAGTCGACATGAACTCAAAATAATGTATTAATGTTGACTTTAAGTAAGTTAAATATAATTTTAACTTTAAAAAAAGTTAAATGAGGTGCAAATGCAGTTGTGTCGAAAGAACACACATATGTAAGTAAACAAACACACCTGCTCTACATGAGGCTTGGTCAGCTGTTCACTTGGAGACTCCAATATTTTCTCTGAGGATTTCAGCTTCTGAAATGATTAATATACCTTAATTAGCTTTATCGCTCAGTACAACAGGGCTACACAAGCAAAATTTAATGGAACAATTATGAAACATTCATGGCACTTTTTGATTCATGAGTAAAGGATGGAAATGCATTACTGGCGATACAATACATTTCTTAAACTACAGTATGCTACGTTGTCTTCTTATGACTTAAGTGGTGCCCGTCTGTTACCTTGGAAATAAATGTGTGTATTTTACATCCCTCCATTTTCCATAAATACAAAGGGGTTCATAGGTCAAAATGAAAATCTGACATTCAAAATTTAATTTAATTTAATGATGAAAATAATTGTTTTGTTAAATAATTGAAACCAAAGTAATAAATGAATAATATAAATTCTAAATGTATGAATATAAATGCATTTATAAATACAAATAAACAATATAAATGATCAGTTTATTTATAACAAATAGAAATAAATCTGGGTTTTTAATGCATACAGAAAATTGGCATAGTATACTAAGCACATTATACATTTTGCAAAAATAGTACAAGTAGTAAGGTAGTATGCCATACTGAACATCTGGCTGAGATCGTTCCTCACCTTTAAGGATGACTCTCCATCTCTAAAACTATTCAGCGTCTGATCTCTCTGTGCGGGGCTCACGGTCGGCGCCACGCTGGGTTGATCCTGTATGAGGAGTCAAGCAAACAGGTAAAATAAAGCGTCAGGCCTAGATGCTCCCCACAGAGCTTCAACTAGGTCAAAACTGCAGTCGCTGCCTCCATCTAGGACAGAGTTAGGCTAGAGGCAGCTGATGACAATGAGCTGCTGTTTAGAGCCAAGCGCCCACAAGGCGGTTTCAACTGTTTGTTTACCAGAACAAATCCACATTTAAGTCTGCAAGAGCTGGTTCAAACTCAGACTGACAATGAGGGGATAAAAAAGAAGGGAGAAGGAATAGAGTCGTAAAACGCTGAGTCAACAGTCATTACTGTTTTCATAATGATAGCAATAGGTTGCCACGTTCTTGCATCATATCTGTTGTAAAAATCGGAAACACTATCTTACAAGCATAGCATACTGAAATAACCTATTTTATAAGACTTTTTTTTTTCACTACAATTTTATTGGACTCTATTTGACTTAAAGTACTCCTATTATGCTTTGGATATTACCATTCATGTAGTGTGTAATTGAGCTGTTTGTGAATATAAGAGAATATAATAAGAATATAATATTCTGCACTGCCTGAAATGAGTCGTCAGTAATTCCAGTGTTACTTCCAGCACAAACATTTTTGCATAATGTCCACCTATGTTTTTCATTGGCTGCCCCTCTACTTTGACCCGCACTCAAACACTCTTTTATCAAGCTGTTTAAGACACTGTGAGAAAAGAGGTGATGCTGCAATGTATATCATGAGAAAATTAAAGTCTTTTTTGACCTTGGATGAATGTAAACCATAGGAGACCTCCAAAACAAAACTAGGAAAAAAAGCATAATGGGGCACTGTAGCAGTATTTTTAATAGAATCTTTATGTATAATAATCATTATTATTTGTATAATTATATAAAAAATGTATTCAAATTAGCAAGTCATGGCCTCTGACCCTTACATAAAAGGTTGAGGGTGTTGATGTGGCGAGGACTCACCTTGATTATAAGCGGTTCAGGTGAGCTTCTGCTCAGAGGGAGGCTTTCGGGTAACTGTGGCTTCTCTGTTGGAACTGGAACTGCTGGAGTATTTTGATGCATCTGAAACAAGAGCTCTGTAATCAATTGAACTCCTATAATTCAAATTTTTAGTATTTATCTAATAAATACCATATATGAATATTAATATAACAATATATAATCTGATATAATAATGATAAACAATAATAACAATATAAATATATTAATATTAAATGTGATCTCTATATTTATTTTAATATTAAATTCAATAATTTAATAATGTATTAATTTATAATATTTTTTTTTTTAAATCCTGATGCAAAAATGTGGCACATCATGGCACATATTCAATGTTATTTGGATCATGATTTTGGAAAAATGAGTTTTAATGGTGGTCAACAAAACTTGTTGCTTGATGTGGTGAGGACAAAAACAGACTTGCAGAGAAGAAGATAATCTTTAAATACTGAAACTAACAATGTCAAATGTTTTAGATCTTGCCTACATCAAGGACATCCAATAATCTAAAATTGTGAGACGAGTCAAAGGAACTTCAAAGCCATTTTATAACTATTTACAGAACTGTCTGCAGGTCTTAGAGACACTGAATATCTAAATAAATGAGAAAATCAGTTCTGTTCCATTGAGGAACAAGCCTAAGCAAAAGACATGTTTAACAGGTGACTATTAATAATGTATCGTACCTCACTGGAGTAGAACGAGGAAGGCTGGGAAGGAAAAGGAGCGACAGCCATTTGATTGAGAGCATCTTCATTCCTATTAACAGACAGAAAAAATCTAAAGTTTACATCAGTTCACATGTCAGTTCATCCTTAAACGTAAACATCAGTTTACAAAAATATTCATAAAATAAAATTAAATATATAATGTGTATTTAATGTTTTTATTTTTATATACAGTACCCATCAAATTTTGGAAACATTACAATTTTTAAATGTTATTAAAAGAAGTTTCGTCTGCTCACCAAGGCTGCATTTATTTAATCAAAAATACAGTAAAAACAGTAATATTGTAAATTATTATTACAATTTAAAATAACTGTTTTCTATTTGAATATATTTTAAAATGTAATTTATTCCTGTGATCAAAGCTGAATTTTCAGCATCTTTAGTCCGGTCTTCACTGTCACATGATCCTTCAGAAATCATTCTAATATGCTGATTTGATGATCAACAAACATTTCTTCTTATTATTATCAATGTTGAAAACAGTTTTTGCTGCCTAATATTTTTGTGGAAACGGTAAGATTCAAGCATTTGTGGTAAGATTGAAAAAAAAAAAAAAGAGAGAAATTAATACTTTTATTCATCAAGGATGCATTAAAGTGACAGTGAAGACATTTATAATATTACAAAAGATTTCTATTTATTAAATGCTTTAATAAATTTAATAAATAAATTTAATAAATGCAAATAAATGCTGTTCATTGAACTTTCTATTTACAGAATCCTGAAAACTGTGACCATTTCCACAAAAATACTAAGCAGCACAACTGTTTTCAACATTGATAATAATAACAATAATAAGAAATGTCCCTTGTTCAGCAAATCATATTAGAATGATTTCTGAAGGATCATGTGACACTGAAGACTGGAGTAATGATGCTGAAAATTCAGCTTTGCATCACGAATAAATTACATTTTATAATATATTCAAATAGAATATTTTATTTTTATTTTTACGGCAGAACATCTCATTAGTGATCAAATTTCAAAGAGAAAAATCTTTCGTCCAAGAAAAATTAATCCCATCCTGTCGACGACGCCAAAATTGGTACCGCTTGCTCTCTACCTTTCATGTTCCCACATGTCTCTTGGCAGTTTTCTCCACTCAGATCGATAAGAACTGATGGGACAGATGAATTGAGATGTTGCACTATAAATCCTCTGAGCCTCTTCCTCAAGATCTTGGGTTGACGAGAAATATAACTCGCTACATCCCTCCTTCTGTTCACCTTGGCGTTATTGTCTTTGCACACTAAACGACCTGTTTCCAATTACTGTGCTTTTGTCAAGGTAAGTTTATTTATGAAAATCAATTCTTAGCTTTTTTCCAAGGAAGAGGAGAAGGAAGATCAAAAACACCAAATTTGAACTAACTAGGGTCATGGAAACTAGTCCTGATTTCATTCAGCTCCAAAATCCCTTTGCTAAACAACTTGATAACCATCAACAATGACACATTTTGCCATTCACGTCACTGGTGGACACATTTCAGTCTTGACCACTGCCCAGTTATGTTGCCATGGCAATGTGCTTTTCTCCATGACGTTCTATCATTTGTTGACAAATGACATTTGACACAATACAAATCATTTACAATGGCTTTCAGACCAGTCTGAATTACAGAAATTATACCAAATCTCACCGGCTAGACTGATGGCAAAGCAAACTGTGTGTCTGTTAAAGTCAATCTATTAATATTCAGTAGCACGTCAACATTTGTTTTGTTATCCGTAAATTGAGCTGTCACATTCCACTGACTGATAATGAGCTGCAGATAGCAAGGATATATTAGTGTCTTTACACAGCCATTATCAGCAAAACCTGACAAAATAACCAGTCAAATAAAGGTCAAGCTAACAAACACTCATATGAAAACACAAGATCTGGACAGAAACAGATGGTAAGTCTCTGATTATGTCTGTAATGACAGAATCAGCTTTCGTTCATGATGGACTGAAGGGCTGTGTTGTTTTTACACTGTACTGCATTTCAAAATACCTCTATGCTATCAACGTTATATAGTGATAGACTATAGCAGTTACAGTCTATTACACCATATCATTTCTCACTCTCTGGATGGGACGACACGACAACTCCAGAAATACTGCTATCAAAATGCCATCAAGTATCACATCAAATGTATCAATGTCACATGTCCTTGCTCCTGTAAGGTTTGCCAATACACAGAAACAAGCATGCATTTGATTCGGTACTTAGGAATGATGACTCCACTCTTCAAAGTGACAAGAAACAGATATAACGTGATATAAGGATAAAAATGCTAGACAACTATTTGAAGTACATTTTTCACATTCATAAAATAAATTAAAATAGGTTTTGTCTTACTGACATAGACGAGTACAGATAAAATAATCTTATCCAACTGTATCTGGTTGCGGTTCTTGTAAACTTTGTCATTGCCATTGGTAGTGACATCATGTTATTGTGCCTTAACAAAATTACCAAAATAGACAACAAAACCAAACAAAACCAAACACAAAATAAAATGACCAAACCAAACAAACCCAAAACAAAACAAACCAACCAAAAATAAATAAATAAAACTAAACTAAACCAAACAAAACCAAACCAGCAAAATAAAAATGACCAAACAAAAACAAAACTAAACTAAATAAAGCAAAAGCCAAACCAAACCAAACAAAAGCAAAACAAAATAAAAGCCAAACCAAAACCAAACAAAACAGAGCAAAAAAAAAAAGTAAAAAAAAAAAAAATATTAGCATAAACAATATATATATATATATATATACACACATACATACATACACACACATATATATATCAGTTAATTGAGAGACTGGAATATGCAGGGAATATCAAACTCTTACAACATTTATTTTCAATGCAGGAACATGCTAGTGAACTGCAACAAAGCTAAAACTGAGAAAATGGGGGGGGGTAATGGCAACTAGTTTCAGTACTTTAAATATTGACTTTCCCATATATATTCATGTAAATTTAACTTGAAATCTTAATGTGAAAAGTGTCGTCTCCAACATGTCCAAGCTATTTGTCAACAGCCAATACGCAGACATAATTGCATCAACATCTTACCACACAGTGAAATGGGTTTCACACTCATGTTCATTACAGATGTGAAAGTTTATTCAAAATACTGGCACTGAGTCAGATTGCTTCAATTCTACACAGACTGCCACTGCCTCCTTTAAAAGCCTGCTTTATGATCCTAATTATCCATGGTGCCTTGGGTTTTCAGCCTGATCAAGGAGTTTGGTCAGAAAAAAAAAAGCAATCTACTCATCGATTTCAGATGATAAAGCTTTGGGCGAGTGGGATTGCTTGGTTTGAGTAATTGTGAGGAGGAAAGAATGTCAGTTTCTGCAAACACGTTTCAAGTTCGAGACAGTGAAAATAATGCACTACATTTTGCGCTTGTTATAAATTTTAGATCTGTCAATAAATTAATCATTGATTACGATATTATAATCGCACATTTCAATATTCCAGAGGTAAAAACTAACATATTAACTGAACATAAATTCATAATCTTATTATTTTTAATGATATTAACCCAAAGCTGAAATGAGAGTCATTTTTACAAATGAACAGATGGTAGTGTGAAAAAACAGTTGGCTGAGGGTTGTCTCTGAGGGTCTCTTACCTGACCAGGACGAGCTTGACCTTTGATGCAGCACTTTTTATTATGGCCGACGCGTTCTGGTGGCTCCGGCCGTACAACACCTGGTTGTTTATCTGATGGAAGCACAAAAAAAAAAAAAAAAACAGACAAAAACATGATTTGTCATTGAAAACAGTAAAATTATGTTTATATTGTATTAATTTCATGACCAATTTATACACAGTAATCTAGCCTAAAATCTACCTAAAAAACCTGTAGTAATACCATGGTACTTAGCATCTTTAGCAACGTTTGTAAGTTTTATCACATTTCATGACCAATTTATATGCAGTAACCTAGGTAAAATGAAAGGGTTCACATACCTTTTCTTCCAAGGAAAGTCATGGTATTACTATAGAACCACATCACTAAAAACCTGTGGTAATACCATGGAACTTTTTATGAGAGTTTCTTTAGCAAGATCTGTAAGTTTGACAGCACACATTGTGAACTGGTTACAACTAACTGCATCTGAGTTTGTGAACACGTATTTGAGAGCGGTTGACTTGTGTCTCCAATCACCTGTGACAGAATCATTAGCTGAAGCACTAGTCGATCGTGACTAATGCCATAGCACGTTCACATCTAATGGAGACAGATATTAGACAAAGGTCAGCGAGCAACAGCTCAGCCTCGAATTCCACAGCAAAATACGGCATTCGTACATGTCGACCAAATTGCTAAATCGATAGGTAATTCCGAGGAGGAAACGAATGTGGAAACCAAAATGCCACCTGGACGGGAAACGATTGGAGAATTTATTGTGGGACACAGCAATACGGAGGACCAGCAGTTCATTCAGAAATGAATTGCAAATGGATTTCTGAATTAGAGACATTATAGTTACCTGACACTAAAACCAAACACATTTTTGTTGATTGAAATAAAATAAACATTAACTGAAATAAAATATAGAAATATAATATATAATATAGAAATAAAATATAAAATATATCTCAGTGATACTAAATTAAATGTAGTCTGAAGTAGCAAACAGGATTCTGATTGGCAATTAGTGTAGTTTTTAAATATTTTTTTTTCTTGTTAAGGTTGAATTACCCATAAAAATATTATAATACACAAAACATGTGGGTTATTTCCAGAAATATTAGATGATATTATTAATCATCTGCAAAAATCAATGAAATTATTAAATGATTTTTAATTTTATAGTCAAATATACTTCCCAAAATGTTCTATATATTATATACAATAAATTGTATAATATTAAATTGTGGATTTTTTTTTATTTTTTTTTTTTTTATAAATGTTCAATAAATTGAGAAATAATATGTTTTCTTCATATCAGGAAATAAACAGCCATAATTTGTTAAAACTATTGGTTTAAAATATTTATTTTGATATTTTTCATTTTAAATGAAAGAAAAAATGTTTCGTCATTTAAATTCCAAATTCAACTTCCTGTGGGGTGTGGCCAATTCAATTCTAATTTAAACTCATGAATAAAAACATTAAAATTGTGAAATTGTGTGTATACAAACATAAAAGTGAACTGATGTTATCAGTACATTGCCGTTTCAACTTTTGCAATGAAATGTGTCTTGTGGTGAGATTCTGGGGTTTGAAGGAGCTGAGGCAACACTTAGAAAGATAAAGTGAGCAGGAGAGAGAGGGAGGCAGAGAAAGTGATAAGCAAGAGCAGACAGAGATAGCGAAACTGAGGGCAGGTGGCTTCATTTGAAATTCATCCGGCCGTCTGAGGCAAAACCTTACACTTTTCGCTTGCACATTAATGGCTCAGGCACAGGTATAACCAGGTATGGAAAGAGATAGAGGAACCAGATGGAACCAGATCCAGAACAGCGAGCCTGGCCACCATGTCTCTCAAGTTTCAAAGTGATTTTGCCTGTATGAGATTGACCCAGATGACCCATGCTTCATTCAATATTAGATGAGAATGAGAATGAAACTGATGGAAACCACCATTTTCCCCTTGGATTACAAGGGGCTCAACAGGAAAAGGCTTTTACCTAGAGAAAGAAAAAAATGAAAGAGAGAGGGATAGATAGCTTCTAAATCTTGAGCCCAGACCTATAATTCCTCACTGGGACCTCACCATACATTCAGAGAGAGTCACTTTGTTTTAGAAATTGGTAGGGACAGTTCGTTTTAATAAATGTGACCCGTGCTGGCAAAATGAGTCGGAATGCGCACAGGCTAAAAATTTAACTTTTGGTTGAAATTGAGGTTCTCACAAAAATGAGTTCGTTAAGGCCTCGTCTAGCGATCCCAATGCTCCAAATAGCAATTAAACATCTAAAATTATCTTTATTTGAAGGTTTTCTGAGTGGAGTACCTTTCCTTTGTCCATGAAAAATGCAGTTTTTCTCTGCTCGCTTCTGAACGACTGGTGCTTCCCTCAGCACAAGTTTGGTATCGTTGTAAAGTGCAGCATTCCAACTTTGTGAATATTCATAGTGAATTCTCAATTGCATGAGTCTGAACCAATGAAATGTGATTTTCAAACTCACGCTGATGTAAACAAATCAATCTTACTCTTGCTGACCGACAGATCTGAAGCACGCGCACAAAGAAAGTTGGCCATAGGAGTGTAAAATTCATTTTAAAACTTACACTGGTTCGGACAAGGCTACTGTACTGCATATGTGTGATTTATGCTAAAGGGACAAGGCTTTTAATGGTGAGACTTTTGCTTTTGTAATCAGGCTCTCAAAAATGATATAAATTTAGATTTATCTGCCAATTTATCGGTTATCGTCTTTCAAATATGAAGAATTATCGTTTATCGGTATCAGCCAAAATTTTCATATAGTTTTATCCCTTATTAGGGCTGAAAAAATAAATCGATGCACCGTGAATCGAGAAATGATTCTTGATCAATTCTGAGATTTTCCAAATACATCGCAGTTCTTTCTCGAATCGATTCAGAGTTTAGTTTTTAACAGCAGATGGCACTGCGTGCTTTAGAAACAGCCGTACTCCGCTTGCTTCCAATTCCTTACACATACAACTTGAACCTTCTATAAAATAATCATTCATAAAGTTCGAAAAGGTTGAAGCAAATTACAAGGGTGTTTGCAGTGGGCTGTTTACATTAATCTCACATCATAAAAGCATTTTGAGGTGCAAGTACATTCTCAGACTTAGCCTCAATCTGATGAGAAGTTTCTCAGAGTTTCTTCTTTGAGAAACTGGAAGAAGTCCAGGAGGTCACACTAAATTTTAAAGTTTTTTTTTTTTTTTTGTACATATTTCCTGTATTTTCTGGTTGTATCTTAATAAAGAGACAGAAAAATAAATATAGAAGGTCATTAAAACATTTATAAAACAGAAAAGCTGGTAGTGCCCTAAGACTATTTGATGGTTTTAGAAATATTTTATTATTATTGGCTTCTCATTAATACCAATTAATATCAATTATAATGAATACTAATGAACAAATAATTTAATATGTTTTCTGCTTTGATAAAGAAATACTGTTCTGAAGTTTGTTGGAAAGCTGAAGATGTTCACTTCTCTAAGCTCCACCTTAGCAATTCAACACCCACCACTACAAACACTTGACTGTGTGAATGTGCATTTTACCTCCAACAGTTCATCGCCCACTTTGATGCGTCCGTCGCGGCTGGCCGGCCCTCCGGTGGTGATCCCCACCACAAAGATGCTCATACAGGAGCGATCCCTGTTCCCGGCCAGGCTGAGGCCCAAGCCATTCCGATCTTTCTCCAGTTCCACGATCAGCAGCTCTCCTGGCAGGTCTGCATACCTCTGCCTGATCACCTCTGAAGCAAACATGGAGAAAGGACACATCAGATAGGGAATAGAACTGGGAAAAAAAGCAATTACCTTCCTAGAGGACAAAGATAAAGGTATTGTTTACATGAGCGTCTATACATCAGGCAGAGTATAGTAAACAGTATTGACATGCAATCTGAAAAGCCCCACGGCTCGAAGAGCAAGCCCTTTTTCATTTCAAGAACATCCTCTGTATCTCATCCGGGAACTCAGCCTAGTGTGGCGTGCAATTATACTTTGTCACAATATGCAGTGCTTTTTAATTTAATGTCAATCTAAATCTATTTATTCTAACCTACTGTGAATTTACTGCTTCCTCTTGATCGCAAATAATGCATGCTGTGGTGCCCAAATTGGGGTCATTTTTAACGCCGCCACATCTCTATTTCTTCGAAACAATCAACAAATCAAAAATGAGCATCCGCCAACGGGAATTTCAAGAGCCCTTTCAATTGCTGAGGTTGAGTAGACTCATTTTAATTTTCTCTGACAAGAATGAAAAAAACGATACATTGATGCGTTTCGGGCGCTAGAGATTTTCCAGATTGACTGGAGAACAGAAATTAATCTTTTACAGCTCAAGGCTCAGGTGATATTACATCTAGACTTACAGAGCTCATGTAATCGATTCATGTTCAGGTGAAACAGTTGGGAGAAAGACAGAGAATAAACCTGCAGCATTTAATTGCCACGAGCGTTTAACTGCAGCATATTAATCTGGACAAAACGGCCCTTGGCTGACCTAACACAAGCTTCCATCAAAACTAGGTCTTGTTCATCCTGCGGCACTACATGCAAAAGAGACAAAGTGAAAGTCTCACTTTGCTTTTAGCCGTCTCGCATCTCTCAAAAGTCTGTATTATATGACTGTTATGGACATGGCGGCTGAGCTGGGACTTCAAGGGAAAGTAGTGACTGGACTCTTGAGCACCGGGAACATTTGATAATCTTCCAAGCCAGCTGCTTCTCATGAATCTCAAAAGACTTCAATGGATGGAGAGATTTTTTGAGGGTTCTTCAGTTTTCATGCTATCAAAATTCAGTGTACAGTAGGTGCTGCTGGTGGGCATACAGAAACAAAACACTTCAGATGGAGATGATTCGCTGGCAATTTTAAACCACAGTGGACCATCAGTTAGGACTTCACTGATGAGAAACCGTGAGGAAACTTTGCAATATGGAATCAAAGAAAACTTGTCAATTTGTTGGCTGGTTTCAGATACTTAAACAAAATGAGGACATTGGCAGATGGTCAGTGAAGAAGTTTCGTACTTTTAACAACTTTTTCCTACCCTTTAAAGTCTTTTTTCAAGCTTCAATAATCCCACGCGACACTTACCGTGGCTCTTTAAAGCAGCACGGCAAGCTTCGGCAGCCATTCTGATTAAAACCTCAGCTGTCGCATGTACTGTACATGAGGGGATGTCATTGGAAATGTGTATATCCGTGACCTTTCACACTATGAAAGCTCATCCCTGTTTCCGTTATACTGCGGTGCAGCTCTTTAGGCGTGCATTATGAGAGCACCACTATCATGTGAGAGGCCTAATTAAAAGCTTTAGTATGGTAGCAGTGACATAAAACTTCGGCAAATGGATGAAGTGAGAGTGTCACACCTCCTGTGTGACGAAAGTGAGGAGAGATAAAGTGAGAGACATAAGGGAGGTCAAAATAGACAGGGTATGTCTGTGTCTGATAACTGCTCCAGTCCATTAAAAGCTGATTTTATGCCTCGTCTGCAAAACAGGAAAAGTGTTAGAGGGTTTATTGTTGTTGGTTTATGCGTCGGGGCTCTGAAAAAATGTTTCTCGTTGATGCATCCAGAGAAACAATTAAGAATACATTTACCCTCACATAAAGCATGTTGCTTTGCTTTAAAAACTAAGGGGTTCAGAGAAAGGGTTGGGAAATCGAGAAATGGTGAATACATACACTATATTGCCAAAAGTTTTGGGACGCCTGCCTTTATGTGCACATGAACTTTAATGACATCCCATTCTTAATCTGTAGGGTTTAATATGGAGTTGGCCCACCCTTTGCAGCTATAGGCAGAAACACAACAAGCCGATGCCGACGAACTAGTGCCGACGAAAGCAGACTGCGGGGTTGGCTCACGTCGGCAGCGTCTGTGTCCAAACTTGGCCTGACACACCAAACCGACTCTAGACAGCGGACGGCCAAGTAGCACGTCCGTTCTGCGCCTGCGTAAGTTGAAATGCCTTTCCGAACCAGCAGGTGGCAGTAGCTGAACAGCCAATCAGAATGATCAGATGGCCCGATGGACCGACGAGCTCCGACGCTGAATCGGCCAAAAAAAAGCAGACGAGGACCAACTTCAGCCGACGGTGCAGAACACACTGAGAAAACTTAGTCGGCCGGCAAACAAAAACTCGGTCGGCTTGGTGTGTTCCTGCCTTATAACAGCCTCAACTCTTCTGGGAAGGCTTTCCACAAGGCTTAGGAGTGTGTTTATGGGAATTTTTGACCATTCTTCTAGAAGAGCATTTGTGAGGTCAGGCAGTGATGTTGGCAAGAAGGCCTGGCTCACAGTCTCCGCTCTAATTCACCCCAAAGGACCTTGCTTTGTGCACTGGTGCGCAGTCATGTTGGAACAGGAAAGGGCCATCCCCAAACTGTTCCCACAAATTTGGGAGCATGAAATTGTCCAAAAAGTCTTGGTATGCTGAAGCCTTTCACTGGAACTAAGGGGCCAAGCCCAAACCCTGAAAAACAACCCCACACCATAATCCCCCCTTCACCAAACTTTACACTTGGCACAATGCAGTCAGGCAAGTACCGTTCTCCTGGCAACTGCCAAACCCAGACTCGTCCATCGGATTGCCAGACAGAGAAGCGTGATTCGTCACTCCAGAGAACACGTCTCCACTGCTCTAGAGTCCAGTGGCGGCGTGCTTTACACCACTGCATCCGAAGCTTTGCATTGCACTTGGTGATGTAAGGCTTGGATGCAGCTGCTCGGCCATGGAAACCCATTCCATGACGCTCTCTACGCACTGTTCTTGAGCTAATCTGAAGGCCACATGAAGTTTGGAGCATGCACTGACCCCGGTCTGTGATTTTACGTGGCCTACCACTTCGTGGCTGAGTTGCTGTTGTTCCCAATTGCTTCCACTTTGTTATGATACCACTATCAGTTGACCGTGGAATATTTAGTAGTGAGGAAATTTCACGTATGGACTTATTGCACAGGTGGCAACCTATCACGATACCACGCTTGAATTCACTGAGCTCCTGAGAGCTCCTGCTGAAAGAGGCCACAGCCACCAGGGAAAACCATTTCCATGAAAGGGTGTACATGGTCTGCAACAATGCTTAGGTAGGTGGTACGTGTCAAAGTAACATCCACATGGATGGCGGGTCCAAGGTTTCCCAGCAGAACATTGCCCAAAGCATCTCACAGGCACCCGGCCATCCATGTGATGTAAAAGAAAACGTGATTCATCAGACCGGTTTCATAAAACAAGTTTACGAAATAATCCAGGTTTATTTCAGTAAGTCTGATTTATTGTCAGTTGATTTGGTTCAAAATAATCAGACTAACTGAAATAAGCCTAGCTTATTTGGTAAACTTGTTTTATGAAACAGGCCCCAGGCCACCTTCTTCCATTGCTCGACTGTTGGATTGGACCACAAGGACCAGCCTTCGCTCCCCACGTGCATCAATGAGCCTTGGCCGCCCATGACCCTGTCGCCGGTTCACCATTGTTCCTTCCTTGGACCACTTTTGATAGACACTGACCACTGCAGACCGGGAACACCCCACAAGAGCTGCAGTTTTGGAGATGCTCTGACCCAGTCGTCTAACCATCACAATTTGGCCCTTGTCAAACTCACTCAAATCCTTACGCTTGCCCATTTTTCCTGCTTCTAACATGTTGAATGTTAATAAATAACTTAATCATTTTAATAATATCTTGAATAAAATGTGTTTTATGCACAAATAATGTAATATAATCTTTTACTGTTTTCATGAACACATTCTGTAATATATACGCGTGATGGATTGATCTGAAGAGCAGGTCAATAGCACACTAATTTACTCATTAGCAACATAAAAGTTCTCATTATACTGATCTAAAGGAACAATCATTCTTGCTGACCAATTCAAGTGCTCAAATGAACTTGTGACATTTAATATTTAATAACTTAATTCCTACATTTGGCACCAGGGATTTTTGTAAGTCAGTGGATTAGTAATTATTAGATCATCAATCATTAGTTTAGTCATAACATTTTCGCTTTGAGTATAAAGGATTCTGCTTTAATACAACATTTTATTCTAACAAGACAAATTTGAATCTGTATGGTTAGAAGTGCGGACATCTCCATATACATATGCACATAGAAAGCAAAAATTATTGTTCATACTACAGTGTAAGCACTTTACAAATCAGACCAGTCGATTTTAAAAGTCACAAGCTTAGCATCAAGGATGTCAGGAGTCAGACTGTTATTGGCACCATAGACTGAATGATAATTCAAGAAAATTCATTATGCATTAGGATAAATCCTGTCATTTTATTGACCCATCCAAGCTGCTTCAGTTCACTCAGCTGATCATTGACACTCAAGTAAGAGGCTTATAATGCCCAACAAACAAGGGCTGCATTCAGATCAGCTGCATCAGCATGAAGACATGAAAGATCGATGCTGGGTTATTCAAGACCGCAGTGAGAAATGACTACTGTGAAAGATAGGGAGTTGTACAAGGAAAAATGACAAAAACTATTAACATGATAGCAAATACTGTACTAACATTTGAATGACCTTGAAGCAGCCACACCATCTATTAGAGGAACGAGAAACAATCTCCCCAAGAACCATGAATAATAATTCATTAAATTTATATAGCGCTTTTCTCGGCATGGATGATGCGACGGCAGCCATATTGCGCCACCAACACACCAGCTTATTGGTGGAGAGCAGACAGAGTGATGAAGCCAATCATTATATATATTTGGGAATAATTAGGAGGCCATGATGATGGATAGAGGCCAATGGGCAAACATGGCCAGGATGTCAGGGTTACACCCCTACTCTTTTTCAAAGGACATCCTGGGATTTTTAATGACCACAGAGAGAGTCAGGACCTCTGTTTAACATCTCATCCTAAAGATGAGGTCACCTTCAAGACTTTTATCCTGATTGAGAGGTGTGCAGCAAATCCATCCTTGATCATATTATGAATCCAGCAGCATCTCACCCGTGTAGCACTGCCTAGTTATTAGAGGTCAGACAGCCAATCAGCAAGCAGAAATGACTTGTGGAGACCAAAGGGACAAGGTTTGCCAGGTTTTGGAGCTGTAACTACACCTATATGCTGGAAAAAGCCATTAACTTCATTGACAGCTATTCATAAGTATATATATGGTACTGTATATATTTTTTTTTTCAACAAAATATTATACTATAATTATTAATTATAAAATAATAACCGAAATCTTATATTATAATTATAATATAATAATACTAATAATACAATATACAAATATATACATATTTATTTACACATGTTTATACATAAAATGAATAACTATAAATATATAAATACACAGTTTCAGGCAATCGGTAGACAGGAACTATGTATGACCAGGTGCTCATATTGGCATCTGGTGACCCATCAGCACATCATTCAGAGAAAGAGAGGGAAAACAGAGTGCGTTTTGCTAATACTGGCCCTTTATCATTGTCCAGACCCTCACTACAGGTCACCCTCCATCTTCACCGAGGGAGAAGTCGTGCCAGAGGTATATTGGCATAAGCTCAAGGACTTTGTGTGCCAGACGGTGTGCATAAACTACAATAATGAGAAGGGCACATGGCCTTATTCAAAAGTTTTACTCCACTGCACAAATACAGCACACAGAAATTCAATAGCACAGTTGCTCCCTATGGTGCTATTTGTTCAAAAAGGACCCTTTTCATGGCATGGACCCCAACTATAGGGGCTTTCGCACCGAATAGTTCCAGGAACTAGCCACTAGGATAGTTCCCCGGGAACTAATTTCTCCCCCGGGCCATGTTCCTGGTTGCATTCGCACCGGGAATAGGAACTGTGACGCGGCCAACAACGGCGTGTTTAAGCGCGACATTTACAAACGCTAAAAACCGGTGGATAGAAGACGCAGTGATTAGAGCTGTGTTTGTTGTGTGTCGTGGGTTTCGTGATAACGGAGATGGAATGTAAACGCATAAAGAACACAACCCTGCAGACAACAGGTAAATGCTGTTATCGCTGTTTTCCATGTTCGGGAAGTAAATATGTTTACACATCTTCTTAAAAATGCCGGGTGCCGGTGTTTGACAAGCGTTTGACCAATCAGCGTACACTCACGCCACTGATAGTTCCTATAGTGCTGGTTTAGACCCTACACTGTAAAAAATGATCATGATTTTAACAGTAAAAGACTGTAAAAATGCCACGGTGAAAAATAGTTAATTGGATTACAGAAAGTTTCCGTACTATATACAGAGAATAACTGTAATAGATTTAATGAAATTTTACAGTAAAATACCATTAAATTTACAGTTTTTGGAAGTGAAAAATAAAAAGTCATTGTATAATTTACAGTGAAAAACTTGGAAATTGACATTCCCACAATTCCCTGCGTGACACTTCACATTTGATGTATTTTTGTTGAAATAACCGTTTCTTTTTACTTTTTCTTAGTTTTTTCTAATCACTTATGTACATTAGGGTTTTATGTTACATCTAATGTTGTTAAATTAATGTTTATTGCAATTTTTAAATTTCATGTGTATTACCATGATGGTGTTTGGTGTTTGTGTGAATGACACCTTCTATATATTAGTATTGTCCTCCTCAGATTTTGGAAAAGCTGCTTGTGATAAACTTTGATTCATCATGTGACTCACCACCACTGTGTTATTTGTGGTTATCAGTGTATTACAAAGCTACAAAACAGATATTAGTACTTCAATAGGTTGGTAAATTAACATTATATCAGTTAATGAAATGCGTTTTTTTTATTTTTTACAGTGTGTAAAATAAACAGTTATGAACCATAATTATTACAATATAAACCCTTAAATTATACGGTTTTGAACTATAAAATAGACAGTAAACTAAGTGCTGTCCCGTAAAAGCTAAAACGTTGCTACCGTATTTTTTACGGTAAAGTTCTGGCAACCACAGCTGCTGTTTTTTTACCGTAAATTTTACAGGGATTATTATTATTATTATTATTTACAGTGTAGGAGCTAATTTAGCTCCCCCAAAAGGAGTTCCTGGAACTAAAATCGTTCCTAGCTCCTGCGGTGCGAACACGGCAAAATCCAGGTACTGGATAGTTCTAGGACCTATGAAAAGGTTCCTCCGGTGCGAAAGCCCCTTATGACACTAAAATGTGATTTTTTATTTACTGTGGTACCTGTATTGTGTGTGTTCATTCTCCATATCAGTGGTTCCCAACCTTCATTTATTCATCTAAATTATTTATTTGGCAGATGCTTTTATCCAAAGGGACTTGCAATAAGAGAGGCAATTCAAAATTTTAAAATGGTTTAGAAAAGTACAGGAAGAAAAGAGACACACACTAATGTGCATTGAGAAAGCATATTAACAGTTGATATCACAATACAGTCGATAACTGATAAACTGTTTCAGAATAAGATATTCTGAAGAAATTAAAAATAAAACACTAAAAACTAAAATCATATGTTGTTTTAAATGCTACAAGAATTTATGAATTGCAACATTATAATGTACAGTTTGAAAATGGATATTCATTTAGATATTTGCTTAAGATAACATTTAACAATGGTAATAAATTAGTGTTTTTAAAGAGGAACTTTAAAGTGCCATGAAAACCCCCTGTTTTAGACTGGTCGTTAACACCTCTGAGTTGAAAAAGTATATACTGTATGAAACGTGTGTGAAATGATTCATATATGGAATTACATATGAAAGTATTCTTATATATAAGATGAAAATTATATATATAAAATATGAATATAAAATAATATCAACCTGTCAAAGATTAGGGTTTGCAGACTGAAAAGTTAGGGAACCACTGCTTTGCTTGCATGTAGTTTTTTTGTCCAATAACTAATACTGTAGCTACAATCTAGTAAAGCAGTCTAATACAGACTAGTCCAACGATTCATAAGGAGTTTAGTCTAAATGGAGAACATCTTCGCTGCACCCCATGACTGAGATGAACTACATCTTAAACTATTTCTCTCTGCAGTGGTGTGATACCAGGACAGCACACTGCTGTATCTACACGTTCTACATCTTTCATCAAGGCCTCAGGAGATCACAGCACTCCTTACCTTCCTCCTTCACGGCTGATGCCTTCAAATCAATCTGCTTGCTCAAACCAAGGCTACATACTGCGTGGCTGCATCTGCACAGATCATACCAGTTGTTAACTCTCATCTCCCTCAAAGGGCCATTGATGAGCTGCAAACCTCAGAGCGCTGTTTACTCGCTTATGAACTCCGTGGGTGGAAGAAACCCTTCAAGGACGTTCAGAGGTATGTTTTTGATTGACAAGTGACAATTTTTAAGCTCCCCTTGACTGGCACATTATTGTTACGATAGCTAAAGACGTGTGAAGTGAAACCAGACACATCTGTAGAGGAGGTGGACCAGCTGCTGCTAGTTTAATTAGAGAGCGCTGAGGATTGAGGCTGATGAGCTGCACTGTGGGAAGGGTAAAACATGGATGAGGGGCTGGGAAACATTTGATGATCATGTTCAATCATACAATCAGGGAAGGCGCCGGCAGTTTCAAACTTTTTGACACCAAACATGATGACTCCTTAAAATATAAAAATATTTAAAAACATAAAAAAAATTAATGAATAATATTTATGTTATGATTTTACAAAGACAACATCTTTCTAAAATTAAATTATATATATTTGAATATGCTTAAATACATTTGGATATACTTGAATATGCTTGAATATGTATATATATATATATATATATATATATATATATATATATATATACACACACACACACACACATATATATACACATACATATATATATATATATATATATATATATATATATACACACACACACATATATATACATATATATATATATATATATATATATATATATATATATATACACACACACACACACACACACACACACATATACATATATATATATATATATATATATATATATATATATACACACACACACACACACACACACACATATACATACACACACATGCATATAATTTTATTTATATTTATTTGTATTATATACTTTTATGTTGTATAATTATATACATAATATAAGTTTATTTAACATATCAATTTATATAACAAGGTAGTTTGCAAAAAACAAATATTTATAATTATAATGAATATTTTTATTATTTATATTTTTATATTATATATGATTTTATAATGTAAAATTATATATCATATAAATGTAAATATTTACAAAATACAAAGTAAATACTAAATACAGTAAATATTTTCACATATTTTAATATTTTAACACTCACATATACATATATATGTGTGTGTATATATATAAAGCCAGGGTGCAGTTCATTTATGTAAGTGAGGATAGCAAAATAAAGTAAACTGTGACATATTATACCCAAAAATTCTTCATACAGTGGACTACCAGTAAAATTTATACAAATTTGGAACCAAAAATTATTCAGACACTTTGACCTGACCATGTTTTGCTTAAGTGTTATCTGACATAATTAAGATTAATTTTTGTTTGACACAGTTTAACTCTGAGATCTTATCATATTTTATTACCATGTTTTTAAAGTATAGTGAATAAACTGTATTAATGAATGAAATGTTCAAGGTGTCTGAATAAATTTTAATTTGACTGTAGTTGCAATCAAAATTATTCAACCCCCTTAACCTGCAAGACATTTTGCTGCTGAGAACAACATTTTATAAAAACAATTAATCAGTAAACTATTATACAAAGTTTATTGATACACATTTGAGTAATTACGAGAATGTAAAGTTGATGAAACACGAAAAAAAAAAAAAAAAAAATCAAACTGGCTCTAAATATACATGCACAAAATTACTCAATTCCCAAAAGTCACATTTTGTGCAGAATCTTTTATTCTTTATAACCTCCAATAAACACTGCCTGTAAGTGCTTAGAAGCTTCTGTCACCTCTCTACTGCAATCTTGGCCCATTCCTCACTTAAAAAAGCTTCCAGATCACTGATTTCATGTTACCACTGCTTTCTACAAATTCCACCAAATATTTTCAATGAGATTTAAATCTGAAGACTGTACAGGCCACTCAAAAACATTCTATGACTGATCCCTGAACCAAGCTTTAGTAGATTTGGATGTATACTTTGGGGCGGCTGTCCTGCAGGAAAGTCCATCGATCATCAAGCTTCAGTCTCTACACCAAAGGCATCACCATCTTTGCCAAAATGGCTTGATTCTTCAAAGAATTCATGATGTCCTTCATACAGTCAAGATTTCTACTTCCTGCAACAGCAAAGAACCCCCATACCATGACTGGACCACCTCCATGTTTGACCAAGGAGATAGTGTTCTTCTGCTCATAAGCTTTGCCTTTTTTGCACCAGATGTACCGCTGATCCATGGGTCCAAAAAGTTCCAGTTTGGTCACATCCCTTTATAAAATGTACTTCCACAACTCCACAGGTATATCCAAATGTATTTAAGCATATTCAAGTCAGCCTTTTATGTTCTTCTTGGTCAAGCATGTCATTCAGCAAAGCTGCAAAGCTTATGAGCAGAAGAACTCCATCTCCATATATCTTAACTGCGACATGCCTCCACCACACAGGTCTCATTACAAAAAATAAAATAAAAACAAAGTATCTGTTACATGAAGAACAATGCAATATCTCACACCCCTCTAGAGCTTGACTGTATGATGATAGTCTCTGACATGTCCCCTTGCTCGGAGCGCTTCCTCCCCTTCTGTCTCTCTTTCCATTGTACAAACATACACCTATTTATAGTATTATTTTTAGATACACCAAAACTCCCTTCAAGAAAAGTGGCTCTGCAATTTACCCAGCCAAATACACTGAGCAGCAACACCTGCGCACACTATGGGTGGGCAATTTGAGTCATTTTATATCATGGTAAGGCTAGATATATTGATCTCAACATAGTTACACTTGTGCTTGAACAGTAGATAAACATCTAGAAATGTCTATTTTTTAATATAATGCCTTTGCTGGCACACAAGTGTGTAAACCTTAGCCTTCATTTTTAAAACGGCCTGTTCTGTACTAAACACTCAAACAACCTCTTACATACAATAAAAGGTTCTCCTGATCCCCAAACAACATGTTACGAGCTAAACTTGCTTGTTGCATATTGTGCACCAATACAATTAGGTCTATGGGAAGGGTCTGTCCTCAAGGGATTTTCATTCGGCTCCATCAAGGCTGCGTTATGAATGGACAGAGATGAATGACAAGGCCACGTCAAGGTAATTAAACAGCGTAATGCAAACGAAGGGGCTGCATTGCCTTTGAAGTCTAATACTACAAACATCTTAGGCTGAAAAATAATAATAAATTGCCATTAATTATTCAAACTGAGAGCCAAATGGGTCTGGTAAACAGGTAAGATCGGTCTTTGATGTTGATAAGGCAGTGGCATATGTGGGGAAGGTTATAATCAAGAGGGACGTGCAGGTGCAGCTTGGGATAATTCAATATTTGTCCCTTAGATTGAATTCTGCTGGAGGGAGGTGGGATAATCTGATAGGCCATCCCTGAGTGAGGGGACATGACGCAGATGTGTGTGAGGTGCGTACACACATGCTCACAAACACATCTATGAAAATATTTAACATGTTGTCTTGGAACCGTGATTGACTGTGATTGGTTGTGTGTAATTTGTGTACATTTTTGTATGTTAAAATACTTTACATGCAGAGACAACTGTAAGTAAACAATTTGTAGTTTGACACACCTGAAAGTGTAAACACAGCTCTGTTTGTCAAATCATTGCTCTGTTTGTTTGAGAATTCTGACCAGCTTGGCATAGCAACAAAGGTTCAACCAATGGAGTGAGTTCGGGCCAGGGCTATTTGTCTTTCAGACCAATAAGACATGGAAAATTGTTTGAAAACAGTTATTATGGATGCAAATCCAGTTGGTGAGGCTTGCGCCGCAGAAATGATACACATCTTTAAGTAATTGATATAGATTAAGAAAGCTTGTAACTGGTTAAAATGTGTACAATGTTTACATGTGTAAAATGTGTGGTTTTCATGTTAAAATAACTATACCTGAACACTCAAAAGAGGTGAAAAAGGTGACATGTTTAAATAGTTGTAGGGGGGTCTGGGAGAATTGTCCCCCAGGAGAATTTTTTTGGTGATATTAACATGTAAATGAAGCATTCTGGTGCACTCTGACAAGAAAAAAAAAGAAAAAAGAAAAAAAAATTGATTTGATTACCTTAGATTCAATATCAATTAATTCAGTCCTATCAGGTACAGTACATGGCAAATTTCCTCAAAGAAAAAAATATCTCAATTAATGCTGTAAACTATACAGGGAACCACAGCTGGTACATCATTATAATATTAAAGAATAAAATGAATTGATTTGTAAGCTACTTACATATAAATTACACAAAAGTATGTTTTTATAATACATTTTTAATGACATAATTATGTTTCTCCTCGTTTTTTATACAGGCCTAAACATTTAAATGGCGGCTATTATAAAACTGATTTATACATTCAATATCGACGCACTTGTTAAGTACAAATACAATGAATATGCAATAGTCTATAGTGCACATATTTAGCAAAGTTCTCCTCTCTAAGTTCATTTTTGTAGTTGACTAATGAGTTTTTGGACAATGAATGGCTTTTCTGAGGTAAAGGTGACGGTAAATGTGACATTTTTACAAGCCGTTTTATTGACGCCTTTCCGTGGTTGAAACACTGATTGATCTATCGATTACATGTAGTATGATATGGATTTCGGTAAGTTGTACCGTATCTTTCAACATACCTTCGGATGTTCATTCACGTTTATTTTGTGTTGTAACTAGTAAAGCAGAAGAGATGGTCGGTTCACGTGCGCTCTGCTTGAACTGAAGCGCTACAGCGTGCCAAGGAAGACTGTGACAGCTGGATAGACGTCTATGGTCTCACTGTAGTCTATGGGAAAGTAGCCCATGTTCGATTCTTGTGAGGTTTATTGTGCTTGCAATAAACCTCACAATTTCATCGAAAAGCGACTAGTTTGCAGATATGAATAATTCATATACAGAAAAAACTAAGTAATCCATTTGTAAGTTGATTCACCTGAAATAGTAAAACATAAGAATATTCCGACCAGCCTGGCATAACAGAGGCTCAACAAATGTTGTGAATTTTGGGCGGGGCTATCTGTCTATCAGACCAATAAGAGACAGACACCTGTTTGAGAACAGTAAGTTTACAATTGTGTTTGGTAAGACTAGCACAGCAGAAGCTACACACTTCTCCTATAAGTAACAGATATAGAGTAAGAAAGGTTGTGACAGGTTATAAATACCTAATAGAAGTAAAGAAAGCTTGCGATTGGTTCAGCTACCAGACACTGCTAAAACATGTTGCTGAAACAACACATTAAAAAACAAAATGTCAAAACTTGTGCAGATTTTAATAAATCTAGTCCTGGATGATAAAAGAGAAATACCATTTCTGCAGAGTTGGTTACTGCAGTTCTCACGCAGTGTAACCTTGCACTTTTCTGCAGTAAAAATAAGCTGCTCTCTTTCTCAAGCCTGTAATGCTTGATGCTGAGATTTCTAGATTTCTCACAAAGAGAATGAAAAATATCTTTAGGCATTTTACCAGCACATGGTGAGTCAACAAATTTTCAGTGAACATTTTTCTTTAAACTTTATTTATATAAAAAAATAAATATATAAAAATATAAAAAAAACATTCTCTCTCTCTCTCTCTCTCTCTCCAACTATCCTTTTTACTGTGACCAAAGAGGACAAAAACAAAGATATATGGAAATGAGAGGAGGAAGGGTAACGGATAAAGGGAAAAGGAGCTGTGCAAAGCAGATGGAAAAAGCGAGACAGAAAGAGAGAAAGTCTAGTTCCTCAGGTGGCTGGATGTGGGTTAAAGCCCTTTCTGTCTATACAGCAATTCTTGATGTGTATGAAATCTCTGCACAGTGCCTGCAGTGCCACACACTCTTAGAAAGCGCTTTCATAAATGGAGCATTTGTGTCTGTCAATGCTTGCAGCGTGTGTGTGTGTGCACCAGCACTGCAGTGTCTGTTGTTCTTTCTGCAGCCTCATTTGTTCACACACACACATTGTACTGGTCAATGTCTATCCGTTACCTGCTGAGACGCACTGTCACTGCAGTGTTCATATCAGCAGTCAAATCATTGGGCGCACACACTCCTAAACACTTATCCCTACTACACAATCAACCAACCAGCACTTTTCCCAAGTGAGTCTGAGAATAAAAACACTTACAATTTCGACTGTGTCCTTAAGGACTTACTGAAACCAAAACTGGACTTGTTTGTAGGCCATCTAACTTTGAGCTTATCAATGTGTTAATGTACTTCTAAAAGTTGACTAAAGTCACTTTTTTTTTTTTTTAGATATACATTTCAAATTTACATTCTTGTCAGGCAAAACAGACCAAAATAACTGATGACTCATCCTGCACTTTTGTCCAATCATATGCTCTGAGAATGCCCATACCCCCCAATACCACCTGTAATTGACAAGCAAGTACTGTAGCAAATTCAAGGCTATGTTCTGCTAAAACATCCTGTTACAATAATAAAAAAACCATCAAAATATTAAAGAAGAAATCTCAAACTATTTTTAACTGCAACTTTTGCTAAACAGACATCTTGCAAGAGTTTGCGAAGCTGCTAAAAATGATATTTATTTAGTAAAACATCATCACACAGCTAAAGCTCTCCGCGCTGCACTAGATGAGATGAATACTTCAGAATCATGTGACGGCTGGGTTAGATGATGTTTTGATAATGGCTCAAGAGGGGAAAGCAAATGATCAGTCTGTGTGAGACTTGAGAGACCAAATGCCGCAACATGGCAGGATTGCTTTTTTCCGAAAACTAACAAGCAGCCTACAGAGGCAGCATTTTAAGGGCAAGAAGGCCATTTCAAAAAGTAAACAACATAATTAAGATACTCTGTTCTGGCCAGCTTTTAAGACAGCATCACATGTATCAGATGAGCACCACAGAGACAAAGCAGGGCAGACAAAGCAAGAGAATTGCTAATCATAAATACTTATGGTCTCACTATTAACTAACTATTAACTATGACTTTTGCCTCAAACTCCTAATTACTGCTTATTAAATAGTTAGTAAGGTAGTTGTTAAGTTTAGGTATTGGGTAGGATTAAGAGATGTAGAATATGGTCAGAATAAGGCAGTAATATGTGCTTTATAAGTACTAACAAACAGACAATATCCTAGTAATATGCATGCTAATAAGCAACTAGTTAATAGTGAGAACTGGACCATAAACTAAAGTGTTACCATTCTTATATTTCATTCAATACTTAAAGTATCAATAAAAAGTTGTTTGTTATTGATTATTTGATTATGTTATCTGTATAAGTAATATTTCATTTTAATTCAGTATTAATGTGTGCTATGGATTTTTCTGTAGAGTATCGCAGCATTAGCTCAGCAACATGCTAACATCATATCAATTGAGTAGTCTCTCCCATGTGGAGTTCTTGACTATGTAGAGCATTCCAATTGAGGTTTTATGATAGTTAAAGGATTAGTTCACTTTCAAATAAAAATTACCCCAAGCTTTACTCACCCTCAAGCCATCCTAGGTGTATATGACTTTCTTTTTTCTGATGAACACAATCGGAGAAATATGAATAAATATCCTGATGCATCCGAGCTTTATAATAGCAGTAAGCAATACCAACAAGTATGAGCTAAAGATAGTGCCTCCATCCACATCCATCCATCATAAACAGATTCCACACGGCTCCGGAGGGTTAATAAAGGCCTTCTGAAGCGAAGCGATGCGATTGTGTAAAAAAAAAAAATAAAAAAATCCATATTTAACAAGTTATGAAGTAAAATATCTAGCTTCCGCCAAACCGCCTTCCGTATTCTACTTACGAAGAAAGTATAAAACTCTAGCAGTTCAAAAAGATTACGCTACGTCCTACGCCTTCCCTATTCAACTTACGGAAAAAGTGTAACTGGCGCGACGCCAGTTTAAACTTTCTTCGGAACTTGAATACTGAAGGCGGTTTGGCGGAAGCTAGATATTTTACTTCATAACTTGTTAAATATGGATTTTTTTTTTACACAAATGCATCGTTCCATTTCAGAAGGCCTTTATTAACCCCCCGGAGCTGTGTGGAGTATGTTTAAGATGGATGAATGTGGATGGAGACACTTTCTTCAGCTCATACTCATTTGGTATCACTCACTGCCATTATAAAGCTCGGATGCGTCAGGATATTTATTCATATTTCTCCGATTGTGTTCATCAGAAAGAAGAAAGTCATATACACCTAGGATGGCTTGAGGGTGAGTAAAGCTTGGGGTAATTTTCATTTGAAAGTAAACTAATCCTTTAAAAATATTGCCTTAAAAGCAGCTACCTATGTAGTATGTAAACACCAAGGCAGCTAGGTTTTTGGAACAGTGTCATAGGGAGAGACTCTGTGTGTGACTAATATAAGAACTTAAAAGGGCACAGCACTTAGACACAATCGATCTTTAAACTGTCACAAACTGCCAGATTATATTTATGGTTTGAATGATGAACCATATAAATACAAACATAATGCGCAGTGAGGGATTAATTTACATACAGCCCTCGCAAACATGCACAAGTTTTCTATCATGGTGAGGACTTTCTTTTATTTACCCTACCTTACTTTAAATGGCACACACAGACCTTTCTGCATTTCCATATTTTCATTAAAACATTTAGTTCTGTATGTTAATTAAGCTGGGGCTGGTCCCCACAATGTACCTTACCTATCCTAGTGGACACATTCGGTCTTACATGCGCACAGACTTTTGAGCATGTTGCTTTAATGAGCTCATTCCCGCAATTTAAATTCTTTTATGTGTCAACATAACAACTGACTGAGGCTCTAATATCACAAGATGACCACTTCAACATAACGATTACAGAGAGAGAGAACAAGGGATGGGTCAATATCTCAATCATGGCACGCTCATATTTCAAAATGACACTTTCATGAGTATGCAGCGAGAAACAATAGCCAATAGCGTAACGCTGAATGAATTATAGTACTCTGAGGTACAGAACAAGAAGGTTGAGTAAAAATGAGCATGGAAGAGAGAGAGACCTTTGCTCAAGGTGTTTACTTTGAGAAAAAGCTATGTAAAGATTTTTGAAACCGATAGGACAGTGTGTTTTACACATGAGACTCATGTTACCACAGTGCTGCCCTATTCAACAGAGATAGAGAGAGAGACGGGCTGAGGAAGAGAGGCAGGCACAGAGGCAGGCACAGTTAAAGAGAAAGAGAGATAGGTTAAGAGAGAGACACACACACACACAGAGGGAGAACAAGACTAACAGATAGAGAGAGAGAGGCACAGAACAGAAAAAGATTAACAGGCAGAGAGAGAAAGACTAGTACAGAAAGAAAGAAAGAAAGGCAGGCAGACAGGTAGGGAGAGACACACTGAGACTAGCAGAGAGAAAGAGAGAGAGGGGCACAGAAAGAAAGATACACAGAGGAAGAGTGAGAGACAGGAAGAGTGAGACAGACAGAGAGATATGCAAGAAGAGGGGGAGACAGGTTAGAAAGAGACAGGTAGAGTGAAATACTGCTACAGAGAGTGAGAGAGGTGGAGAGAGAGGGGACCAGAAAAAGAGACAGGAAAGTAGGAGAGACTAGCAGAAAGAGAGAGACTGGTACAGAGTGAGAGACAGGCACAAGAAGAGAGGCAAACAGTGAGAGCAAGAGAGGTACGGAGAGAGAGACAGACAGATGCATATGCAGGAAAAGGGAGAGACAGCCAGGCAGAAAGAGAAACAGGAAATGGGAGAGACAGACAAACAGAAAGACAAGCACATGAAGAGAGATAAACAGGGAGAGCAAGAGACAGGTAAAAAGAGAAAAAGAGAGAGAGAGAGAGACAGGCATGCAGACAGACAAACAGAAAGAAAGAGAGAGACAGGCAGAGAGAGTCACCTCATCTCAAGGTTTTTGCATCTCAAGGCACTTTTATACAAAACCCAATCGAGAGCACAAAGTGTGTGCGGCAAAAACTGACAGAGTCTGAATTATCCCGTTTGTGCACTGCTCCCTTCTGACTTAAGCCCTGCTGTGCTTTAGTGAGCATGAAAACACACACACACACACACACACACAGGTGCATGCAAAACACAAAGGTTAAACACCGCCACACATACCGTCCCTACTGTCAGGCAACAGCGCAGGACGAATCGGACACTGACCTGGCACCATGATCCATCCTTTAGAACACCTCCACACCAGAGCTTACGGTATCCATTCAACCCCGTGTGTCCGTCAGCGGTGTGCTGCCGTTAGCCAGACTGACCGGAGGTGAGAAGTCATGGTGTTGTGCGAGCCGGTGTGGGTGCTCTTTCTGAACACACCGAGCGGTGAGGAGAGCAGCGCTGTGCTGTGTGTGTGCGCGCTCAGTATCACACACACTCTTACACGCTTCACCGTCTCTAACCCTCCCCTTCCCTTGTCATTTTCTCCCAGAAACCTTTATGTATATACAAATAAAGGGAAGATAAACCTGCATTAGATTTAATAATTACCCTAAATTGTCTCAGTCTCCTCCATGTCATGATCTGTCTAACCTTTCCCTGGCTTTGCGCATAAATTCGCAAGACTCGCGAATTGCCAATTCAAGTTCAGAGTGGAAAGTGGTTTTGCTCTCTTCTAGTGTGTCTAATATGAGTCACTCTCACTCTCTGGGGCAAATCGAACTGGCAGACGGCAACAAATCTGTTCGTCTTCATCGGGCAGTTCATCTCAGTGACAAATTTTGAATTGCAAAACCACATCTGTATGTTAAAGTTTAGCCAATGTCTTCTTTCCTGAAAAGAGCAAGCTGCCTGATGTAGTAAATTTGAGACTTGATTTTTATCGCTTTCAGTGCCTGTTCCTCTCCGTACTAAATTAGCTGGGCATTCAAGAGGAAACAGGCTTCTCAATACCCAATCACGGCGGAGTGGTCTGGTTTTCAAGTCCATTACACCTGCAGCAAAGTTTCAACAACCGAGAGCATTAAACTGTGCCCAACAAGTACAAGAGCTATTTTCCACCTACATCAAGGGTGGGCAACCTTAAGTCAAGAACAAACTATAAGAAAATAGCTTGTTGACCTTTGAAGTTTTAAGTGTGCAACAAAAAACCTTAGATTGTAGCCAGCCTGCAGTGTGGAACGAGATAATATTAATGAACAGCCAATGAAAAACAACTTTTTCAACAATCAGCTCTCATAATGCTATGTCTTAGAGTTTTTTGACACATTTGGGGAGTGTTATTACAGTTAACAAAAACTACAAATGAAAAAAAAAAAAAAGAAACCATTTTGAAACCAGAAATCTCTGGAAAAAAAAAAAAAAAAAACTAAACTGAAAAATTCAACATTTCAAAACTATCATTTAGCGGTTTCGGGATCATAACTACAGTTCGGGAAAATGACATTGTAAATGACACATCTAGTCACTACAATTACTGGCAAGAGGTTTCTGACCTTTGTCCAAAATGCTTCAAATGCACAGTCTAATACTGATATACTCGCCTACAAATTGAATATTATACTAAAGCTAATGGACAATTGTGATGAAGGACAAACAGGACAAACTGCTCAATCTAGAAGGATTGCAAATAATCAGCATTGCCAGAGGCAATCTGCTTCATAAATACCTTAGAGACCCGCAGCTACAACAACATGTATTGGCATATTGGTCACCATTACAAATTACTTACATGCCACAGGTTTGTTTTTCATTGACAGATTGCAACGTAAAGGTAATTGTTAAACCTCATTGGGACCATTACGATGCCTTCGATACCATTTTCAGGACTGAAGATCACATTAGTCGGAGACTCAAGCATCAAGACATCCCCTTGCTGACGCCAAACAGTGACCGTGGAAAGAGATCAAGGCTCTGTCTACCATGACGCAGAAAACGGCAGCAGAGCGGGATGGGAGGGGTCAGGTCAGGGGATGAGGGGACAGATCAGGCTTGAGCGGTAGAAGATGGGGAGTTGAAACTGAGAAAGAGAGAGTGGGTGTTTAACTGAATGAGTGTGGTTGATTCATTACCACCGAGACAGAGACAGCTCATTCAACTCTGCGTGAAGCTCCGTCTGAACACATGGCAGACAAGATCAGAGTGAAAACACACACACACTTAAAGGGATAAATTGTCTCAAAAATGAAAATTCTGTCATCATTTAATCACACTCATGTTGTTCCAAACCTGTATGACTTTCCTTTTCTCTGCTGAACACAAAAGAAGATAATGACTGTTTTCATCCATACAATAGAAGTCAGTGGGGTCTACAACAACTTTGGGTGCCATTACCTTTCAATGTGTGGAAAAAACTGAGGGTGGACAGAATATATATATATATCCCTTTTAAATGTAGCTTAATTTTGGTCAAAAACAAACATTCTCCTTCTTCCCCGAGCCTTTAACATTGTTACAATGACCTTCTTAAGTATGACTTTGATTAGTCAAGGTTGCATTTGATGTCGCCTACATCTCACTATCTGCAGGGATGCTGGAAGACAAATTGAGAAATGGAACAATGCTTGACAGAAAGTTTTCCTCTTGCCTTTGGTTACTTTGCTTTCAGGCAGATGGGGAATTTCATAGTGCCTTGAGGGAGAACTGTGCAGTTCTGGCCTTTAATTAGTGTTTTAAGTAATACAGAAGCTTTGTTCTTTAAACTAGGACACTAGGGGGGAGAGAACAATGTTCTTTACAAAAAGACAATCAAATCACCAGGAGCCATTTTATGTTGTATACACAATTTATTTTAAATGCAGGCAAACAGAACACAGCGGTAGTCGTGTGTGCGTGCATGTCAGGCACCCTAACACAACCATTATAGATAAAAAGAGTACTGATTGCATACTGTCCTCATACACACTAAAGTGTCCCATCTAATCCCCAAAAATTGTGTGAAAGTGGTGTAAACAACAAAATCTCCCACTGGTATTTCCTACATCACATCACTATGCCTAATCAAACCCAACACAAACCAATCCAAACACACACAAAAAAGAGTGAAAGTTGTAAAATAAAGAAGCATTTGTTTTGGTGCAAGACCCAAATCTTTGCTCAGGTGTGCGTTGGGAGCGAGATGAGGAAACTGGGACAGCGCCAGAGACTGCTCCAATAAACAGTGCTGGGGATTCACTCCAAAACACTGGAATAACTGACCTTGACCCACTCGCTTGGAGGAAACTGTCCTAAATACACAACTACACAGACAGCTCAGGCCACAGAAACCACAGGACAAGAGGGAGAAACTATTACTGCTTTCCTTCATAGTGGAGAAACAACAAACCAAGAGGAAAAACATGAGAAAGGCTATAAGAATCTAAAAATTTGCTAGTATTCTTTTATAATCAAACTGTTAAAGATTAGGGACAGAAAATCATACCAACAGAGAGCCGGATTCGAACCCTGGATTCCAAAATGAGCACCACAGCTCAACGTATCTGCAGTATCAGCACTAGACTACGGTTTCGACGAAGAATCAAGTTACTGGGATGCTGCCAGAGCTATCAGGGTTAGTATTCACACTGCTGGCAGCGGCGTGGCATTGGGCGGCACACTGAAGGGTGCGCATAAGTGAGTGTGTGTCTGCGATATTAATGGCTGACTGGAGCAGGCTCATAACTCTGGCATTAGGGAGAAGCCGGTGGTAATTACGACCCTATCTCTGGTCCCAGATCAGTATGTCCCGCTCCAGATAAACGAGGGCCGGCTCTGAGCCAGCGCTGATGGATCGAGGATCGTTTTCTTATGCCCAGAGAGCAGCAGGAAAGTCACTGCATCACAAAAGGTGTTCTTGACACATCTCTTTCTGTGCCATTGCTTCTAAGGAGGCACTCGATCTACAAGACAAAGGTTGCGCGGTCATAATAATCTTGTTTCGCTTCCAACAGAATCATTGGCTCACAGTTCCATTAGGCTCTTCACAGAAGAACTAAAGGGCAACCGAATTGGTTCAAAGAAAAGTTTTGGGTTCAATACAAACTTGAAGCTCAAACAACAGCATTTGTTGTCGATTACTACGGAAAATAATGTTGAATCCAAAAAAAAAAAAAAAAAAAGAAGAAAAGAGTACACTGTATGCATTGTAAAGTTTAAATTTAAAAATAATACATTTCTTTAAATATCTTAATTTGTGTTCCAAAGATAAACTAAGGTCTTATGGGTTTGGGAAGACATGAGGGTGAGTAATTAATGACAGAAATTTCATTTTTGGGTGAACTTACAGTAATCCACTTTTGTAAACAGTTTAAATTGAAAAATAATTTGTTGATGCACTTACATTAATTATAACAATTATATACGGAATAAATATAATTATTAAATGAATATATCAAGAAAACATTATTTGAGATGAAAAGTTGTGTAAATCATATTTTTTGCTACTGTTGTAGTTGGATGAACTTTTAGTGCCTTCCTGAAACCACAATGATTGTTACTTTTTTGGTTTTCTTCCATAAAAGGAAATTATTTTCTATGGTAATCAAAAAAGTAAAAATCTAAATTACAGTAAAGCATTTAAATGTTTACATTTATTTATTTTTTTACTAAAGCACTTACATTAATTAAAAAATAATAATAAATAAATATAATTATGAATACATCAATTTAAAAAAATATTTGAATTGCTGTGTAAAGATGTACAAATTAATTTTTGACTACCATCCTAGGTCGAACGTCTAGTACATCATTGTAACCGTTTTTTCTTTTTAATCTAAGGGACAAATTAAAATTAATTTCTGTGGTAATCAAAACTGTCAAATGTGGTTGATTGAGTTTAACTAGTATTTAATTGTATTAAAGGGTTAGTTCACCCAAAAATGAAAATTCTGCCATTAATTACTCACCCTCTTGTCGTTCCACACTCGTAAGACCTTCGTTCATCTTCAGAACACAAATTAAGATATTTTTGATATCCGATGGCTCAATGAAGCCTCCATTGCTAGCAAGATAATTAACACTTTCAAACGCCCAGAAAGTTACTAAAGACGTATTTAAAACAGTTCATGTGACCACAGTGGTTCAACCTTAATGTTATGAAGCGACGAAAACTTTATGTGCGCCAAAAAAACTAAATAACGACTTTATTCAACAATATCTAGTGATGGGCAATTTCAAAACACTGCTTCATGAAGCTTCGAAGCTTTACAAATCTTTTGTTTCAAATCAGTGGTTCAGAGCGTTTATTAAACTGCCAAAGTCAAGTGACTTCTGTAAACGAGGCTCCGTTACGTCATAAGTGTTTCGAAAATGGAACGACATGAGGGTGAGTAATTAATGACAGAATTTTCATTTTTGGGTGAACTAACCCTTTAAGAGACTGAATGATTTGACTACCTGATGGTGGATGCCAAAACCGCGAAAACTCTGAAAATGAAACTGTTATTTTATTGTATTTCTAAGCAGAGATGTTTTGTATAAATGATGGATAGGCTATGTTGATTGACAGGGCCTTTGTGTGTGAGAGTCCCCTGTGTAAACTCCAGCCCACTGAGTGCCGCTTTCTCATGTGGGACTCTTTAGAGGTTTCTGCCAGTCCTCTTTCTTACTTCCCCTATCTCGCTCCTGTGACACGGCGTCCTTCTAAACCAAAAATCGCATTGGGAAGAGGCCTGTCACTCACACGTCAACTTGAAAGGAAAATTATAGTGGCGTGATCATTGGCATTCTCAACTTCTGTGTTTAGAACACAAAAATGTAGACTTTAAAAGGGAAAAAGACTATATCGCTTACTTATGAAGAACTTTTAAACACCACAAGCTGATGTGAGGTAAAATGGTTTATTACAATCAGTGCTTTGCAAACATGCAATGCCAATATGAATAAAAATAACTCTTTAATAATGTGAAAAATTATTGTACTTTAAAACATTACAATGGAAAATATTATTAAATGTATTAAATTTTATTCAATAAACTGTATTAATAAAAACAGAAATAAATAGATATTTTGCCCAATTCCACAGTGGTACACTCTTAAAAATAAAGGTTCTTCATTGGCATCAATGGTTCCATAAAGAACCTTTAACATCCATGGAACCTTTCCATTGTACAAAAGGTTCTTTATAATGGAAAAGATTCTTTAGATTATTAAAATATTCTTCACAGTAAAAAAAAAAAAAGTGTGAAAGTGAAAGGTTCTTTGGGGAACCAAAAATGGAAAAGGGAAAACCCCCTTTTGGAACCTTGATTTTTAAAATGTAACTTCTTTAGATTTAAGACATTCCAAAATTTATATCAGTATTTCTGCTGATTTCCACAAAAGATGAATAAATAAAATAAATGTAACGAAGTTAAATTGAAAAAAGAGAAAGCACAGAGGAAGTTTGTCCAATTTCATTGAGGTAATTTGATGGAAACATTGGATAAGTCAATCAAAAATACTGATTATTTTTGCTGATTTATATAAAGGATAATTATAGATAAAATTCCCTGTTGAAATGACCAGCACTGGTGTTTTGATGTTCCATCTGACCTTCTTAACTAGCAAGACCAGCAAAAACATGCTGATTTTTTCAGCAGGGTATGAACAAGTGTACGGATGGCGATCATCTATCAAGAGAAACCGCAAAGCTCTGAACTTGAAGAGACCAACCTGAGCCAAATGAGAAGACAGCAAGACACCACCGAAAACCAAAGAAGCCACACCAAGAAACGCTCAACAGAAAATGCACAACACGCACTATAAACGTAATGCAACCAACCTTGATCACCAAGCAAGAAGGCATACAAACACCTTAAGACCGTTCTACATCCCACAGCCTCTCGGCCCATGAAAGACTGATCAACTCTCACCAGCTCCCACAGAACAGAAGTAACGAGGAAACAACAGAAAAGAGAAGTCCTTGACGCTTTTTTATTCCTCAGCTCTTGTGATGAGAATACAGATTACAATTGGAGAATCCCTGGCCATACAATCAGCTTCTCTAGCCTGCAAAACAAAAACACACATTATTTTTGACCTTCTTTAATATGTCTAATGCGATCTGTCAGGGCTTATGTTAGCTGCACTGAGGTTAGCAGGTCTTAATAGTCAGTAATAGTATGTAGTAATTTTTACACTGATGTATTTTCTAAACATTAGCAGTGGATTGATATGAGTTCTTCATTGAGCAAAGTGTGTATCTAGTGAGCCAGGTGGCAGAATGCAGAAATAATGCTGATATATATACATATACTGTATGTACACACACACCTCGTTGGGTTTCCATGTTTTATGACTTTCCAAAGACTTAATGATTTTTATACTGTACAAACTGTATATTCTATCCTAACCTTACCCCTAAACACAACCCTCATAGAAAACTTTTTGTATTTTTACATTTTCAAAAACAAAAACAAACAAAAAACAATTTAGTTTGATTTATAAGCTGTTGGGCCCAAAAAATGTCCCCACAAGATTAAAAATTTATGGTATTACTACCCTTGTGGGGACATTTTATCCCCACAATGTGCATGCACACACACACACACACACAAATTTAATTACAACTAATAAAAAAATTGGCAAACTAAAGCACAAGGTTGATCATAAGGCTGTGCCAAAAAAATAAAATAAAAATAATTTATCGATGTATTTTAATTCTGTTTCTCACAATAGTTATACATTATACATTTAAAGCTTAATTTAATAAAAGTATTTTGATTCATAATATAATGTAATATTTAATTTACAAAGTAATATAACATTTAATTTAAAATAATAATATAACTAATATAATAAGTAATAACTTTTTATTTAACTTTAATTCTCCTATAATACATTATAAATTTAATTTTATTAGTTTAATATAAAATTTAAAGGCACAATATGTAAAAATTTTGTAGTAAAATATCCAAAAACCATTAGGCCAGTTGAGTACTTACAGTATCCCAAATGTTTCCAACTATTTGTAAATCATGAGAAAATTGGGATTTTAACCAAAGATACGGGACGTGTCAATGGCGTCATATCCGCTTTACCCTCGGTTTCCAGTTTTATTTTGTAGAAACCATGGAAACACCAAAGACGCTTTAATATATTACATGTTTCATTAGGAACAACTGTTTGGTTACATTTATAGACAGAAAACGCTGCAGCAGCCTCGCTCAGCTCCAACATCACTTGCCCCTGCTCTGCTTCATACTACAGTAACATTAATAATCTCACCCATGAACATGATTTCAGCCCGAGTCCTGTCCCGATTCTTTTCCACCAGCTGTGAACTGAAGACGACATCTCCCAAGAATCTGCACTCAAACTCGCCGTCATCAAGCTATGCCTTTGTTTTGAATAGGCCACCTCTAGCGGCGAAAAATCTACTTATTGTAGCTTTAAGAATGTTAAAATAAAATTTAATTCAATAAAATAATTTGGTGTATAATATTTAATATAAAATGTAATTAAAAATGTAACAAAATAATGCAATATCACATTTAATTTACAATGCAAAATAGCATTTAATTTAAAGCTTAACAGACCATTAAAGTGTCTGTCATAAAGTAGCAAAATTCTCTGCAGCATCCTCTGCAGACCACCTGCAGTACTTTAATGGACCCCTGGGTGTGAATATACTCTGAATGTTGTTTTAATATACTGGACAAAAACATAGTGAACTGCATAGACATTATAGATAATTATAATAGACATAAACAATCCCACGGGTCTCTCTTGCACATTTGGTATCAGTTGCGATCCAATGATGATACTGTGATGCATTGAGATTATATCACAAAACAGCTGCCGATACCCCCACCTAGCGACTACTAGATACTCTAATGTAATGCTGTCATCAAACTGCTTTAGAGACATTGCTTCTCATAAAATTCCACCGTTGCAGACAGCGACTGCTGAGGCAAGACATTCTGCCTTAAATATATGTACATAAGCTGTCAAGCGTTCAGCGACTGTCTGATGAATAATGATGTATAGTGCATTAAACTGAACCCTCCACCTCTGAAGAAGGGCCACTCACAGTCTGGAACCAAGAAAACCAGGGAAGGCAAGAAGAATGAGACGACGAAGAGAGGGTGAAAGAGAGACTGAAAGAGACAAAGAAAGAAATAACCATTGATATTTCAGAACAAGAAGACAAAGCTAAACACTTCACCCGTAAATGTAAGGTTTCCTTGATCACTCAGCACTCGTTCTTGTTTAATCCATATATGAAGAGATAACACTGACAGCAACACTGCAGAGAATACTTCTCATTAGCTCTGCTTCATTATGGCTCTTAATTAAGGCCGGTCTGAAGAAGACTGAGGCGGCTCTCCAATTTGCCAGAGTGATGAATCACGTTCCTTCGCAAAAACCAGGAATATTAAGTAAAGGATTTGACTTATAATAGGCTTTCATTCATCGCTCAGACACAAGAAGAAATGACCTGAAAATATTTGATGGAGTATAAAAAGCATATGAATGAAACATATCTAAAAAAGCGTATGTAAAGGTGCTCGTAAAAGAGAAATCAGCATTTTAAAAATACTACTACTAATAATGCTACTAATAAAGCTCCTCTTTGAAATGTTTGTAGCCCTAATGTATGCTTGATCTGTTACCCTCTATGCTGTCTATTTGCTTTATTCTTTGTTCTGTCCCTTGCATTTAGTTTTGGTTATTTGATTTGAGCATGGAGTGTGTCTGTGCTCTTTGCTCACCTCTTTGGTAAGTTTGAGACGAGAGCAGGGTACGATGTCACGTGACATACATCGCGCTTCACATAGTTCATTTTGATGTATTAGTTCACTAGTTTAGGAGTGTTGCCACCCGCTGTAAGTTTAGTTTGTTTAGTTAGAGTAGTTGTGCAAGTAGCACGCTGAAGATGTTGCTTTGATTTTTTTTTTTGAATATTCAAGGTTAGATTTAAATCCTTTAGTTAGAAAAATTTAGTTTTATTTTGTTATTTGATTATTATTATTATTATTATTATTATTTCGTGCTCTCTTCATTATTTAATTTGGTGAGTTTGTATTATGCCAAAGATTTCTTCTTTTTCTTTTTGTTTATTGTTAAAGGGTTAGTTCACTCAAAAATGAAATTTCTGTCATTACTCACCCTCATGTCGTTCCACACCCGTAAGACCTTCGTTCATCTTCAGAACACAAATTAAGATATTTTAATGAAATCCGAGTTTTTTATTTTTTTTGTATCTCTGATAGAAAGCAATGAAATTACCACATTCAGTGTCCAGAAAAGTAGTAAAAACATTGTTAAAATAGTCAATGTAACTACAGTCGTTCAACCTTAATGTTGTGAAGCGACCAAAATATGTTGTTTTGTGTGCAAAAACAAAGCAAAAATAACGACTTTCTTCAACAAATTCATCACTCACCTGTCATTCTGCCATGCTATTTTCGTTGCATCACTTCCAGGTTTTATGTCCGAACAGCGGCTTAGTATTGGCCTACGCTGTTCATGTGAGCAGCATGAGTCGTGTGTGATGCTGACACTGGAGCCGGCCAATAATGAGACGGCGTTCGGACATAAACATGGAAAACGCAGCACTGCGCCAACTGCTTAACAGACTGACAAGGAAGAGGAAAAAATGTTAAATAAAGCTATTTTGTTTTGTTTTTGCGCACAAAAAGTATTCTCGTTGCTTCACAACATTAAGGTTGAACCACTGTAGTCATGTTGACTATTTTAACAATGTCTTTACTACTTTTCTGGACATTGAATGTAATCATTTCATTGCTTTCAATGGAAGAGAAAAAAAAAAACTCTCAGATTTCATCAAAACTATCTTTAATTTGTGTTCCAAAGATGAATGAAGGTCTTACAGGTTTGGAACGACATGAGGGTGAGTACTTAATGACAGAAATTTCTTTTTTGGGTGAACTAACGGTTTAATTCTAAAAATATATTTTTTGAACACATTTAAAGTCTATTTCTTGTTATATTGGTTGGGGGTTAAAATGAATAAATGTCTTTTCTCTGTTTGAACTTAGTGAACTTGGTGTTCTCCTCTTCACTACTTGCCGACTGTTTGATTTGCACTATTAGGCTATGTCCAAATTTGGTTATAGAGTTTAGTGAATGTTACATTGTTACATTCCCTTAATGTCCCTAGACAAATCGAAGAAGTTTTGGGTCGTAACAAATAATAACAACAACAATAATAAAAGTATTATTATTAGTATTACAAATGAAATGATAAATTATTTTTTTTTATTATTTTTTCAAAATATTCAATTTTGTATATATATATATATATATATATTAATCAGCCCAAAAATTCAACATAACCAGCATCAGCCTGTTAAAAAAAAAAAAAAAAGATATATATATATATATATATATATATATATATATATATTTTTTTTTTTTTAATAATAATAATAATAATAATAATACATATATTCTTGTATTATTTTTTTCAGCATATGAAAAAAATACTCTTACTATTATTATTATTATTATTATTAATAATAATAATAAAAAATCCTGATTAATTAATTTAATTATATTAATTTAACAAATCATTATATTGGCTTATGCCAGTTATATAGAATTATTGGCCTAGCTAAAATATGTGTGGTCAGTGGTCAATAAAGGTGCAAAGCTGTAACCAGGTCAGTGAGTTGATTTATTTGTGCGGTTTGAGGCTATAACATCTGTGTACTGATCTGAAAGCATTTTTTTGCGCAGTGAAATTTTTCAGATCAGCTTTAAGAAAAGTAAAAAAAAAAAATAAAAATAAAAACAAAAAAACCTCAAGCACGATTCCAACTTTCCTCATGGAGGATTTGTAGATTTGGCAAAATGCTATGCAGACTTCAGAGGTTGACTGATTTCTCCTGGACGTGAAAACTGGAGCAGCCAATGAAATATTCAGGATCAGTTTGAGCAACTCTGAGGAGGCAATTCTGAAACCCTTCTTTCACATAGACAATCCATTATTGACAGCTAATCATCAAAAGAACAAAAAATAGAATCAAAATATAGCACAGCTATTCTTCAAAATAAATGGCACAGCAGATGTAAATACAGAAATCTATATTAATGTATATATACACTACCAGTCAAAAGTGTGGAAACATTACTATTTTTAATGTTTTTGAATGAAGTCTCTTATGCTCATTAAAGCTGCATTTATTTCATAATAAATACAGAAAAAACAATAATATTGTGAAATATTATTACAATTTAAAATTATGGTTTTCTATTTTAATATACTTTAAAATATAATTTATTTCTGTGATGCAAAGCTGAATTTTCAGCATCATTACTCCAGTCTTCAGTGTCACATGATCCTTCAACAATCATTCTAATATGCTGATTTGATACTCAGTTATTATCAATGTTGAAAACAGTTGTGTTGCTTAATATTTTTTTGGAACCTGTGATACTTTGTTTTAGGATTCATTGATGAATAAAAGGTTAAAAAGAACAGCATTTATTCAAAATATAAATCTTTTCTAACAATATAAATCTTCACTATCACTTTTTATCAATTTAACACATCCGTGCTGAATAAAAGTATTAATTTCTTTAAAAAAAAAAAACAAAAAAAAAAACAAAAAAAAAAATTACTGACCCCAAACTTTTGAACGGTATATGGTGTATATTGTTACAAAAGATTTCTATTTTAAATAAATGCTGATATTTTTTTAACTTTTTATTCATCAAAGAATCCTGAAAAAGTATCACAGGTTATAAAATAATATTAAGCAGCACAACTGTTTCCAACATTGATAATAAATCAGCATTTTACAATGATTTCTGAAGGATCATGTGACACTGAAGACTGGAGTAATGCTGCTGACAATTCAGCTTTGATCACAGAAATAAATTATATTTTAAAGTATATTAAAATAGAAAACCATAATTTTAAATTGTAATATTTCACAATATTATTGTTTTTTCTGTATATATATATATATATATATATATATATATATATATATATATATATATATATATATATATATATATATATATATATATAAATATATAAACACACACACACACACACACACACACACACACACAAACAGACACACTATAATATATAAACATTAGTAAAGCTATCATTAATTACTTCACTATTAACTACGAATTTTGCCTCAAACTCCTAATTACTGACAGGAAGTGATGTCATTATGGTCAAATGTCTGCCAAAATAAAGGCAGGAGTACAGGAGAGGTCCCTCTGAACAGGAAATTAAATGATTGAGCCATAGAGGTGCAAAGGGAGGACGGCAGCTCTGACAGTGATGCTTGTATAGTTAGCTGCTGTTTGGCAGCAGTCCATTTGAATCCAGTGCACTAAACCACTGACGTGCCGTCCCTGGACACACTCGGCACAGGCTTCACACAGCATACTAGACTAGAGCGCACAGATGTGTGCGCATGCGTGAGAACATACACACAGCAGGAGAAGCGGAGAGGCTGCCAGACTCCTGGAATCACTGGAGTTAATAATCATGCAGCAGTAATTACAGTAGGCAGGGAGAGGAAGTAACTGCAGTGGCCACTCATACATGCACACAAGCAAACTAGAGGAGAAATATTGGATTGATCAGAGATTGTGAAGAACATGAGTAGAGTTAGTGATAAAATCAACAGGGTGAGGGCTTTTGGTCTTGTTCACCCTCAAATCTCAAAAATCTTGTTCACCATCTTCTCAAAAAGAAAGGGCTTAAATGTACTGTAGTAATACTCATATGCAGGTGACAATGTTTATTTTTAGGCAGTTTTTGACAAAAATATACTTAAAATTATATATTCTAAACTGGATGGATGGATGGACAGACAGAGATATATAGACAGATAGATAGAAAGTTAGAATTAAAATATATATACATACATATGTTCATACACACACACATATACATTATATTGTGAAATATTATTACAATTTAAAATATATACAATCCAATTGCAACATCTAATGAATGTCAAACTGAGTAGCGAATCACTGAGAAACGTCCTGCTCAAGTCGTCCTTGCGATGGAGGTTTGGGTTAACAAATAACTAGTTCTTCCAATATTTCACAATCGGACTCGCACTTGGATTGATATGGTAAAATTAACTGCATCGTTACTGTCTTTACAGTGTATACAATCACTGAGCTTTAGGAAGCCTCCGGAGCTGTAAGGAGTAGACCAATCACAACAGACTGGGCCATCTGGCCAATCAGAGCAGAGCAGGCTTGCGGAAAGAAGGGATTTAGAGAGACTGATTCATCCAATGAGTTGTTTAAGAGTCATTGAAAAATGTGGTAAGGGGCAATGTTTATTATGAGAAAACGAAAGTGTTTTTTTGACCTTTGATGCAAGTATATCTGGAATTAACATCCTAAATGGAATTAGGAACCTTTCAAATTGCATAATTGGGGCACTTTTTTAATAATACTATATTTTAACACTTTTGTTTTTAATTAAAATATCATATAAAACACCTCATCAACAAGGGTGAGAGAGGAAAAAAAATTGAGAAATTCACTGGCATTAAATGGAAAGTGGGTCTGTTGTGTTTTACTTTAAACACTGATGGTGAATCTTTCACCCAGTCACTTTTAAAAGGAGATATGATCTCCAGAGACACCTCATGAAATACCGTCTGCTGAGTTGGAAAGACGTCCTGTAGACACCCCCTGTTTTTCAGCTCAGTAAATTATATGAACGTGGTCTCACTGTGCCAGATTTTGACAATCAGCATTCAGTCTAGTCCACACTGGAGCTCAAACATCAACTTTTTCCAATGACCTACTACTACTAAATGCCCCGAAAAATGCAATATGTATTAGATAGTCCATGGATGTGAGTCCAAAAGGAAGATGGGAGTATTTCTAGTCTGTGTGACAAGTGTGACACATCAAGTCCAGATGATGGACAAAGACCAGAGGATCCCAGACCAAAAAAAAAAAACCCATTCCTTCAGGGCAACTGTGAAAACTGATGTTGCCAAAGATGGATCTGAACAGAAAATGTGCCTTTTGGCTTCATTGCATTTTTCCATTGACCATCTTGCGAGTCTCTTAAAATTCATCAGGCTGACTGATGCTCTGAACTGAGATAAATAGCTGCTTCAAGGTCCCTGTTTCAACCTCAAACAATAGACAGCCTTCTCCCCTGCCTTCGCCACAGACGCGAACAGATGGCGGCATTCATTCATTCTTGAACACGTACAAATCTGATGCAGACGCAGCGCTACGTCCAGCATACAATATGCCAGAATATTCGTAATTGCACACAGAGATTCTCTGGAGAGCAAATGTGAGTTATGCAATATCCGTTTGGTAATAGTGTGCAATTTAAGATACAAAATGCATGCGCATCAGCAAATCCTGACATAAAAGTTCATCTTATCGCACGTCCTACATTGCAAGGCAAACGCCCCGTAATCCTATTGCGACAAGTTTTAGGCAAAGTTTTTAGATTGTGTTTATTCAACATTCAATAAATCCGACAATATTACTCTTATCTTAATCCATGAGCAGACGTTTTCTTATGTCGAGGGATTACGCAAACTGCTGACTAGGTTGCCCTGAACGTGCTGGAGTGGAAAAAGAAAAACCCCTCTAACTTAAGCAGTTCAGCATGTTGAGGCCTTCAGTAAATCTCAAGTACTGACTTCCATCAAAAATTCTTTGATTGGATTGACAGAAGGAAGTGCTTTAGCCGCTGATGAGGTAACCTAAAGTAATTTATCACTGACAGATAGGAAGGTAACATGGACAAACATATACGCACATCAAAATCACCACACCAGAAACTCACCAGAAGACAAGCTTCACAGGCAGAATTGAGCTGATCCAAAGTGACTAAAGAAGTGTTTAATATCTACAATACTGTTGTCCGAACCGTGGAGAAATGAGCAAGCAGCAGCTTAAGAAGTAGTACTTTGTAAAACTTTACATTTAGCCTGGATATATACGTACAAGAAGTTGAGACAACAACAAAAACATAAGTGTCTAATTCAAGAACTTAAGTTCATATTTTAAAGACTCAAGATGTTGACTTAAATTTAATTTAAAATCACTTTATAAGAACAAATGAACTGAAGATACAGTAAGTTGCACATAATGGAGAAGCTAAATGCTAAAAGGAGCTAAATGCTACACAGTCACAGTGTATGCCTGCAGCTTTGTATGCATTAACCATCACATTGTTGTCTGAATTGTGGAGAATGTGTGAAATAATGAGCTGAACCTAGGAAGTAACAGCTTGAGAAGTAGATTTTGCCAAACTTTTTTCATTTAGCCTTGCAGGCTAAATGGTAGCTGCTTATACAAGAGGTGGACACAATAAGAAAAACAAGTTATCTAATTCAAGAGGTTACGTTCCATGTTTCATATACTCCAGATGTTGCCTTTTAAATTTAAAATCACTTTATGAACAATTTGCATGCACTGAAGATATAATATGTTGCACAAATGGAGAAGCTAAATGCTAACAGAAGCTAATGCTACACTGTCACAGTGTATGCCTGCAGCTTTGTATTTTTAATCATTTTTGTTGCAAAAATAGATTAATTTCAATATCCTAATACACACATACCACTTGTTTTTCATGCTAATCTATCATTTTTAACATTGACACTTTAACAACACCATGCGAAACTCAAATAAATGCATCCAAACAGCTGAGAATGCTTCAGTATTTGTAACAAGATGCAAAAAATACTTGACAAAATACATCCTGTATGGATTTAATGAGCAATTCTATTTTCTTATGGAATGATTCTGTGTTATTCGTGAAGGTCGGCAACCCTAACCTTGTGTAACCTGAACTTAACATTTCTTACTCATAGACACAATACTGAAAGGTCATGTACAGTATTTCCCCTTGTAAGGTTCAAACCCACCTCCCTTCAGTTTCCAATCTGGATCTTCAACCACTATATCACTTAAAATGGACCTAACCAGTTGGTAACACACTGGTCCTATCCTACTCATCATCTCCTGAATATAGCACACCTCAACACAGACTCAATTTCACACTACAAGATTTTACAAGAAGTGCTCGCCGGATAGCATCCAGGAACAGAGCCAGTCAAAGGACCGGTGGTGGACAAGAATGAAAAAGTGATTTGGAGACGCCGCACTGCCCGCACAGCATATTGAGGACGATTAAAGTGGAAAGAGATTAGAGCTGTGGTGTGATTATGAGAAAGTCTGTCAGCTCAGTCTGAGGGAATGAGATCTGGTACTGGGACGCTGTGATGAGAACGCCTCATGGGATGGCTACTTTTTTTTTTTTTTTTTTTTTAAATAATATGTTTCTGCATGTCACTTCCTAAGACACTGGCTATATTCGTAATAGAATAATAGCGCAAATTGTGCAATAGCAATACATGTATGTGCAATGATGAATAGCTTAAACAGTATATAGTAGTCACATGACCTCACCATGCAGCAATTCAGCAGGTGTGGCCCGGTTATCTTAATGGAAATAAATTACCCCATGTCATTTAATATATTGCATTGTGTGATACAATATTTAATATTAAAAATACTACTACTAATAATAATAATAATTTTGATATAATTAAGCATACTAAAATACACATTAAATTGACAGTCGTAATCCACACTGTATTCCATGAATACACATATCTACACATTTTTTTTTTGTAATTTATCGTACAACTGTATAATGGATAGGGCTGTCAATTTAAGCAAATATAAATTATTATTAATGTTTTTATTAAATTAAATATCTAAGTATTCAAGCCTTATTTATTCTCTAATTATTCAACCACTTTTTCTTCTTAATTCATAATTAATAATTCATAATAATAATTGTTTTTATGAATAATTATGACAATTATACCAAATAACAGTCCTAATATGTGACCCTGGACCACATAACCAGTCATAAGGGTCCGTTTTGAAATTTATACACGAAATTTTGAAATTTATCCCAATTTTAAAAAATTAAACATCATTTGAAAGATGGATAAATAAGCTTTCCATTGATGTGAATTTTTGGTCGAGATACAACTATTTGAAAATCTGGAATCTGAGGGTGCAAAAAAATCTAAATATTGAGAAAATCGCCTTTAAAGTAAGTCCTTAGTAATGCATATCCACCCACAAAAATTATTTTTTTTATATATTTACAGTAGGAAATTTACAAAATATCTTCATGGAACATGATCTTTACTTAATATCCTAATGATTTTTGGCATGAAAGAAAAATTGATAATTTTGACCCATACAATGTATTGTTGGCTGTTGCTATACCCGTGTGACTTATGACTGGTTTTGTGGTCCAGGGTCAGATATTAGGTTATGCAGGTATTTATACTATATGCTGGGGAAATAGTAGACTAGTATGGTAGTATGCAATTTCGAACATAGCCAGTGACAAATGGACATACAGTTTAGCTGCATGTTTTGGCTCGATCAGCAGACTCTCACCTTTAGCCTGCTCTTCATCCTCCCTCTCTTCCTCTTCCTCCTCCTGCTCCTCCTCCTGCACTTGGCTGGGGGGTCTGTAGGGCGGGGGGAGGCGCATGGGTGGAGGGACGCTGGTCTGTCCTGCTTTCTGCTTGAAGAGAAAAGAAGAGACTGTGTGTGAGAGAGAGAGAGAGAGAGTAATGCAGCACACTGTGGAAAGACCCTACAAAGGACACAGGCAAACAAATAAACAGTGACAGATGAATATGAATGAATGCTGCTGGGAAAACTGTAGACAGAGAAAGACGCAATGATTTTAAAGAAATAGTTCACCAAAAAAAATGAAAAGTCTGCCATCATTCACTCATCTTTATATTGCTGCGTACAAAAGAATCCTTCTTTTGAATCAGATCTTTTCAATTAAATCCAGTTCACAAAACCCATCCAGTGATTCGCTTACAAATCAGACTAATTCAGTTCTTAAATAATGACTTCAGTTTACATCTGTTTATCCCACAAAGCTACTTCAGAAGACTTTTACACTATTTCTATGAAGCTTTTCTATTAAATTTTGGGTGAACTATTCCTCAAAAGGCAGAGCAAACCCACTTAGAAACCCCAACAAAGCATGAATAAGAGAGAAAGATGATAAGAGCATGAAGAAAGCGGTAAATGGAAGCGGGTAGAAATTAGGCGAGGGGCTATTATTAGAAGTGGTATTGTAAAACTGCCATTGTTGGAGAAAAGCCTCAGGAAATGGACATGGGAATAATATGTGGAAAGTCACCGCAGAAGTTATCATCAACATCTCAATATGAGGCACTTAAACTCACACTGTTCTATAGATTCTCAACAAACTATTAGGGATGCAACTATGTTTCACAAGGATACTTGCCTATACAGGCATTTTGACATAATTTTGTGTGAATTTGTATGTTCAACTGCAAGAAGACATGAAAGAGAACTCGATTTAATAGGCTATTCACGTGCTGTCTGAGAGGCAGCTTTCTGGGTGAGCTCTTCGGATGTTTGTGCACATAAATATTCTTGAAAACGTAATGTAGGGAACCACTCTTTATACATAAATCAGGTTTATGTATAAAGTATGTAACAGGTCATGTTTTTACTTGCACATATAATTTAGTTTTAATTCAAATGACGCATGTGTGCTGATTGAACGATCAGCAATCAAGAGCATGAAACAGAAGTGCGCTCTCTCTCTCCTCACTTTCAGTTAATGTTAGTAATATACTCATCATTTTACTTTATATGCTATTGCCATATCCGAGCGAACTACAAACTTTCCAGCGATGTCTGAAAAAAAGAGATGAGCGCTCGACAAGCTCACACGTCTGTCCCTCTGCGCGCTCAATCCACTCTGCGTTCTCTTATCAGCTCAAGCACAGCAGCTATATAGGCGTAAATATTTAATCTGTTTAACATTCTATTAATTTGATACATTTAATTCATAGACATCCTTCTCTGATATATCCATTCTGCTCTCTGTTTGCCCTGTTGTTTCTTTGTCACTAGCACTGTACTGTACAATACTAGTATCGGTGCATCCCTACTATTTACTGATTGTGGTTTTATTGGACCCCCAAGTTCTGAGAAGGTTTTTGAAAGTGTTGCTATGATGTTGTTAGAGTAGTCGCTATGGGATTTGTAGGGTGATTTTGTAGGAGTAATTTTTTGCACGATGCTATGCGATTTGTAGGATGTTCTGAGTCATTTTTAGCATGTCACTATACAATTTTTAGGGTGTTCTGAGTGGTTTTTCCATGATGCTATGTGGTTGCTAGGGTTTCTGATTCATTTGTAGCATATCTTTATATGATTTCTAGGGTGTTCAGAGTCATTTTTAACATGTCACTACACAATTTCTAGAATGTTCTGATTAGTTTTTGGTCCATTACTATGCAATTTCTAGGGTGTTCTGACTCATTTGTAACACGTCTCTATAAGATTTCTAGAATGTTCCGAGTGTTTTTTTAAAGCATTTTTAGCATGTCTCGAATAAGCCCAAACACAACATAAGACGATGCGTAGATCACAGAGTAACATGACATACTGCTTGGCTAAAGCTATAGGACTTCCGGGATTCGATCATGTTGCGATCATAACAGCGTTTTCCAACTTCATTTGAAATTTCAACCAATGGAAACTGGATCCCGGTTTGAAGGTCAAAATTGCAGTTTCAATGCAGCTTCAAAGGGCTCTACATGATCCCAGCCGAGGAATAAGATTCTTATCTAGCAAAACAATCTGTCATTTTCAAAAAAAAATTAAAATTTATATATTTTTTAACCACAAATGCTCATCTTGCACTAGCTCTGCAGTGTGTGTCCACGACTTCATGCATTATGTAGACACGTTGGAAACAGATTGTGTAGAGCCCTTTGAAGCTGCATTGAAACTGCAATTTGGACCTTGAAACCATTGGTAAATGTTGAAGTCCACTATATGGAGAAAAATCCTGGAATGTTTTCCTCAAAAATCTTAATTTCTTTTTGACTAAAGAAAGAAAGACATAAACATCTTGGATGACATGGGGGTGAGTAAATTATCAGGATTATCAAATAATCCTTTAATGGCCCTGCTGGCAATAAACATAAATGTGCAAAAAGTAATTTAGGTGTTATGGTTGGAGCTAGAAGGTCTAACCCCTAACCCTACCCACCTACTAGATCAACAGAGGTGGAAGCTAGACTAGGTCAAACTCAACCCGTGATGTCCAGAGAGGGGGAGATCCGTGGATCCCCTGATGATGAAAATCACATCATGCAGAAAGTGCTGCGAACCGCCGCGGAACACGGATGCCCGAAGTATACTTTGGACTTTAGGGTTAGGGGTATGTTTAACAATACGTTGAATATACAAAATGTTGAACATACATGCAAAATAACACATTTAACCAGTGACAACAGTGTCTAATCAAGGCTAACCATCTCTCAAAAGAGCTGCAACTATACTAGCTCACATCAGTCGCCTCTAACGGATCTATTAGCATTAATCAGCTATTAGCGGTGCTTACAGAAGGATGCCATAATGTTTCACTGCTCCTGAGAGCCACACTTACTGCTGATTAATAGCTAATGAACGATGGAAGAATGATATCGAGGGAGAAAGACCGTTAATGTGTGCAAGAGCTGTGAATACAGGTATAAGCAGCCTCGGCTAATTTTGCTATGTTGGCAAACAAACAATTTTGCACACAATATATGGGAAAATCTTTGTTTATAACATACTATGAACATTAATTCTTCTATTTAGTCTGTTGCAGTTCCCTTTTCAAATCTAAATTTACATTTTCATTTTGAACATATCAGAAATAGAAAGCAGCAAGAGTTTTTCTTCAGATACAAGCTGAAAAGTTAATTAAATTTGCAGGGTGTAATTAGAGGGCCCCACATTCTGATTGTGGTGAATAATCACGTAGCCTCGGGAACCGAATGAAACTAATGGTTGAAGGAGCAATTAGGCAAATTACCGTAATTTCAAATTAATTGCTAGAAAAAACAGTTTTAATCAAAACACAGCGACTCTAGAGGTATCTAGAAGATTTCAAATTGGGATTCTTCTGCAGGTCTCCTGGGAAGAGACACTATTTCACAGAAACATGGGTTTGCTTGCGCATATTTGGCCTCTTTTTCTTTATTATTTCTCTTGATTCTGGGATGCGGTGAGGGTTATAACAGATTGTGATAGGTTGTGCTTTGATGTGAGTGGAAATCAGCCTTAGACAGTTACACTAGTGGACACAAAGACATCTTGAAAAGGACACATAATAAATACAGCATTTAGCTTCTTTGCAAAGAGACTCAGAGTGTGATCATTACAGGCAGCGGGAACGTAATAATGGATCATTAAGAACACTGCAGTTCCAGTGAGAATCACTGCAGTGAATGCTGTCAATTTGAGCTCTAGCATAGACAGCTAATATTATGTGTTCAGATAAAAATATGGTCCAGAAGCCTGAGACCACAATAAAAGGAATTCAAAATCTGAATTAAACTTGGAAATAATTTTTTTAAATCTGATATCATTATTATTTGAATCAGATATTAAATAAAAAATCAAAATAAATTCATTCACAAGTCTAAAATGTTGGACCCAATTGTATATTTGTGTCCTTGCCTTTCAATTTGACTTATATATATATATATATATATATATATATATATATATATATATATATATATATATATAATAATACCGGTAACGGCGTTGTAACGGAGGAAAAAGTAATTCGTTTGATTACACGTTACTGAAAAAGTAATGCCGTTAGTAACGCCGTTTATTTATAACACCGCTATTCCCATCACTGCTTGTAACTCACCTGGGCGGCTTTCCTCTTAGCCTTGTGCTGTCTAATGCTGGAGGCCGTCACCGAAGCAGGCTGTGAACACACACACACACACACAGAAAGTCAACCTCACAGATAACAAACCCGGACACATCAGCTCAAGAGATTTGTGCGTTCCCAGACTGGGACTGAGAGAGAATGAAATCAATTATCTCAGACAGAGGAAGACATCAATCATTGACATCCCGTTAGTGTCGCTATTACTGTTGAAAGCATCCAATCAGGAGGGATTAGCACATGGCATGAGAACAGCACCACAAGATCCTACGCTTGTATGGTTGCTAAGCTTGAAGTACCCAACCTGCAGGACATTCGAGCTAAGGTCATAAATTCATTAAATTGTACTGTATGAAACAACAGCTCTGCTCGATTGTGCAAAAGCCTTAGGGTCAACACAGACCGGTTCAGGAAGAGCTTCTTCCCTCAAATCACACAGATCCTCTATAAGGAATCTGCTAGAGGCCCATACTCTGCTCTCTGACCACAATATTGTGATACAAAAATCACCCAGTAGGTCGTTAGTAATGCACGTTCCCCCCTCACATTTTGAGCGCACTTCCTATATTATATTACTTTTATAATAAATACATTTGTAAAATTCTCAATTGCATATGTATCTTATATATTTATAATTACTAGTAATATATACATATGATTATTTATTATAATTATTACATGTATTATTTATAAAATTCTTTTACAATATTTAAATATTAGATTTAGACAAGACTATTTAGAAAGGTTTAAAGTTTCATTAAGGACTTTGTCAATGGATAATAAACAGTTTTTGTTAATAAGCAATATTTTTGTGAATTTCCAGTATTTTGAGTAAAAATAAAAAAATAAAATAAATGTACATTCTGTGCGTACATATATATAAATAATATTACACATAGACAGACACATGTGTGTGTATGTGTTAACAGTAATTACTATTACTATAAATACCTATACTATTAGTAAATGCATAAATACATATGATTATTTATTATAATTATTACATTAATATTACCATATCTAAATAATAAATTATATTGTTAATTATAATATCAAATATATACACAATTTGATAGAATAGAATTACTACATGTACTATTTATATATACATTATACTTCTTATTTTTATATATTATTTATATTATATCATAAATATTACATATTAATATTATGTGTTAATATTAATCCCTATTACTGTTAATAACTATAATATTAGTAAATGCATAAATACATGATTATTTATTATAATTATTACATGAATATGTTAAAATTATATTGTTAATTATAATATTAAATATATACACAATTAAATAGAATAATTATTAAAATTATTATATATAGTATATTATTTATATTATATTATTTATATATTATAAATATTACATATTTATATTATTTATATATAATTTTATTACAATCTCTACATATTACTATTTTGATATTTAGAAAACGATTTAAACTACTTAGAGGTTTAAAGTTTCAGTAATTTGAGTACTTAATATATACATAAATGCATATGATTATTTATTATAATTATTAACTGCATTACTTATACATGAAAATAATAAATCTAAAAAAATCTAAATATTATTGTAATATCCAAGTTATAAATTATAATATAAACTATAATATTATATTTGCGCATATTAAATATTATATTAATAAAATGTATAATTCTGTAAAATGTAATTCTATTATTATAATTGTTTTTGGGCAGGTTTTGACGCACAGTTCAATTTTTATTAACGGCAAAAGAGCAGAGATAACAGGGAATAATGCACATCTGTATGAGGACAACAGTGGTGAGCAGTAATGCGTGTGGCCACAACTACAACATGCATTTGTGTTTTTGTTGTGCTTTTTTCCCTTTATGCAAAGTCAAGGACACATACGTTACAAAACTTGGATAACACAGATGTTTACTACAAAATAGATGCACATTATGGAAAAATACAGGGGACTACAAGCAATCGAAAGAGTGCTAGACCTTTAGCAGCAGAGCTGCGGCAGGAAGTGGCCTAAGAGTGCAGAGTCATTTACCAGTGACTTCAGTAGCGACTGAGTGGAATTATTATTGTTGAACTGGAAATGAATTGGCCCCATTTTCATAAATGAGAGCACTCAGGCGTGAACGGGGGGGTCATATCTGAGGTGCACAGTGGCAGGAGAAGATGATGGCATTTTAAATGGCAGGTTTACCCGTGGAGTGGAGCACAGGCTCTGCACGATGAAGACTACGGGACTGGGCGCCGCTTTGATAGCCTGTACTGCCTCCTCATGGCTGGCATTCTGCAAATCCACTCCAGAAACCTATTTATCACAGAGGATGACGAAAGGACAAAGGACAGAGGGAGGAGAGAGAGAGGAGGGAGATAAAGGATTTAAAGGGCACATGCATTTGAAAACAGGATTTTCTTGATTATTTAGCAAAAAACTGGTTATTTAGTCCATGATTTACATATGTTCATCTGGGAGGATCAAGTTGCTGAAAACTGAATGATAATTAATTAAGCCATTAGTTTTTATATGCAGAGATGTTAGCCAATAATAAAAGAGGTCATTTACATAATGTCCAGTAGGTACAGTAGCAAAAACAGTAAAGAAACATTTTTGGGGCAAGAAATCTTTATAAGCAGATTCAGGGATAAATAAAATGCAACAAAGAACATGGCCCCCTTAAAATTGTGAGGAAGCGGAAAAGACCAGAATATTAATGGGTGTAGTTGTGTACTAATAAGCAATAGCTGTATTAAGAGCAAATGCTTCTGAACATGTGTGTGGCTCTCAGACCTGTAAGATCTTGTCTCCTGTTTTAAGGGCACCCGTGCGTCCAGCTGGGCTGTCTGGCAGCACCTGTTTGATGAAAATGCCCTTCAGTTCCTCTCCGTTCTTCAGCCTCTTTATAACGGTGCGTCCGCCCACTATGCTGATACCCAGAGACTCCTGTGTCTCTGGCCACACCTCCACTCTGAGACACAAAAAAGGAAAATAATGTTTTTAAATAAAGTTTCCTCTGCACACCAAAGCTGCATTTCTTCGATCAATAATACAGTAAAAACAGTAATATTGTGAAATATTACTATTACAGTTTAAAATATATATATTTTTTTGTATTTGAATATATTTTAAGATGTAATTTATTCCTGTGATAAAAAGCTGAAATTTTCAGCATCATTACTTGTCTTCAGTGTCACATGATCCTTCAGAAATGATTCTAATATCCTGATTTGGTGCTCAAGAAAGATTTCTAATTATTATCAATGCTGAAAACAGTTGTGCTGTAAACCATTTTTTCAGGATCCTTTGATGAATAAAAGCACAGTAAAATTGTAAAGTTAATTTGTAAAATTATAAATGTCTTTACTGTCACTTTTGAATGGTAGTGTATATAATGATATATTATTGTTACGTACTATTAATGAGGCTAATTAGATTTATTATCTCTGATACCAAAACATTAAATCATCACTTCCTGCTCTATTTAGGTCCACTGAGGTACGTGAACATTAAAAAATGTTATTGAGTAATAATAATATTTTCTCTCTCTCTCTACATAGAATAGAATAAACTATAAAAGAATGTTTGTTACTTAAACCTTTATGTATGTCAGATATCTTGTAAATAATACATTTTATATTTTTATATAGTATTAAAATATTCTTTTCATACATTTTAACTTATACATTTATTATAAATATACAACTTCAGTTTATTTTAGAAAGGTGTCAATTATTTATGTCAATACATTTTGTTCCTTCCACCTTTCTATTGAAATCTCTTGATGCACACACAAATTCAGTGTTTGTAGTTTGTTTTACCTGCGTGGGGGACCCCAGTGACTGAACGCAGGCGTCTCCTCACCTTCTCCCTCCTCTCTTTCTGGCAGATCACTGCAGACAATACATATACAGTACAGTTATAATAATAACCAACATTCTTAAATTACCATCAATTCTCAGTATCAATGATCAGTATTGCAGAAAAGTTATTTGCTACCTGTGGCCTCCTCTGATTGGACCGGCAGCGCCCTGGTTTCTTCTCTTCCTGCTGTGAGAGGAAGTCCGCTGCGCAGATCTGCAGAGCAAGAGAGAAAGTGAGTGCGCAAATCCCTCATAGATGTATAACAATCGTATTAGACTGAATCAGACTCATCGGGTTTATGTAAAATGAAGAAAACAGTGATTCCGACTTGATCACATTCAAATTAATCAACTCAGATCTGTGAAGTCTTGAGTTCACAAAAGCCGGTGACACTACTTCTGAAATGTTTCACCTGATTAAACAGCATGAATTAAAAAAAATAATTTCAGTGTAATAGCAGGAAAGCATAAAGTATGATTTGAATTGGGTTAATAATGAATAAAGAAGAATTCAAAGTCATCCAACAGGCTTATTTGACTTAAAATCTCTGATACAAAAAATTAAATCAACACATCACTTCCTGTCTCTATTAAGGTCAACCAAGCTGTAAACAAAGCTACAAAAATGGAAACTAAAAATATATTTTTTTATATGAAATATATTATATAATTGCATAGGTGACAACAACAACAATAATGATAGTATAAAATTATTATTATTTACTAATGTTAAAATAATTGATGATGGTAATATATTTTGACAATCTAGAATACATACATTTATCTTTTAAATTTACAATTTAATTATATAATTTTTTCCAGTCTAAACATCAATACTGTGCATAGTAAATACAATAATTAAAAAAAAAAAAAAATTGTATGTGTACAAACCAAAAGGACACACACACACACACACACACACACACACACATCATTAACAGCTGGCTGAGACTCAGCTCCATTTCACACTAATTCGACACCATTCATGGTGTAGCTCAAAAAGGCATTTTATATCCATTTCTCACTTTTCTTCAATTTCTCTAGCACACCTGGGTTATAGCGCAGTGGAAGCTAATTTTCATAATTAAGATAAGCATGATCATTTTCTAATACTTGAATCATATCAAAAAGCATAAATCTCTAACTTCTGATTAACACCACAAACTGTTTAATTTGAGTATCTTATTTTTACATCTTCAGAAAAAATCGAATTAATTTAAGCACCACATTTCTCCAGCAGGTGGCGTTATGGATCTATTAGAAAACATGGTAATTAAAATTCCTCACAAGACATCAATCTTAATGAACACAGGCACTATAAAAAATTATTTAAGAACTCATAAATTACATTGACATGATATTACCTGCTATCTGTATCTGTACTCTCAAAAATAAACCAATGGCAACATGGTAATTTTGTGAGTGAACAGAAGTTAGCTGAGTAACGGATAGAGTGGGCTATGTGTGTTATTACACACGGAGACTCACTCAGTGTCAGTGTCGGTCAAGGTAAGTTCTGAGCCTTCGTTTCTGGAGTCAGAGTCTGCCCCGCTGTCTGCTGCCTCCACCCATGAGGCAGACTGACCTGAGAACAGATGTATAAATATATCAAACTGTACTGAACTGCACTTATTTAAATTAAACCTTGTTTTAAAGACAAACACTCACTGAGGGGAATTTGTGAGAGCTGCAGCTGAATCTTCTCAAAGCTTGTGCAAAGATCATCGTTCACCTCAGCAAACTGTGGCAGCAACAACACAAGAGTTTCAATAATGTATACAGTTTATTTTAGAAAGGTGTCAGATCTTATATAAAAATTTAAAAAAATCTAATGCTGTGAACTTGATGACAGCTATGGATGAATCTAATGAAAGTCTAGAAGTAGTCTAGGTCATTTAAAAAAAAAAAAAAAAAAGAAAAAACTATATAATTTGCATTAAAAAAAATCTGTGTATTTTTATTTGCTGCATTGTAACGATTTAAAACTAATTGATGAAGTGCTAAAAAAGATTATTATTTTTATTATTTTATATATAAATTTACAGTGTTACAGTTATGAAAACAAAAATGTAAACAAAAAAGTATTTGGACACTTTCTATGTCTTTTAAGCCCATAAAATCATCTTTGGGATCAGCGTTTCATTATGAATCACCTGTTCTTGCGAATCAGCTTGAGTGTTGTACTGGTAGAGGCTGGATGTCATTGGTTTTTCCCAGGAACGGGTCTTCTCGCTGAGGTATGAAGGCAGACTAGCGTCCTTGACCTTGGAGCTCCCTTGATCCTTCATTGTGTCCATCTCCTGCTCTTCATCAACTTCATCCACAGCCATCTCTCGCTCCAGGCCGGGCAGGAGATCAACAGTGGTGAGGGGAGAGGCATAGCGGGGCTCAGCGTCAAGGATCAGCTCTGGCTCCTCGTCCAGGTCGTCGGATAAGACAGAGTCATTTCCAAAGTCCTACCCACAAAGAACATGACTTTTCAACTTAAATTTCCATCTGTTTTTCACACAAAGCTAAGAAAACGTAGGGAGAGTCATATGAACCACTGTTATGGTGCATTTTTCGAGCTTGGTAGTATAAATCCACCATTATTAGACAGAAAAAAGCAGCATGAACATTCTGCTAAACATATACTTTTGTATTTCGCAGAAGAAAGAAAGTCAAAGTTTTGGGACAACATGAGGTTGTGAATGATGACAGAATTTTCATTTTTGGGTGAACTATCGCTTTAACCTCTGGTCCTCTTCATTTAGGGGTCACACTTGGCTCCTTTGTGGGCAAAAGTGGCCGAAGCCTTGAAATGTAACTTTTTTTTTTTTTTCAGGAAAACTGATGTAATACAGTGCTCAGCGTAAATGAGTACACCCCCTTTGAAAAGTAACATTTTAAACAATATCTCAATGAACACAAAAACAATTTCCAAAATGTTGACAAGACTAAGTTTAATATAACATCTGTTTAACTTATATTATTGTTATAACTTAGAGAACAACATTTTCAGTTTTACTCAAATTAGGGTGATGCAAAAATGAGTACACCCCACAATAAAAACTACTACATGTAGTACTTTGTATGGCCTCCATGATTTTTAATGACAGCACCAAGTCTTCTAGGCATGGACGAATTCGTCCAGACGAATCCGGCGTTTTCAGAAGGTGAATCCGATATTTTTTGAAACCGGGTCCCAGAGTGGATAAATTTGAAAACGACGCCCCTGCGTTTTCGTGTGTACAGCCTATATCGTTATTTCTAAGCTTTTACTAAAGTTTGTATACAGCGCGCAAGGTTTATGCGTGTGTGTGTGTGTGTGTGGAGGAGGGGGGGGGGGCAGGGGGGGGTTATACGTCTATTTTGCACTCTTGACATTTTAGAGTGTCACCCCTTCATTGCTTGCACTTTTTTCTGCACAGTGGCTGAACTGTTGTTTATACCACCAAAAGATTCTCGTATTTTTTCGTATTTCCCATTTCCCAATAGTTCCTTTTTGTGAAGGAACTATTTTTTTCAACCCTTTAACATATCTGAATCATGTCCATGATCGCCAAGTGTCATCCCATTCTGATGAAGCAAAAAAAATTCAAAACGTAAACATTTTCTGTCATTTTTTTGATCGAAGACGACCAGAGGGTTAACCCCCAATTTGTGTGGGATTTGAACCTACAACCTTCTGGTGACCAACTCATCAAGCTAAAATGTTAATATTTAAATCAATGTTGCTAAAAAACATGTAATCTTTAGTCAAAACATTAATTAAACACAGTTTTACTATACTCAGTCCAAAATAGCCCGACTTTGTAACGCTTTCTGAGAGGGTAATTTTTGGAAGAAAAATCCCTTTAACGGCACACTGATAATAGTTTATAAACCGATTTTTGTGGGATTTGAGCTTACAACCTTCTGGCAACCAACCAAAATCTTGAACCACAAGGCCATACCAACCAAATACAAAAATGTTCATATTTATATCTACATTTCTTAAAAATGTCATCTTTAGTCAAAACAAGGCCGAAAACTCAGCCCAAACCTGTCCGACTTTGTTTCAGTTTCTGAGTCGATTTCCCCCATACCGAAACTCCTGATAGTGAAAACCTCTGCTACTTTATACCCCTTTTAACATTCCTCCCCCTAAATCATCCGCTAACAGAAACGTCTGATGTTGGAGGGGGCGTGTAAGGTAGAGACATCTCACCTCCTGTCTGTCTGCTGCATACAAAGCAGCTCTTTCTATCCCTTCAACAGGGTGCCGGAGCTTGTCCTCCTCTCTCTCTTCCACACACTTACGGATCATAAGAGCTGAAAGCGCACTTTTCCCCCGCGTCGCTCCAACAAGCCGACTCAGCGCCTTTCTCACTCGTCCCCCACCCCCCGACAACTCTTGCAGAGAGCAGAACCAATTTGCCATGAAAAATGTGCAGAGTCTAAAATCTTAATGGTGCAATTAGTCTCGTTTTGAGTAGATTTACGACAGCACTTGACTCGGCCGCCTCAATTACATCTTTGCTAAAATTCAAGGATAATACGGTACATTTCAAAGGCCCATAGAAGGGGTCATGCATCACCTCTAAAAAGATCCCTCTCAGGAGACTCGCTCATTTGTTCCTCTTTTTTCTCGCACTCTTTTTCCTTCTCGCTTTAGTTCATACTCTGTTAATCACAACTGTACTTGGGTTTCCTTCCTACATATTGATGGAAATAAGTCTGTTCACAGATGTTTAATGCAGGATCTTAATGCTAGCTTAACTAAAATTACTTGCATTTATGTTTAAAATAATTTTATGACAAAAACATGGTTCAGATCAATATATATTTGAGCATGAACATTCTGCTAAACATCTACTTTTGTATTCCACAGAAGAAATTCAGTCATAAAATTTTTGGGTGAACTATCCTTTTAACCCCATTTTTTGTAGGATTTGAACCTACAACCTTCTGGTGACCAACTCATCAAGCTAAAATAATCATATTTATATCTATGGTATTAAAAAATGTAATCTGTAGTCAAAACATTTATTATACAGTTTTACTATATTCAGTTCAAAGTTGCCTGACAGTTTTTGATGATTTGAAGTGTTAATGATTAGAAAGTTCAAAAGAACAGCATTTATTTGAAATAGAAATCTTTAGTAACATTATTAATGTCTTCATTGATATTTTCAATCAATTTAATGAATCCTTGCTGAATAAAATTATTAATGGCCTGCAAAATAAGTGAAGTTAAGGCATATTCTGAATACCTCTGGCATAGATGGGAGAGCATGGCTGAAGGCTTGCTTTGCCACTGGTTGCTCATCGGCGCCCTCTACAGGCCAAGAGGATTGCTGCCCACTACCTCTGTCCTCTGTCTGTATAGTTCATGGAAACAAAAAAATGCAAAATATCAATACAAAATAAACTTAGTGACTAAACGGACATATCACATGTAGTCTTTTGTCAATAGTAGAAGCTAACTATTTAACTACATGCCAAAAAAAAGCATTTATTATGCTTATGTTAATGTAATCCAATTCACATTCATCTGATTTACATGGCAGGCTGCATCAGGGAAAAAAATTAAGAGGATAATTGTAAGATAAAGTTTCAATCAAGAAATAAAATCATATTGTGGTGAAACAGACACTGTAATGATCCTCAAGTCAAAGTAAAACTTAAAATATCCACCAATCTTAAATATTTAACCAAACAAACACTGAATGTTAATAGTATGGGGCCATAATTACATACCACCATTGGTTTTCTAATTCCAAGGTAGACTATCCCTGGCGGAGCAGATTTGAGAACCTCTACGGCCTGGGCCAGAGAGCATGTGTCTAGATGGGTGTCATTGACGAAAACCAGCTGGTCACCCGGAAGGAGCCCACCGTGATTGTCCGCTACCCCTCCAGGCACCACAGAACGGATGACAATCACAGAGCGTGCAACATCCAGAGGGTCCTGCAGAGGGCAATGCAGACCATAGCAAACACACAAACAGAAAAACACAGGGGGAAAAAACATAAGCGGAGTGGAGCAATGGTGACCGTGATTTAACCTATACGTCACAGTCATGTCAAAAAGCACATAATGACGACTGCCTTTTGAAGTTTAATTTATTTGTTTAAATCTTAACACAAACGTTTAATTAAACCTGAACCGATGTAAGCAGTAAATCGGAAATTGCAAACAAGCAGGTTTCATTTCTGTGGTCATTCCTGTTATGCAGTACCTAATTTGAAATATATTTATTTATTTATTTGACCACCTCTCATAATAAAAAGAAAACAAATATTTTAGGAATCTGTCAAAAACTTGTTTAAAACTAAAAATGTTATTGTCATTTATTAGGCAAATAAGCTGAAACAACTAAATGGGTCTTCATTCACACATAATAGCAAAAAAAAAAAAAAAAGTAATATATTTTATTTTTATTTTGTATGGCCTCTTTTAGCCTTGATAGCAGCTTGCATTTTTGCTGGCATTGTTTTTATGTACTTTTCCACAGTCTCTTCACAGTCATTTATTAGGCAAATAACAAACTCAAACAACTAAATAGTCTTTATTCACACATAACCAAAAAATTGATATATTTCATTATTATTTTGTATGGCCTCCTTTGGCCTTGATAACAGCATGCATTCTTGCTGGCATTGTACATTTTAAGTACTTTTCCACAGTCTTTGTTGTTAATGACTTCCAAATAGTTTCTAGCTGTTCCCAAAGACTTGCTTTTGATGAAACTTTTGTGCGATCCATCTTTGAATTCATTAAATCACAACAATAATTCTATTTTAGCATTAGAAACACTACTGTGACTAAAGAGATTACAGATACTGGTGTGGATTAACCATTACAGAAACATAAATAAATTATTTTGGTAATCACCAATACTGTTAGTTTAGGGCAGCTGTGGCACAAACCTTACACTGGGTGGTGGTCTAATAAATTTGTTTAGCACTGTATACATTTACATACACACAATATATATATATATATATTAGTGACATGAAAACGTACTTCATAACAGAAATGACTTGGCGACCCACGCATTAAAACCTGCTTCCAAAAGAGCGTGACAAACTTACTGAAAGGCCAAATGAGGCCAACTTCCCACTCCAACAACCCAAGTGCCACAGTATCAATCACATCTCTGGGGAGCTCTGCCATAAAACTGCAATTCAACCGATTTGATGTCTCCAACAATATATTTCATGACCCATATGGGTGGCTTTTATGTGGCGTATGACAATATAAAAGTGATTAACAAGTAGTTATTTGAGAGTAAAAACTGAAGCGGGAGCGCAGTCATTAGTAATCTCATCTATCTGCCCATGAACATTTACGACCGACCATGTCAAAAGACCGGCTGAACACAAAGTCCTTGCAGATTTCTGACATGAATCTCTTCTGTAGTTGACATCTTTGGACAGGTCCACAAAAGACAGGTTCAGATCACAAAGACCAGAACAAGGAGATAACACATTTTGACAAGGATTTTTAACAATGAACTTCAGTGGAGGCCCTGAGCGAAACTGTAGACAGTGGACCAGGAAACTTCACCAAGCCCAACCATAAAAAGTTGGTCAGCAAGCCCAGCAATTACTGCCCCCTGATTACCCAGTGAGCCACTGCTGCACGGTAAGCAGATGAGAAGAGAAAAGCAATTTCAGAGTGAGAGGAACTGAGGCCTGCTAGAAGGGAAAGAATGAGGGGGGGAAAAAAAGGCAGGAAAAAGTTGGAGAGAGGATTTGAAGTTCCACTCCAGCTGGCGCTTTAGGAGGACACAGGCTGCATTGTCCGGCTGCCGGGTTCCAGCCAAGCATGCTTTGCTTTCCAAGCCCTGCTCTCATCCCACATGCCCAGTGATGTCAGTAGAGCAGCTTTTATATGGGGGGTGGGGGGGGAGCCAAGGGGGAACAGGCCAGCACAAGGGGCTCCTAATACGACAATACGTCACCTGCTACGGAATAAAGATGGTGATCATTATGGATGTTCGTTTCCATCCGAGTGTTGACATGATTTAGATGGTGTACAGTACATGGCTCACTGAAAGAGTAGCGGTCTTCCATGTTACAGGTGTGAGGAACATCGCAGGATCCAAAGAAAACAACAATCCCAGAAGTTCCTGGCTGGTGTTGCACATTACAAAATTTCCACACAACCATCGGCAGCTAAAAATAGCCAGTTAAAATTGGATTCAATCAGTTTAGGGCAATGCTAACAAATCCGTCATGATGTTTTTCTGTGGTCTACATAACCTTAATAATGGTCGAAACTCTCTGCGAGCTAACAGATGGGCATAAGCATTGGCGCCCGGAATGGATCTCCCATATTTCTTGCTGGCTTAGGTTCACTACTGTCTCCTCCAAGCGTTCCCTTGGCTGGCCCTGCTTGTCAAACGGGTTGAAATTCTTCAGCGTGGTGTCAGGCGGACAGTAAATCTGCTGTTTTGCAGGAATCAACGGCAGGCCAAGTCATCTGTTTTGCTCCTGCGCTCTGCCTCACCTTCAATCTTGCTGAACAGAATACCAGGAACTCCAGGATGTCTGTCTCTTGCTTTTTCTCTTTTAATCCTTCTTTGGTTGTTCTGACCGTAGTTGCCTTGAGAGGAGAACAAAGGATGCCACTTCCATGGACAAGCAAATTGCACAATTAAATTTCTCAAAACTCTCCCACCAGAATAGTCTTCTTTACCTCGCTTCATTTCGCTTTTCTTCAAAAAGAATTTGGAAGGCTAAAAACTAACTTTGGTTAGGTATGAGGCCATTTTAAATGACTCACATGAATATTTTCCAATGCATTTGATTCTATGAAGCGAAGAGTTAAGCTACAGCGTTACCTCAGGCGGCATATCACACAAAGGTCAAGCGCTGTAACTTGAGGCTCAAAGTTCAGACAATTTTAACTTTTTTCTGTTCCAATTCGAAATATATCATAACAGAGGAAAAAGAATGCATGGCAGAACGTTACCTACGTAATTATTCACTTACCGTTTTCTCACTACTAGATATGATGTTAATATTGTGAGGTGCATTGAAGCCTTTATGTAAGTCAAGTGAAAGATTCGGCACAAGGAGAAGAAACAATGCAGCATCCTTTGTTTATTTTAAAGCTTACAGCTGTGGGCAGCTGTTTGACATAGAAACAGGTGGCATAGACAGTGCAGAATTGACAATGGCAGTAAATCCAAACAAAACTCCCTTGGATCTGCTACAAACTGGATCCTAATATCGGAAGACAGCATTGAGAAACTACAACATAATGTTACATCAATTGTTCATGGCTGAAATGTGTAATGTATATCCTTCTTTAACGTATTAACATTCAGGATGGAGTTCTGCAGTCGATTTGGTAGCTTATTTTCCTGCGACGGTAATAAAATAGCCCTTGGTCAGTTTCTGCAGCTTCGGGCCACAGAATAAATAAACAACAATAAATAAATAATAACAAACCGGGATGATTTATGACTCTCCTTTAAAACATTCACTGGATGAGACTAAATGCTGTATTGATGTGCAGGTTAGGTTCTTTGAACCATCAAAATGATTAAAAAAAATTCATTCTTTCAGATCTCTTCTCCTTGGACAGCAAGAATTATTGGAGCCATAGAGTCGCAACCTACTAATAAATACATTTGTTTTGCATGCCGAGAGTTTACAGCCCACTTGCAAAATGGCATTTGTAGACATTTTGAGAACGTGTTGCAGTTCAAATTCTCCACGTTCTTCATGCTATAATTTCACACTACAAGTTTATTATTTTTGTGAACGGAGACATTTTTCTTTTTTGAAGCTGGTGTAGGCCCGACATCCTACCCAAACAGAGGGTTATGTTAAGCTACATTCCCTTTGAACAGCTTACATCTACCCTGGAGAGCTGCTCAATCAAACTTCAGTCCAGCACCATGACCTCATACGCAAAATTCAATAGTTAGTGAGAACTTGTAGTAACGACTTTTAAATGGCCATGAGTATAATCCCACTTAAAACAAAACCGTCACAGCTCGACTCTTTAGATCATTTGACCTTCAAGACTCTTCAGATCAAGATGACCTTCATTAATCTCCATTACCATGATGGCTAGGAGGACCAAGGGGGTCCTTCTCATGTTGCCATGTAGAGCTTCTTACTTCTTGTCAGAGCAAAAAACCAAGCCGTGACTCCAAATGATTTTGCTGTCGCCACTTCAAGTCACTCACGCAGTCAGGGGTGTCATTTAGGGAAGAAAAACTCCCTGGTTTCCAGCTGTCAGTGTGACCGTGGGCTCCCATCAATCTAGCTGTGGTTACAAGGTCTTCTTGCGTTGGGGGTAATACTAGTGGTTGAGATGAGAAGAGAAGAAGGGTGGTAGAAAGAGGGGGAGACTGAAGGTTCTCGAAGGCTCCAAGCGTGTCTGCAGGTCTCGACGTGGCCTTATCAACTCAGGCCTCTTACTGGAGAGAGCAGCAAAATCAATTTCCCCCTTGCAGACTGGAGAGACCGTAGAAGACCATACCCATCATTGCATTGTGGGAGTTGTCCGCTTTCGTCTTTCTGGCAATTCCTTACAGCTCATACATTTATGGACATTTTAACACTTCTTTCACAACTCTGCAAGTGCCTACACCCCCTCCTCCTCTGAATCAATTCCCACCCATCATGCACCAGGCCCTGGGGTTGAAAAGCGTTCGTTTTGGTGCAGATAAGCAAACATACGGGGCTAGGTGGAGGGGGCTCAGCTGGTGCAGAGCAAGAAGACGGTGAGTTCGACCGAGGGGAAGCTGAATAGGTCAATATGGCTTCCAATAAACCCCAGGGTGCACCAGCAACTCCTCCAGAAGATCTGCAAAGTAAGCTTTAGCACTTCAGCCTCTTCATGACAATGATCTATGATCCAAGTTGCAGGACTGTGAATTTCTTCTCCTCTCGCTTTGGTGGGGATGAGATCATCTCAGATTCAGACTATCAATGCGGTATTGATGCAATTCATTTGTACTTGTTCATGCTGCAAAAACAAACAAACAAACAAAAACTGTCGTAGCTTCATATAATCTCGTAACAGCAATAAAAAAGGAAAACAAAGGACTTTGAGTCAGCAAAACATTTTTTTTTTCTAGCTCAGAGCTTATGGACTCTGTCCCTAGTTCCCTCATTCCGCCTCCATCTTCATTCCTTCATTTACCAAAGAGATGAAGAGAAAAGAAGAATTTAAGGGATCACTGCTCAGGTTACCACCATTAAGCAGCAATGTAATTCTGTCCATGTCACCATGGCCCCCATCACTCAAAGCAGCCTCTGACGAGGAAGAAGCATACCTTACCATTAAAACATGATCCCAGTCCACTTTCACCATGATGCGGCAGCCATTTATTACAGTCCTGATGAAGTTGCGAAAGAATAAGCATTCTCCTGCCAATACCATTTCCCTGCATGAAATCAATTGGAACCCATGGCTGGATAATATAAAACACGAGGCGTCCCACAGGAGCGGTGGAGAGCAGGTCTGCGGGAAAGGTTCTGCATTCTAAGTGGCCTCATTACATGATCACTTCTGATTCAGGATCAACATGCAGTTATGTACTAACCCTGATTAGAGGGCTAATGAAGGAAGGAGGAAAGCAGCTTTTCGTACTAAGTGAGGAGAGCAAAGGGTTTGACGGTTGGCGCAGGGCCAGACAAACAGCGGCGGCCATAGTCGGAAATGTTTCACTGCTTTCTTTTGTTCAGTGTCCAAAGACTTGTGACATCAACACACGTTTCCTGTGATCACACTTCTGTAAAGTCAAGGGGGATTAATTGAGTCTGGTCTCTTTTTTCCTCTGCTTAAAGGAAAGCTGATGAATATCACAATTTACAGAAAACATGGATCAATGGTACGGTTTTTGAACAAAATGTAACATTTTATGGTCTGATACTTGTTATTTTGTCTATTTATCACTATTTATTTTTTTTGCAAGGCAGCAGTATTCATTAAACATTATGGTCAGGGTGTGTTCTAAACCGTATATGTATAAAACTTCTGGCATTAATTTATTCTAATTAACATAAGGTTTCCAAGCTATCATCAGTTATTTTGGAGAATTTTCAGCCTTAAAGGGTTAGTTCACCTCAAAATGAAAAATTGTCATTAATTATCACCCTCATGTCGTTCTAAACCTGTAAGACTTTCGGTCAGCTTCGTTACACAAATTAAGATCTTTTTGATGAAATTTGAGAGATTTCTGTCCCTCCATTGACTGCCTTTGCAACTACCACTTTGACGCTCCAAAAAGTTCATAAACAGATTGGAAAACTAATCCATATGAATCGAGCGGTTTAGTACAAATTTTCTGAAGAGACTTAATGGCTTTTTATGATGAACAGATTTAATTTAGGCTTTTACTCACATGTAAACATTGATCAGCGAACATAAGCAGAAGCTCAACCTAACCTGAGCGACGCACAAAAACATACCTCTTCCGGAAGCTCAAACTTGCTGCATAACCAATGAGGTTCATTCTCGTGTGTTACGCAGCACATTCAGGTTTGGTTAAGCTTCTGCTTATGTTTGCTGATCAATGTGTACATATGAGTGTAAGCGATCAAGTCTATTCAGAATATTTAGACTAAACCACCCAATTCATATGGATTAGTTTTACAATCTTTTTATGAACTTTTTGAAGCGTCAAAGTGGTAGTTGCAAAGGCAGTCAATGGAGGGACAGACATCTCTCAGATTTCATCAACAATATCTTCATTTGTGTTCCGAAGATGAATGAAAATCTTACGGGTTTAGAACTACACAAGAGTGAGTAATTAATGACAGAATTTTCATTTTTGGGTGATCTAAGCCTTTGACGTGTTATCCATTTTTTGTTTTTGTTTTGTTTCCAAAGTTTAGAGTTAGTTTAGAGTTTAAAAATCTCCCTTTTACTTCTTCCTTATCCATTACATTTTAAATGTTGAAGATTCTATCAATATGTTCAACATTTAAAATGCAACGGATCATGAAGACATTAATACAATTATCATATTATTTGTAAAATGAGTGTGATTGAACCTCTTTCATATATCTATTTATATACTGAATTGCGATTGGTCTTGTCTTTACTGCAACTTACCAACTTTACATTGCACGGTAACTGTGTTGATTCCAACATGCAGTTGACATAAAACAAGACTGAAAGATTTAACTCTATTTTTTTGTTGCTTTGCAAATAGTTCTTCTTGAAAGGCAAAGCTTTTCCCCCATGATTTTTCTTAGAAAATAAAAAGATAAATATGTGGAAATGGTTAAAAAAAGAAGAGGAAAAAAAAGAAAAAAAAAAAGAAATGAGGTAATTCCCCACCTGATAGTCTAGTATGCTGAAGCCAAGACCTCGCTCTCCTTTCTCTAGTTTTAACACCTGCACATTCGGAGACCATAGAGCCAGTTCCCCTTCATCCTCCTCTTCTTCTTTATTTTCTTCATCATCCTTGTCCTCATCCATCTGCTCTCTCTCAGGGCTTCTTGAGTCTACAGGCTCTCCTTCATCGTCTACCTCCCGCTCCATTGCCAATGCCTGATGGTCCTTAAAAGAAAAGCACAAATAACGGTGAGCTAGCAGTGATTCTCAATTGGTGGGTCAAGACCCAAAAATGGGTCGAAGGTCTGTTCTGATGAGGTCGATTAATCAATCAAATGCTCAAATACATTTAAAAAAAAAAAAAAAAAATTATTTTAACCTAGTTTCATGTAAAAAAAAATAAATAAAATAAAAAAATAATCTAATTTTGTATAACAAACAATTTTGGTGTCATATGATGTCCAGTGTAAAATCCTGTAGATCCTGAAGCAAAACTAATAGAGAACCACTAAGCTAAAATTGAGTAGTAATGTTTTATTAGAGGATATGGACAAACCTGTAACTTTTCCCTCATACTCTTGCGTAGACTTGTATCTTTGGCCAACATGGAGAGGTTATTCTCAATCTGTAAAATTAACACAAAATGAGCAAGTATATATATTCCAATTCCGAGTAACTTGCCAAAGTCAATTTTTACTCACATTTGGCGGTTGTTGAGTGTTAATTTTGGGCCCTGTGCATGTATGTTTCTGTTACCTGCTCCTGTAGGCTGGCTGAGGGGCTGGATGAGTGCCACTCTTCAGATTCAGGGTGGTATTCGCTGCCCTCTTCAGTGAGGCGTCTGCAGCAAACCAAAGTAAAGGGAGGAGGAACCTCTCTAAGAAATGCAACAGCTTCTCGCCTAGACTTCCCATACAACTGCACACCATTCACCTGCAAATACAATACACATTTTTTTGGGAGAAACTTCACTTAAAAACATAAAGAACATGTAACACTGCACGGTTTTCTCGGTCAGTCAGTAGGGGTGCTAAAAATATGGTCATTTATAAACTGTAACTTTTTCATTTGACAATTGGTGTGACAAAAATTGTATTAACATTGTATGGGGTTCTTATTAGGCCAGTGACTATATCACAGTCTCTGTGACATCCACTGGTCATCTTTGATTGGCATTTCATGGAGTGGGCAAGCCTGGAGTTGCTATGGCGAGTGGGGGCGGCACTGTGCCATCTGCCCAAACCAGGAGGAAGCCATGGTCTCCACACATGATTTCCCTTACACACACACATCCACACCATTGATGCACCATTGGGCTTCCAAGCATCTAGCAAGGCCAAGAGGAGTATGTTAGGATAGTGGTTACACTGAAATTTGCGATTTCATAAAAGATTCCTCAGCAAATGCATTAGCCCCAAGATGGAGCCTTGAGGTATGCCACATCTCCCTATAAGCCACTTCCCCTGCAGCCCTGCAAATCTCCCCTGCTTTAACCATCCACGCTCCTGCCAACAGCAACAGGTTGAAGGCACAGCGGCCCTCGGCCACCAGACCAGGTGGGAGGGGGAAGTTTAGAGGGAAGGGGGCAGGAAGCAAGGCCAGTGGGGAGGTTAGGGCAGGGGACAGTCATGCAGATGGTCTCGGTCAGACTCAGGAGCCCTCCCGCCAGAACATCTATGAGCCAGCAGCAGCAGCAGCAAGCCTTCCTGGAGGCTTGGTGCTGGCAGGATGCAAAGGTCAGTGTTATTAAGGCAACTGAGAAGAGGCTCACCAAAGCAAGCCAAAAGCAAAACTGCAGGCTGGCCAAACCCTGGGAGCCCACCTAACCATAATGCCAAACGGAAAGGGTGCAGGGAGGGCCCACGTCGCCAGTGTAGATGCTGATTAATTTGCTTTAAAATTACTTTACCTCCAGAAGTTCATCCTCTGGTCGAAGCAGCCCATGTTTTGCCACCGGGCCCTCAGGAGCTACTGTAGAAATGTAGTGGTGTCCATCAAAAGAGTCTAGTTCAACACCCAAACGCATCGTGTGTATTGGGAGAAGCTGTAGAAACATCATTTCACAGTTAGAACAAGACCCACTCACGTTGTGGTCACTACTAGGTGTGGTTGGTCGAGATTTATTATATATCTTGATATTTAAGTGTTTGCTCAAAAAGGGCTTGAAATGGTCATTTATCTCCATTAAAAGAAATCATCATTTCAACAAATAGTCATGGTTGTATAGCTGTATTTACCTACATTTATTTTTTACTAAAACATAAAATATTAAAAGCTAGGTGGGGACTTCAACAGACCTTTTTGTGTGATCATGCATACAAATTGTTCAGGGTTATGAACTGATCCATTGAAACAAATTGATTAATGGAAATTAATTAAACTTAACTTGTGAGGAGCTAAAAAATTATCTAATATCTTAATGCTCTCATGCTTGCAAGTCATGAGACAAAGAAGGATTGCGTGTGTGACTAACTTGCCTCCATGTCCACTATATATTATGAATATCTGATAGATCGCCCAGCCCTACTATAGAGCTGAATGAATGAATCATAAATTGTGACTGCTGTTTCCACATTACCTTGGAGTACTTCTGTAGCTCAATATCATCTTCTATGACAGGGTCAAGCTGTACAACCTGTAAAAAATAAAATAAAATGCATATAACACAAAACAAGTATAATATTATATATATATATATATATACACACACACACATATATACACATATATTATATATATATATATATATATATTATATACACATACATATACACATATATACACACACACACACACACACACACACACATATACATACATACTAAACAAAACAAACTAAAAACCTCAAAAAACAAATTCAAAACAAAAACAAAACAACTCCACAGTGGTAACCTGGTTCAGTCAACACACTCCCTTTATGGTAAATAAACCCAAACAACAGTACAGCACATGTCAGCACATGAACTCCAATCCAACAGGAGTCAACTGAGGCAATCTACAGCCAGATTTAGCTGGTCGATCGAACATCTCTTATCACAGCATGCGTAAGTGCCGGCAGTTCTTGCTGATGTGCAGTTTGCTTCATGTTTAATTGAGAGCCGCACTTAGCATCTGTTAACATTACTTCCTCTTTGTTTTTGCTTACCATAACATCGTAATGCGGACCAAGCGCCTGCTCCCATTTAGTGCGAAGCTCCATCTCCGTCAGCGGGGCCGGCTCTTGCACTACAACACACACAATAATGAGAGCAGCGTTTAAAGTCAATTACCGCCATTTGGGTGCCCACTGTCCGTGACAGAGTGAGTGGAAACGTATGACATTAATGTCAGGTGCCGCATACTAGCATGGGATTGATGTCAGGCTGATGGATGAATATAATCAGAGGGCTGAGAGTGCGCCGAGGGCAAGAGTTGAGAGAGGAGTCAGCAGTGATACTGCACAAAACGACAACGGGACTCCAGGGAACACTATCGGCTGGAAGCCCAAAGGGCAATGGAGGCAAATAAATGTGTGGAACAGCTTTTATGGGCACTTGTGACCCTTAACTATGATATGGGGTGAGTGTAGTGTGTGGTTTCAGAGAAAATGTGCTCTGGGTAAGAAAACAAAGATGTTCTTCTATAGCCTAACCTGTAAATTTAACAGGTATTTTCCATGAATAAGGTACAATTTAGGTGTACCACCTTTTTTTTTTTTTTTTTTTAAACAATAGGAGACATGAATCACAAGAAACATTTCTTGTTATTATTAATGTTGAAAACTGTTGGCTGCTTTTCAGGATTCTTTGAAGAATAGGAAGTTCAAAAGAACAGCATTTATTTGAAATACAAATCTTCTGTAAAATGCCTCACTTTTGATCAATTTGATGCATCCTTGCTGAATAAAAATATAAATTTCCCAAAATGTTGAACAGTATATATTTTTTTAAAAACAAAAATCAATGAAAAATAAGCTCCACTACTGACCACTTGAACAAAAAAAAAAACACTGCATTTTTCAAGAGTTTAAGGCCCTGTTGCAAACCACTATGCTAAAGCATGTTACATTAAAAAGTAAAGTCAGTGTGTGAGTGAGAGCAAGGGATGCAGACCTGATTAAATTAGCATTTCTAACGCCTCACTCACAGCACCATTCATCACAAATGTTTGACTACATTAATACAGCAATGCATCGCTTCTACACGTGGGACGTCAAACCCTACCCAACATCTGCAGCCCAGGTGCGGCACAATGGAAAATATGGAGAACAGGGGAAATGTTGATCACGTCAATGGCTTGTTATGTTTATGTATCAGGAAAAACTCTGCTGACACTGAGAAAGAATGTCCACCCCTATCCAAACGTCACTCAACATTCAATAGAGGGCATCACATGGGAAAAGTTACTGCAGACCCACAAAAGTTGAGTAAATGAGGTTTTACATAGTACTTCCTGTGGTTTTTAACTGCTGTGGGCATTTCTGGAGCAACTGTGGACTATAATTATACCAACGTGGACCGAGTGTCACTGCGTCTCTCTGATTGAGCGCTCTTGCTGTCAACTTTTGCAATGATTTTAATGGGTCGAAACGGCCGGTGTGACAGAACTTGGAAAAAGCGCAGAAACCCCGGCAGCAACTAGTCTGTGTTGTCCACATTTTTTAACAGTAGGGCTGAAACATCTGTTTCCAGAGACTTTCAACTTTACATGACACAAAAGAAATGCATTTAATGGCACTTCCAGGGTAGTTATCTTTAAAATCGAAGAGTGAAATTTAGTGAAACCTTTCAGTTCGCTCTTATCAAATGTCACATCAATGTACCAAAACAGTCGAGCACTATCCATAAAGAAAATATTTAAACACATACACGCTCACATGGCAATATAATTTCTAAGACCACGGGGGGAAAAAGTTGGAGGTGAAAGCATGATTAAAGCGGTGTGTGTTTTGACTTGAGGGCGGCTATCATTTTACACGTGCTATGATTCCAGCTTAGAGAAATGAGTCCCTGACAACCAATCATTGTTATCCCAGGCATGTATTGGCCCAGTGCAACAGAACACTTTATTTAGGAGTTTGGCAGGTACCGGGTCTTGTCTGGATTAATTAGGGCAGAATGTAACCAGAGCTCTGGGCTACTTCGGCCTCAGCCAAGGCCTGCTCTTCCGCTTCCAGTCCACCTATCGCCATATTTATATCTGCCAGCTAGCAAGACTGAAACAATGCCTGCTAAGCACGGTGTAGAGGCTGCCCTGAACCTGACCCCGATCCAGAGGGGAGCGCACCCGGATCGGATTCCTCAGTCTAAAGCCCAAAGTATACTTTGATTTTTTTTTAGCATAGTGTACGTGACGTAAAATACTCCACCAACAACAAACAACTTGAGACACAACAACAATAGACACAAATACAATTTATATATTTGAAATATAGCAACTACTGGACAAGGTTCAGGGTTATCATAAAAATGACCCATGCACGACTTTGCATTTTTTTTGCCACTCACAATCGAAATTGGCATTTGGGCTTTAACATATAGCCATGACCTATGTTTCTGAATTTCCTATGGTGGTTTTGTCTCGATCAAAACGGTTGCGAAGATATTCGCGAACGTTGTTTTAACGTTAAATCTCAACCTTGCACAAACCATAAGGCGATACCTGCCATGTTAGGTATCATTGGACTCGGCAAGGATTCAGGAATCTAAGGAGATGACTCCAATGAAAATAAGTCAACAACATCAAAAGTTATGAATATTTGATTATCTGTGAATGTGTCTCGAAACTTCTCCTTCACATCACCGCTGATGACCCATATTGAATTTGGTAATGATACGCTAATGCATTCGAAAAAATACAGCATTTTCCAACAAAATGCAAAACGCCCAAAATGGCTGATATGGTAAAATTGGATATCATTCGACTCGGCATGCTGCCCTAAATCCAACAAGACCAGTTTTATAATTTTTGGCCAAACCGTTCAAAAGTTCCATAATGGAAAATAGGGTGCAATCAAATCGTATTGAGCCAAGGAATCAGAGGAAAAAATTTAGTTTCTAACCTTTATGGTTCAAAAGTTATTAGCATAAACATGAGTGAAACTTTGGGTCTAGAGACACCAAATTTGCTGTGGTTAATGTTGGGACTGTCCTCTATCAGTATGCCAAATTTCATAACTTTCCCGCAGGTGGTTCTATGGGCTGCTATTCATAGTTTTCAGACACGTGACTGTCGCGGATCCTTGGAGGGCAAAACAGCCATGTAACTGCAGCACAAGCCTGTCAATTTTCAAAACAAAAATATGTGAACAAGATGTAAGTTTTAGGCACTTGTGATCCATATACAGCACCTGCAGTGATTTTAATCACCCAAAACAGTGGGACGATTTTTTTTATGAAGCTAACGTGAAAAACACGAGGGTGAGTTGTACCAGTAAGGATTAAATTAAGCAAAGTTTAACACTAATCAAGGATTTGTTGATCTGGGTTTTATTTTAAATCGAGTTGTGTTGCACCACTTAATTTTAAACAGAGATTAACTACACAGAAAGACCGTTAGAATTAAAGGGCTGATCAAGCAGCATAGGCAGAGGGTGAACCGACGCCAGGCTAAAGAGTCCTTAGTGCAACCCACCCTTAAAGTTCCTTAATGTACTAATGTAAACAGTGATATTAAAAGATCAAATTCAGTTTAACCCTTTTTGATGATGCATGCTATATACTGGCGAGCAGATGAGCCCAGAATATGAACATAATGCGTTTTCTTTTAATGATTTACGATGGAAAAAATGCTTAACGAGAAACCTCGTGTTGCATTAATATTCTGTGTTCATTTGTTTGCCTGTACAAAGTATGTATAATCAATAAGGTATATATCGAATTTTTGAATTTTAATATCACTGTCTTACATTAGATCTTACTACAAACCTGGTAAAAATGACTGGCGGTCAATGGAGGAAAGCCTTGTTTTGCCCGCCAGGGGGCGTTCCCCTCAGGGCGTGACGTCACGTGAAAACTATCAATATAGACTCCCAGAGCAGAAGAATAATAATAATAATAATAACAACGCCAATGAATACAATAGGTCCTTGGCAGCTAATTACTATACACCAAGTACTACCACAACAAAATGAAAAAAGATAAATGCAGGTGAACAATAGCAGAGGTGCTTCAGCAACCCAGTGAGTACTGGAATTAGCATTAAACATTAGGATGTTTGTGTACACTCTTGTTTCAGGAAGTCAGTCGCTAGTTCTGCCTTCTCTATGACATCACGCACGTCATTAAAGATGGCAAGCAATGATTGGTCAGAAGCAACGTAGTCTGAAGTGTTTCTTGTCCATGACATAAGAATTTGGGTGTCAAAATCGCATAATCTGACACAGTGACTATCGTAATAGACAAAAATATAGTGTAGTCTGAACCCGGCATTAGAATAAACAATTATATTATGCGTTGGTGTAGACGCTGATATAGTTATTGTTAATAGTTATCGTTCTTGGTGTGACTGGGCCTTTAATTAGTGCATGAGCACCCAACATATCAGTGTAAACCACTAAGTCAATCAAAACAAAGAATCAGAACAACTGCTATCAGGCTGGTCTCATATCATTTAATGTCTGAGAAACCAAATATTGTTGAGCACCTGTATGTGTGTGAATGGACGTGTTTGCGTGTTGTAACTCACTTTTCTCCTGCAGCTGTTGTTTGATCCCACTCAGAGCAGGGTCCATCGACTCCACCACAGAGCCCCTCTGATCCGCCCGCGTCTTGATCTCAGACGATCTCTTCAGAGACACACGTGACGACTCTCTCTGGACTGTATATGCACAGACATGCAAGTATATAAACATATACATTTAATTCTGAATCATATTTTTAACCAGACAAAAATACCAATTTAAAAACATTCAAATAAAAAAATGTAAAATTGTAAAGTCAATCCAAGACTACTGAAGATCATAAAAACAGTCCAATTTGACACAGCAAAAGCTATAATGTCAGGTAGGCCTAAAGTTTTATTTTTACAGTAATAAAAGCTCCAACAAAAATGACTTGATGGAAACTCAAACACTCTCACACATGTCAACAGCATGTCAATCCTGAGCACCATGGGCAGATTTTTCATGTATCCTGTTCATGAGACAAGCTCCCATATAATAAATATTATACAGGCCTGTGGTTTGGACTAAGGTATTTGGATTCGTGGTGCAGTAAGAGTCAAGTAGGCATGAGATGTAAAGAGGTCAATACTTTTTGTGTGTGTTTGACCGCCCAATAATTACAAATATTATTTATTTTCTTTATTTAAAAAGAAACAATGTTTACTTTATAAAAAAATAAAAAAATACATTTAATAAATTTTTTCATTTAATATTCTAAATCTAATATATATTTAATATAAATAAATATACATTTAATATCAAATTGAATATTAATTTTTATTTGTACATTTTTTAAAATAAATTGATAATGTAAAGAAATATTTATTATTATTGAATTTATGCAGATTTGCATTGCTTTCTGTGTTCAATTTAACACATTTAGTTTCTTAAAAATTAATGAAACACATTAAAGTGAAATTTAAATATTAAATATAAATATTTGTTTGAATTTCCTGTTTTGATGCAGTTCAAACATATTATTTGTTTTTTTAAATTAATGAAATGTGTTACAATTAAATTTAAATATTTATTATTAAATACAAATATATTATTAAGATTTGATAGAATGATTAATATTTTTATTTTAAATCAATCGATAATGATTGATCACTTTACCTTTATCTAGTGATTTCTCTACAGCCGTCCTCTTGGGCGAGGTGATCTTCCTAATGAGGGTAAGGTGTATGATATCGCCTGTCCGCTTCATTACCTCTAGGACTTCCTGGTTGGTGAATCCCTGGAGGTTCACGCCATCCAACTGTTCACACAGACACAAAGACAATCAAGAAGTCACTGCAGGCCCAGCTAACCAGGCTCTCCAATTCACTGATTAGCCTTGCGTGAGGCTGGGGAGAGCATGACAGCTGACCGCGTCCACGCTCAAACCCGCTCTTATTAAACTGTGAATCAATGCAAGATGAAAGAGACGTCTTGCTTAGTTGGCGTCCTGTTCTGTCAGAGCGCTCGTACAGACACGGGGCTAATTAAGGTAGAGCTCATTAAAAAGTGATTAAGAACCCACTGCTATTATCCTGTCGTGGACATGGATTTTCCCGCTCTGCTCAGCGGCGCTGCCTGGAACCACGTTCTTCACGTAGACCCCCACCGCATCTGACATGCAACAGAGATGAGAGATGAGAGTAAATAATAATTAACAGCAAACTGATTAGTAGTTGGGTTTCTGGGAAAAACAAGGCAAAATATGTTTCTTACCCTCAGTGGTCAAAGCGTTGTATCCGATTATAGAGATCCCAAGGCTCTGGCCCTCCTTCTTTTTTAATGCAACTTCGTGGATTTCGTAGCCCTCCAAATTCGGCTGCAAAAAATAACAGATCAGATACTGACACTGTATGTAGATACTGTTTATAAACTTGTTCATTTATGATGTGAATCTTCTGAAAACATTTTCAGCCCTATTTGTACCTGCTCTTTCAATTTGTTTGGTTTTCCAATCTATCTAATGGGTATATCTATCCATCCATCCCTGTCTATTTGTCTATCCATCTGTGTGTCTGTCTATCCATCCATGTTTAGTTTTCTAATCTATTTAATGGGAATCAATCAATCAATCTGTCTAGCTGTGTGTCTGTCTATCCATCCATGTTTGGTTTTCCAATCTATTTAATGGGAATCCATCCATCCATCCATGTGTCTATCAATCCATGTTTGGTTTTCCAATCTATTTAATGGGAATCAATCAAGCAATCAATCAATCAATCAGTCTGTCTATGTGTGTGTCTGTCTATCCATCCATGTTTGGTTTTCCAATCTATTTAATGGGAATCCATCCATCCGTCCATCCATCCATCCATGTGTCTATCCATCCATGTTTGGTTTTCCAATCTATTTAATGGGAATCAATCAATCAATCAATCTGTCTATCTATCTGTGTGTGTCTGTCTATCCATCCATGTTTAGTTTTCTAATCTATTTAATGGGAATCAATCAATCAAACTGTCTATCTGTGTGTCTGTCTATCCATCCATGTTTGGTTTTCCAATCTATTTAATGGGAATCCATCCATCCATCCATGTGTCTATCCATCCATGTTTGGTTTTCCAAACTATTTAATGGGAATCAATCAATCAATCAATCAATCAATCAATCAATATTTAATGGGAATCAATCAATCAATCAATCAATCAATATTTAATGGGAATCAATCAATCAAACTGTCTATCTGTGTGTCTGTCTATCCATCCATGTTTGGTTTTCCAATCTATTTAATGGGAATCCATCCATCCATCCATGTGTCTATCCATCCATGTTTGGTTTTCCAAACTATTTAATGGGAATCAATCAATCAATCAATCAATCAATCAATCAATATTTATCTATCTATCTATCTATCTATCTATCTATCTATCTATCTATCTATCTATCTATCTATCAATATTTAATGGGAATCAATCAATCTATCTATCTATCTATCTATCTATCTATCTATCCATTCATCCATCCATCCATCCATCCATCCATTCATCCATCCATCCGTGTGTCTGTCTATCCATCCATGTTTGGTTTTCCAATCTATTTAATAGCAATCAATCAATCAATCTATATTTAATGGGAATCAATCAATCAATCTGTCTATCTATCTGTGTGTGTCTGTCTATCCATCCATGTTTAGTTTTCTAATCTATTTAATGGGAATCAATCAATCAATCAATCAATCAAACTGTCTATCTGTGTGTCTGTCTATCCATCCATGTTTGGTTTTCCAATCTATTTAATGGGAATCCATCCATCCATGTGTCTATCCATCCATGTTTGGTTTTCCAAACTATTTAATGGGAATCAATCAATCAATCAATCAATCAATATTTAATGGGAATCAATCTATCTATCTATCTATCTATCTATCTATCCATTCATCCATCCATCCATCTGTGTGTCTGTCTATCCATCCATGTTTGATTCCTATTAAATAGATTGGAAAACCAATCAATCAATCTATATTTAATGGGAATCAATCAATCAATCAATCTATCCATCTATCTATCCATCCATCCATCCGTGTGTCTGTCTATCCATCCATGTTTGGTTTTCCAATCTATTTAATGGGAATCAATCAATCTATCTATATTTAATGGGAATCAATCTATCCATCTATCCATCCATCCATAAAAACTAATTCCATGTTAGATAAATACTTGTATATTTATTATGATGTATTTTAGTTGCATTACAGCAATGAGAATGTAGGTGAAGAGGTGCTTAACTGTTATACAGTAATGTCTTGATGAAAAAAAATGTATGTTCAAAACACTGCCTTATATTTTCTTTAGAAATATAACTTTAAATATTTTTTTTTAAAAATCATTTCTTTCTCTTGGTTTTGGGGTGAAATATGATATTAAATATTAAATATTAAAATATGTAGTAAATGTGACATTGTATGTTAAAGCTAATCATCATAATAGAGTACCTCAGGGACGACGTGTTTTTGTATGCTAACCCGGAAGTTAGTGGCACACGGGTTCCCTCGTTTGAAAGCCTATGCATTTTTCCCATAGACTTTTGGAAAATCGTAAAAAATAAGTTGTTTAACAAAGGGTTATGACACTTACACGTTTTGTCTATCAAGATAATCTTTACAAGTTAACATAACATTTATACATTTTGAAGCCTAAATAAAGTCATCAGATATAAAAAGCTAACAGTAGGCTATAAATGGACTACATCACACCATGGTCGCGGATCAACGTCACCACCACCAAGCTTCCTCAAACTTCATTTAAAAAACAACTTTATTTAAAAACATGCTCGCTGATTATGATCTGCGCTGTGTATGAATACTTATCCACTTTTTTATGAGAAATGCTGTCCAAATGTCCTGTTTGTCATGATGACGTCTAAAGTCCCCACCAAAGGAAGCAGTCCGTTTTAGCAATTTGTTAGCAACTGCCGTTTTTAAGACACAAAAAAAATTTAAAAAAAAAAAAAAAAAAAATCACAAGCGGGTTATAACTGGTGTGTTTTATGTCATAGATAAAAACGTGAAAATATTTAGAGGCTTTGTTATCCACAGACCTTATTTCAGGCGATTAAGCAAAAACCCATTCAAAAAACCCATTGACTTCAGGCGATGGAACCGGAAGTCCTAAAATGCTAACTCGCTTCCGGGTTTTGCCTACAAAAGCACGTCATCCCTGAGGTACTCTATAACCATTCACTGATTCATTCTAAAGCTGGTGTATTCCGTACCGTTTTGCTGCCCCTGCGGGCTGGCACAGGAGGTGGAGGTGGCAGGGAGGTGATGGGAGCTGTGGCGGGGGCAGGTGGAGGTGGAGGCTGGGCTGCCCCCAGTGGGTCTCGTGCGATCAGCATCCGCACATGGCTACCACAGGCCTGCAGTACCTGCACCACCTGGTCACTGGCCAGACCCCGAGTGAGCGTCTCACCGATCCGCAGGATGTGGTCACCTGTTCTCAGCCTCCCATCCTGGAAGTGAATGAGAGAAAGGAGGAGGAAGTTGAAGTCGTCATACATGAGGTGAATCTATCTAAACCTCTATAAAAACCTGAATGCCCCCCCTCCCTTCCCCAATTTACTGTCATGAAAAAAAGACAATATTGTAAAGCATCCAGTTGGTTTCTTTTGTAATTCCCATTATTCCCAATCATTGTTATTTATTATGTTATAAAAAACAAAAGTAATAATAAATATTTTTTTTTAATATTTAGAAATACTACCATCCATATGATGTATGTTTATATTTCAAACAACTTCTTGAGTACCAGCACAGACATAAACACACAAACTCAGTTAATAATTGCAGGCCACATTATAAGTCATTTTTACCGGCCCCAAAGTATAATTTACCTCCCAAATGCAGGCCTGAGCCAAATCTCACATTTACAACCTAATTTGTTCCCATCATCCACAGATGCAGGAGCCAAAAGTCTAACATCCACAATAACCGTGTCACTCTTACGTGGCCTTTCCTCACAGCCCTTTCCGGTCCGCTTGAGCTGCGAGACGTATTCTTCTTTCTAGGACTCTGGCAGACGGGCCAAACGAGCGACGAGAGGAAGGGGAGGACTAAAGAGTGATTACACAAAGAGTGGAGAGGAGAACAGCCGTCTTTGTAAAGCGCAAGACATGAAAGGCGTTTGATACATCAACTTGTGCAGGGGAAATCTCGGCAGCTTGTTCCTGCCACTGTGCTGGGGACAGCGGGGGTGCATTGAAGCCCGCCGCAGCCATTAAAGGTTGAAATGGGAAACGCCAGGGATAACAAAGCCCTGATTTTGACAGCTTTTTTGGAGCATAAGATCCACTGATGTGTGAAATGCAAGCAATGTGCCTTTTGAACAAGAAGGGGTTTGTTGCCTGAGCTCTGGACACTGGGTGGGAGAGAAGAGGAGGTAGGTGTGTGTGTGTGTGTGTGTGTGTGTGTGTGTGTGTGTGTGTGTGTGTGTGTGTGTGTGTGTGTGAGAGAGAGAGAGAGAGAGAGAGAGAGAGAGAGAGAGAGAGAGAGAGAGAGAGATCTAAACCAGGACAGGTTGTTTTCCAGTCTCTGTCCCTCCTGGCTAAGCATTGAAGAGAGTAAAGCTGACATCAGTAGGTGTGTATTGAACAATCTGCTTTTCAAGTTCCCACGTCAAAGGCTTTCCAGAAGAAACGGACAGAGAAAAGTCTCCTAAAAGAAATTACTGCAAACACATACTGTACTACTCTCAAAACGTTTCACTTTTTTGTATTGTATAACTTTAGTTAAACGTTCATAATATACCACATTGACAAAAAGAAAATGCATCATACACTCATTAAGACTAGGATCTTTATATTTAAATTATATTTATAAAGTTTTATATATATATATATATATATATATATACACACACACAGTGCCCTCCACAAATATTGGCACCCTAAGTAAATATGAGGAAAGGCGGCTATGAAAATAAATCTGCATTGTTTATCCTTTGATCTTTCATTCAAAAAAACTTTCATTGAAGTAAAACAATTAAAAGTGGGGGAGAAACTCACATTACGAAATAAATGGTTTTCTCCAATACATGTTGTCCACAATTATTGGCACCCCTAGAAATTCTTATGAGTAAAATATCTCTGAAATATATTGCCATTTATATTTACTTTTTTTTTTTTTAGCACACATGAGCACATGAGGAAACACAAAGGCCAAATTCCCTTAGTTATTCATCACAATGAGTAAAACCAAAAATATGGTTCTGATGTGCAGCAAAAGATTGTTGAGCTTCACAAAATAGAAAATGACTGTAAGAAAAAAAGCTAACACATTGAAAATCCCCATTTCCACCATCAGGGCAATAATTAAGAAGTTCCAATCAACTAAAGATGTTACAAATCTGCCTGGAAGAGGACGTGTGTCTAAATCGTCCTAATGCGCGGTGAGGAGGAGAGTTTGAGTGGCCAAAGACTCTCCAAGGATCACAGCTGGAGAATTGCAGAGATTAGTTGAGTCTTGAGTCTCAGAAAGCCTAAAAAAATTATCAAACTGCACCTACATCCCCACAAGTTGTTCAGGAGGGTTTCAAGTAAAATTCTCCTTGCTCATCCAGAAACAATCTCCAGCATATTCAGTTGTCAGACACAACTGGAACTTCAAACGGGACCGGCTTCTATTGCCAAATGAAACTAAAAAAAAAAAAAAAGCTTTTGGGCAGCAAACTCACCAGATGGGTTTGGTGCACACATGGATAAAAAGTACCCCATGCCCACTGTTAAATATACTGCTGGATCTTTAATGTTGTGGGCCTTTTTTTTTTGCTGGAGGTCCTGAACATCTTGTTCAGATACATGGTATCATAGATTCTATCAAATACCAACAGATAAAAAAAATCAAAACCTGACCACTTCTGCTAGAAATCCTATAATGGGCCATGGTTGGATTTTCCATCAGGACAATGGTCCAAAACAAACATCAAAACCAACCAAAATGTGTCACTGAGCACAAAATGAAGCTTCTGCCATGGCCGTCCCAGTTCCCTGACCTGAACCCTAAAGAAAATGAGTGGAGTGAACTGAAGAGAAGAAGCACCAACATGGAGCTCGGAATCTGAAGGATCTGTAGAGATTCTGCATGAAGGAATGGTCTCTGATCTCTTGTCAGGTGTTCTCCAAACTCATCAGGCATTATAGAAGAAGACTCAGAGCTGTTATCTTGGGAAAAGGATGTTGCAATAATTGGGTGCCAATAATTGTGGCCAAAGTGAACAAGAGAAAAACATTTGTTTCATAATGAGCTTTTCCCCCCCATTTTCAATTGTTTTACTTCAATGATAGGTTAGAATTTTGAGAATTTTTTGAATGAAAGATCAAAAGGATAAACAATGCAGATTTATTTTCACAGCCACCTTTGCTCATATTTACCAAGGGTGCCAATATTAGTGGAGGGCACTGTGTACACACACACACACACACACATATACACACAAACACTCATATACACATTCAACACTAGGTTGGACCTCCTTTGCTTTCAGAACTGTCTTAATTCTTCATGGCACAGATTCAACAAGGTGTTGGGAACATTCCTCAGAGATTATGGGCAATTTTGACAAGATAGCATCACACAGTTGCTGCAGATTTTGTCGGCTGCACATCCATGATGCGAATCTCCCGTTCCACCACATCCCAAAGGTGCTCCATTGGATTGAGATCTGGTGACTGTGGAGGCCATTTGAGTTTAGTGAACTCATTGTCATGTTCAAGATGATTTGAGCTTTGTGACATGGCATGTTATCCTGCTGGATGTAGCCATCAGAAGTTGTGTACTGTGGTCATAAAGGGATGGACATGGTCAGCAACAATACTGTAGAATACTCAGGTAGGCTGTGGTCAGGTACCATTTAAATGATGCTCAGTTGGTACAAAGTGTGCCAAGAAAGTATTCCCCACACCATTACACCACCAGCAGCCTGAACCCTTGATACAGGGCAGGATGGATCCAAGCTTTCATGTTGTTTAAGCTAAATTCTGACCCTAACATCTGAATGTCGCAACAGAAATCGACTCATCAGTCCAGGTAACGTTTTTCCAATCTTCTATTGTCCAATTTTGGTGATCCTGTGTGAACTGTAGGCTCAGTTTCCTGTTCTTAGCTGACAGGAGTGTCACCGGTGTGATCTGCTGCTGTAGCCCATCTGCTTCAAGGTAGGTTGTGTTGTGTGCTCAGAAATCCTCTTCTGGTTATTTGAGTTACTGTTGCCTTTCTATCTGCTTGAACCGGTCTGGCCATTCTCCTCTGACCTCTGGCATCAACAAGGCATTTTCGCTCCCAGATCTGCTGCTCACTGTATGTTTTCTCTTATTCTGACCATTCTCTGTAAACCCTAGAGATGGTTGAGTGTGAAAATCCCAGTAGATCAGCAGTTTCTGAAATACTCAGACCAGCCCTTCTGACACCAACAACCATGCCATGTTCAAAGTCAGTTAAATCACCTTTCTTCCCCATTCTGATGCTCAGTTTGAACTTCAGCAGATCATCTTGACCATATCTACATGCCTAAATGCATTGAGTTGCTGCCATGTGATTGGCTGATTGGATGTTTGCGTTAATGTGCAGTTGAACAGATGTACCTAATAAAGTGGCCATAAATGTGTTTGAGTAAATTGGATTTCTTGGCAAAAATACAAAGGATTCATTTTTAACACGGATTAATGGACATTTCTGAAAGAGTTGTTTTTCAGTTCAGTGAGTCAGTTGTTGTGTTGCTGCTTGCACTGATTCAGTCAATTTTGTTAAATCATTCAACATGATTTATTCAGACACTTCTAAAAGAGACAGTTCAAAGAGTCAGTGAGACCAATTCAGTTAAATTCATGAACAAATAGTTCAAAGAAAGAGAGAAAGTTCATTGAGTCTGTGAGACTGATTTAGAACCAATTCATGGTGCTCTGAACAATTAGTTAATGAAAGATTAGAGTCAAAAGAATGAGTTCAGTAAGTTGTTGACTCAGTCTGGTTTTGTGAATCAGTTCACCTGATTCATTAAAAAGATTTTACACAGAACAACGATTAATTCACGAATCAGACACTGCTATTCTACAAAAAAAAAAAAAAAACATTATTTGTATTAATCAAGATGATTTATTAATGACTGAAAGAGATGGTTCAATGAGTCAATGAGACTGATTCACTTGATTTAAGAACAAATTGCTCAGATCAATATGAATCATTTCTAAGATCTGAGAAAAAAACAACTGTACAATGAGTCAATAAGTTGTTGGTTCAGTCTATTTCATTAACAAATCGTTCAGGCCAGTTTTGTGAGTCAGTTCACCTCAAAAGAATGATTCATTCATGCAAATTGCATTAGGTGTAACACTGCTGAATCATAGATATAAACTAGACTTGATGGTTCAAAAATTACCCATAATTTTCGCCAAAATGCACTGACAAAACATGTAGGAGGCGCAAAAACAAACCTTATGGGCCACACTGTCTGGGACCACGGTCCTGACCACCATTCCAGTTGCCTTGCCTCCGACAATCCCAAATCCAAGGCCGGATCCATCATTCACCAGCTCGATCTCCTCCACATGTCCCCACTGATCCTGCAAAAGACACACACAGGGGACAGTTTTCAATCCCTTGTCTTGTCTTACACATTAAGAGGTCAGTGGGCATCAGTCATAATTTACTTTGAGCCACAAAACTGTCTACTTAGAGAATAAAGATCCATTCAATCACCTTTGATTGTCCAAATAGGGAGCGATTGAAGACCCAAGACCTGTGACTACATCCTGCGGTGGAGTCGTAATAGGGCAAGAAATGCTAATGAACGTGTTAACGGTGTGATCCTGCAGTGGCTGATCAATGTCAGGGTCAGGAAAGCCCACGAGAGTCTTTGTGATCTCACGTCAGCCGCGCTCCTAATCACTCAAGTCTCCTTGGGCTCATACAAATGACCTGCAATCAGTACATTTCTGTTCTCTTATTACCAGGCTGTTATCTGCCGGCTGACTACCTCTGCAATTTTCTCACTATCTAATGAAACCCCTCCTCTGCCGTTCGCCCAGTCGCTCTTTCGAAACAAAGCTTTAGACTAGTGCTCATCCCGCTGCGAGGACAAAAGAACCATTTCGGAGATAAGAAGTCCCTTTCTGAGTCCCAAAGAAACACTTGAGTCCTTTTTAGACACTAGTACTTACTCTTGTCGAAATTCACCTCTATTAAGTTCAGTGGAGAGTGGTTTGGAAGAAGGTGAACAAGAAAACAAATCTGACAGAATTTGCTTTCTTAATACACATTAGTTCAGGGGAAAAAATTACATAAGCATTGTTCAGAACACACCTGACAATCCCACAGTAAATCTGTTGTAGGATTAAAGGGTTAGTTTACCCAAAAATGAAATTTCTGTCAATTACTTGCCCTCATATCGTTCCACACTCGTAAGACCTTTGTTGATCTTCACAACACAAATTAAAGATAGTTTTGATGAAATACAAGAGGTTTTGTATCCTCCATAGAAAGCAATGAAATTACCACATTCAAGGTCCAGAAAAGTAGTAAAGACATTGTTAAAATAATCAACATGACTACAGTGGTTCAACCTTAATGTTATGAAGCGACGAGAACACTTTTTGTGTGCAAAAACAAAACAAAAATAGCGACTTTATTAAACAAATTTGTCTCTCCCATCATTCTCCTACGCTATTTACGTTACAGTGCTTCCAGGTTCTACATCAGAATGCTGGTTCAGAATAAAAAAACCTCTCGGAATTCATCAAAAATATCTTAATTTGTGTTCTGAAGATGAACAAAAGTCTTACAGGCATGGAATGACATGAGAGTGAGTAATTAAATTTTTTTTTAGGCGAACTACCTCTTTAAAACCGCAAATATGAATATGTTCCCCACTGATGACCCAAACATATGAAATACAGCTAAAACAAACAGCCATTTTTCCTTCAGGCAGAAGCTTACATAACATCTATATGTTAGCCATATGATCAATCAAGTTGAAAATGGTTATGCACATTCTTTGGGGGAAATAGTATCATATTCTTCAAATATTACTTGAATAACCAAACAAACATGGCCACCAGCAGCCAATCAAACTTCAAAAGTTTATAACATCAAATCTGAATTGCCGACCGTTACGAAGAATGGCAGACACTTAGATGGTGGCTTAATTAAGCTGTATATTAAATTTGGTGAGAATCGACCACAAGGTGGCGCTACAACACGTTTTTGCTTGTAACTCTGGCTCTGTCATAGTCAAGATCAAAATGAATGTTTCTTCTGACTCCTTCAGTAAACTAAAAACAAATGTTTTCTACCCTTTCTGACCAATGATTTTCCATGACCAGACATTCATGATTAAAGCATATGTCTTGGAATTATGCAACTTAAATTATACTTCTGCAAAAAGACTAAAAAATGTGTTGCAGAAACAGCGAATTTGAATATGTTCCACACTGATGACCCAAACATAAGACATACAGCTACATTTCTTTCCACAAACAGCTGTATTTCTTTCAGGCCGAAGCTTACATAAACATCTATACATTAGCGACCTATAATGAGAAAGCCGGAAAACATCTCCGATGGGAAAAGGCTTGGATGTTATTCCTCCAGGAATGGGAATCCCAGAGCAGTGTCTTGCCTGCATGAAACTTTCCAATGGAGTATAATTAGGATTCGAGATATTTTCAAGGGCTTCAGAGGTCTGGGTCTACAGAGAGATAGAAGGGCAGGGGAAGTGAGGAAATATATACCTCTGCTTCATTTGCTCTTGCTCTCCTCCATTTAAGGAACGGAGCAGTGATCCCTTGGGGTCTAAGCAATCTTAAACAGATAAATATTTTCTCAGCTTTAAACGATAAGAGAATAGATTGAAATGGAAAGGAAGGTGGGGGTCTGTTTGAATACGGGGTTAGTGAGAGGACATAATACATGCTTGCGGAGTGACGTCTTCATTGCTAAGCTTTTAAGCTGACATATGATGACTGACATTAGTAATTCTCAGACTGACAGGTATTTAACGTAATAACGAAAAAATGTTTTTGGAGGTTTACTTAAGGGTTCTCTTAAAAAAATATATATAAAAATACAAACAAACATTTTTTTTTACGTCACCACAATCACATCTTGGCAAATCTTCCTGTACCCTCCACTGCCTTCACGGTGTAGAGTAATGTTTGTAATAAAGTCAATTTTATTTTATCGCAACAAACAGCTAACAGACACTTAATCTAACTTATAAACAAGTTCAGCGACACAGACTACTTTGTTGACATCTGGTGACAGATGAAAACCAGACTTTTGCTCCATTAAACACAATCCCGAGTGAACCAGCACATGAATTAAACCAAAGTCTGGTTTCGATATGCAGGACATGGCCTTGATTTATGGATATTAAACATTTCAAATCGAAAAATAAGCATCAACAGAGCAGAAGTACACAACGCAAAGACCAAATCAAAACTATTGTCGTTTTTCCAGCAAGAGGAACTCGCTTTGTGTGCATTCGCCATTAATTTGAGAAGTTTGGGGTACTTAATTAAAGTAGACGAGAGGGAAGCGTTGCGTTTATTGTTGGAGGCTTAGGTTAATGCAGTTCATCTACTGGCTGTTGGTCTTTTCCAGCCTCATTTTCTCCTCTTCTGAGTTTATTCCTTTCAATGATAGAAAGGTCTTTCGGGTGAACCCAAGAAAGTTTATGCATTTTAAATCTCCTTCTGTCTTTGGTTTAGAGACGCTCCGATTATAACAGGATGTTTTAAGGGCTTTATTTTCCTGAGGATCACATTATAATAATGGGAACAAGACAAATAAATAAGCTCTTAGCTTAGGCTGAATTACTGTTTATAGCTCAGGCAGGTTAAATCAAGATGCTTAAGCAATTTGTTATAAATTCCGTGGCTGGATTTGATAATCTGTATATGTTAGTGTAACTGGTCGAAATTAAAACATCACCAATATAAACTAAACTCTGTTTGTTAGGCCTCAGGAAATATTGGGCTTCTTAAATAGGTAAGATTAAACCGTGCCAAAGCCAAAAATGACATCTGCACCTCATTAATGCTTTTCAGATACATTTTCAGATCTTACCAAAAGAAACTAAATTAGTTACTGCTAATACTAATAGTATGTTTCTAAGTAAAAGTAGTGATGTTACTAACTTAAAGGATTAGATCTCCCAATAATGTTATCATTTACTCTCCCTCTTGTCGTTTCAAGCCCAAATGCATTTATTTTTTCAGAAAACACAAAATCCAGATGTTTTTCCCATTTAATCATAGTTTGAAGTGATCACTGGCTTCAATTTGGAGTTTTCTAATCAAATATGGTGAAGGTTTGACACCATGATGTTTAGTTATGAGAGAACCAATGGCATTTGATAACATCCAACAAGTGCCATGCCATATTTGATTTGAAAATTGGCAAGCTAATTTCAAAATAGCTTCCTCAACCGCTAGAGAACTATGAGGGATAAAGTCCTTGTTAAATATTGTGGACAACACAATGCGGTGACATTTAAAACAGCCGTACCGTCTGAATGGGTCCAGATGTGGAGAGACGGGGTTTGGCCGCAGTGTCTCTGGCCACCACCAGCTCCACTCGGTCTCTCTGTTGCTGGAGGAGAGCGATGGCCTGCTGCTGCGTCACGCTCTGATCCAGAGGAATCCCATTAATCGCAAGAATCTGATCATTCTCCTGCAATCTTCCATCCCTGAGGATAAAAAATGATCACAGTTTAACTTGTCAATCAAAATACCTGTAATAATAAAGAACACAATTATTATTTATTTATTATTTTTCATTAACCAATTTATCCCATAAAATAAAAAGTATATTATTATTATTTCATCCATTATCCAACTAATCCAGTCAGTCAAAATTAAATAAATCAATCAATCAAATCAACCAAATCAATCAATCAATCAACCAACCAATCAATCCATCCATCCATCCATCCATCCATCCATCCATCCGTCCATCATTGTTATTATCCTCCATTTCATCCAAATTAAAATAAGTAAATAAATAAATGTATTATTATCATGTTAAAAATGTTGTTAATAGGGTTAGTTCACCCAAAAATAATTTTTTTTCCCATGATTTACTGACCCTCAAGCCATCCTAGGTGTATCTTCTTTCAGACGAACAGAATCTGATTTATATTAATATTCCTGCTCTTCCCAGCTTTATAATGGTAGTGAATGGGGCGTGAGATTTTGAAGCCCAAAAAAGTGCATCCACCCATCATAAAAGTAATCCATACGGCTCCAGGGGATTAATAAAGGACTTCTGAAGCAAAGCAATGGGTTTTTGTAAGAAACATATCCATATTTAAAACTTTATAAACTATAATAACTAGCTTCCTGCAGACAGCTGTAAGCATCGATTTGCGGCAGAAGAGCAACTTCTGACCTGACGCCTGACATATTGACGAACGCGGAAGCACAGAGGATAGAGTAAAACAAAACACTAGTCACGAATTAGAAGTCTAAAACAAGAATTTTTAAAGACAAATGTTGGAGGATTATAAGAGAAGAGGGGCTTGAGTTTTTGCCCAGCCCTATTTGTTTAAACCGCGAGAGGCATCTAAGCTTAAGCTACTCCTACATTGGGTCAAGGGTTACTCTTTCACTGTAAATCAATGAGTACGGCCGTCTGCTTGAAGCTAGTTATTATAGTTAATAAAGTTTTAAATATGGATATGTTTCTTAAAAAAAAAAACCATCACTTCGCTTCAGAGGGCCTTTATTAACCCACTGGAGCCTTGTGGATTACTTTTATGATGAATGAATGCACTTTTTTGGGCTTCAAAAATCTCACGCCCCCCTCACTATCATCATAAAGCTTGGAAGAGCAGGAATATATTTTAAAATAACTCTGAAATTGTGTTTGTCTGAAAGAACAGTCATATACACCTAGGATAGCTTGAGGGTGAGTAAATCATGGGATATTGTTTCTGAGTGAACTAACCCTTTAACAGCTTGCTTAAATGTTATATTAGCTTTGAAACAAATTCATAAAATGGTACAATTTATATTTCTCTACAAAACTAATAATTAAAAAAAAAAAAAAAATCAAGCAGATTTTAAGAAGCATAAGGAAGAATAAATGAAGTCAAGTATGTCCAAAGTATTGACTGCTAGTGAATATGATGGGCCTCAGAATACAACTTGCTCAAGTTGTATTCAACATCAAAACAACTTGTTGCAATTACAAAAAGGAGTAGCCAAAAAGAAAATGATCTAAAACAACATAAAAGATATTTGAAGAAAATATGATGTATGAATAAAACAGAGAGGTCTCACCTGTCTGCGACGCTCCCTGGTTGCACCTGTCTGACGAACACACCGTGGCCGCCTACCCCCTCTGGTCTCAGGCCCACCACACTGAAACCCAGGCCTCCAGACAATGGCTTCTGCAGGCTGATGAGCTCCATCCTCCGGCCCTGCGTTAAACAACCCAGAGACGCTTTAATACAGATGAGAATACACCATCCATAATAACTGTAAATAATGACAAATGACACAAAAGACATTGCTGCTGCATGTACACCTTTGCTGCTGCATGCATCCATCTCTGAAGCTGCTCAGAAGATGCGTTAGTTGAAGCTGTACCATTGGACACCACAGATCCCAGGCTACTGGACGGACGACTGGCACTGACGATCAGCTGGCCCTTTCTGGAGAAACTGAACTCACTGCATGTGTCCGGAGGCAAGCTGTTTAACTACAAAGCAGAGCAGACAAAGTCAATTCTAATGCTACAAGGAAAATAAATTGCAGAAATATAATGATAATAATAATAATAATTATTAATATTTCACAACTACAAGTGTTATTATTATCCATTAAGTGTTACTACAAGTGTGATTATTATCCATTAAATTAAAATTTGTTATGTAGCCAAATATCAATTGTGCCTATTTACGAATTCCTTTGAAATATATTTGAAAAATACTTATACTACTACTACTGCTACTACTACTAATAATAATAATAAAATAATAATACAAATGTAAATGTTTCAAGTTATGTGGGCAAATATAAATTGCATCCATTTATGAATTTGTTTCAAACATCTGTTTAGTGGAGTGGTGTTGAAAGAAAGAAAGAAAGAAAGAAAGAAAGACAGAAAGACAGAAAGAAGGAAAGAAGGAAAGAAGGAAAGAAAGAAAGAAAGAAAGAAGGAAAGAAGGAAAGAAAGAAAAAAAAGAAAAACAAAAAAGAGAAAAAGAGAAAAAAGAAAAAGAAAGAAAAAGAAAATGAAAGAAAGAAACAGAGAAAGAAAGAAAGAAAGAAAGAAAAACAAAGAGAAAAACAAAGAGAAAGAAAAGAAAAAAGAAAAACAGAGAGAGAAAAAGAAAATGAAAGAAAGAAACAAAAAGAGAAAAAGAAAATGAAACAAACAAAAAGAAAAAGAGAGTACATTTGTTTGAAATACATTTGAAAACACTAATAATAATAAAATACAAATATAATAATAGTAACAATTGCAGTTATAATAATTATATATATATATATATATTTTAATAATATTATATATATATATATATATTTTAATAATATTATATATAGTGAAACAGTTTAAATAAATAAATATATATATATATAATAATTTGGGATAACCATGTACAGTACTGTACTATTCATCTTAAAGATAACAACCCGTAGAGGAGCAACCATGTCCTACAGGCAGAGGAAAGGAAGGAAAAAATAAAAGGAAAAAAAAAATCAATACATTCCTCTGCAGTATTCTCTAGTCCCCAACAGGTAATGTATTAATGACCTTTAGACTCTAACTGTGGGAACTTATCAGTCTTGTGCTTATTTAGTCCGGGCTGACAGAGCAGGTTCCAGCCTATTTCATCGATACATCTCAGACAAGGCAGTTACTCAAACTGAGACAGTGGATATTAAGGCTTGATAGAAACTGCGGCTGTTGCCCGCCTCAACATACTTGATAGGTTTTTCACCTGACGCATTCATAGGAGCACGACTGACCTTCCCAGCACTTAGAATATGAAGGCGAGCTTCCGTTATTGCCATTATCTTAATTTGGTGTGCGGATTGTTTATTGTAAAGAGGTTTCTTGTGTCAATAAAAACTCAGACTGAATACAAATAGGAACTAGGGACTTTCAGGATGTCGAGTATGCAGTTAAGAAATACGTGGTCACCGGCCTGCATTCTGGGATGGATGCAAAATAAACGTTCGTTTTTAAAAGTTATTTGAGTCTGAATAATGTGATTTCTAGCCTTATTTGTCATCATGGATACACATCAACATACTGCAAATTTATCTGACCTTGGAGATTCTTTACAATTTTGATGCACAATTTTGAACATAAGTATTTGTGGCATTTAACTAGAATGCATAAATACTAAAGGCGTGTGGTGTACAAAGTAACATCGCCAACATACTGGCTTGGCTCATTTTTGAAAAGTTTCATATACAGATGACAACACTGTCAAAACTATCCCCGTCCACAGGGATCAGCAAAAACAATTAAAAATACTATATTATGCTGCCAGGTCAGTAGTTGGCGATGTCACTTTTTAAAGAAACACTACACATCTATAGACTGAATGCGCATGACATCCCCGTTTTCACAAATTCACGTTTTTGTAGTTTACACAGAGACGATAACTGTATAGTTTTCAAAAAACATTTTGAAACCTGTTTTCAAAAGTTTGTCGTGTGAATGAATGGCCAAAACGCATAAAAAGTTTTCCGTTTTTAGTTGAAAATGGCGTTGTGTAAACAGCCCCTAAATGAACAAAAGTGGAGAAAATTCATCCTCTGCGGTGCCTCCTACAGCAACTACTGCAGCATGTCAAGCGCAAAACGAGTTAATACATGCTTTTTTGGCATTAAATAATGGGGCAAATATCAGTAAATTGACTACTATAGACCTTAGTAAGTCACGTTGCGTGACTTATTTACATACTCTTCTCCCATAAATTTTGCGTCCGAAATGCATATGCAATAAGGTCAGCCGCAAAAATTACCGTGTCAATGCCTTTGCAGTGCTAATTTTTCACTGCGTGTCTTTAGTAAATCTTGCAGAGGTGTGAAGAGTACCTGAAACACCTTACAGTGAAAATGACTCCATTTTCCAAAAAGTCACCAATTCCAATACCACGTGAGTAAAAGTCTTATGCCCAGTTTCACAGACAGGGCTTAGATTAAACCAGGATTAGGCCTTAGCTCAATCAGGGCATTAAAGTAGCTTTTACGAATGTGCCTTAGAAAAAAACATTACTGGTGTGCATCTTGAGACTTGCACTGACATATTTTAAGATATGTCAGTGCAAGTTGCTTTCAGTTAAAACAGCTCAAACATGCATTTTAGACTGGGACTAGCTTAAGCCTTGTGAAAATCAAGAAACAGTTGTTTTACGAGGAGAGCAATCACATTTATATCAAATACTTCTGCACACCTCAATATTGCAATAAATCAAGATCGACCCAACAGCCTTTTAAACATCTACAAACACTCAAGTCTCAGTTAAGCTCAAGTGCTTAGAAAGGGCCTTCAAAAAGGTCTCTTCAATATAACGGATAAATAAAATAATGTTAAGTAAAATTAAATAGTCAAAGACTTGCACTGGACATGCTGGTTTCGGCCTCATCACCGGCTGCAGCCATGTCTTCATCTCATATATGAAACACCTGAAATTCAGCAACTACCTGCTAATGCACTCACATTTGTGTAAAGTAGCCTTGTGGACAAGTTTGGGTGAGTAAGGGCAAAATGCACATATAGTACCTTCAATGACTTGTAGATGGCGATAACACTTCTTTTGTAGCAGAAATAAACTGCTGCAGAAAAAGTTAGGTGCCATGCAAAATGAAATTAATCGCAAATTTACTCATTACAAATGTATTTGAGTAAAGAGTACATATACTTATTAAAAAACAGTATGAAGTAGAGAGTAAAAGTTGCTTGTGTCCACAAGACCTTAGGGTGTCCCATTTGTCATTAGGTTTCAGAAGGGTGTTTGTAAGTGCCCACTTTGCGGCCAATATACGTCCTCGATGCACACTTTTGCCATTATCAAATTTCGTCATCAGAAGAGTATGCGTGTATTGTACGTGCACAGCCGGATTTTTGCAACCACGCATTTAAATTTTTGCAGAAATTTGTTTATCCACAAAGTGGCAACCTTGTCCTGGGGGTGTCGATTCACAAGGTAGTCAAAGAAAAACTGCATAAACAGAACATACTGGAAACCATGCAAGCGTTTGCAGCCGATATGCACCCTCAATGCGCACTTTTGCCGAGCCTGCAGTAAAGCGAGCTCTTCTACCCGACAGTCAAAGTGGCATTACGTCACGAAAGTGTGGATTCAGAGGAAAATCGTGAGGGCTTAGGGTACCATTTGAGACAGGGCCTTACTCAAATACTTGACACCACTGAAATCTTGACGGTAGTTTTTAACGCCAAAAAAGGGTTTGCGCTGGCAAGCTGTTAGTAAATCTGGCCCATAGTCATTCATTATAAGTATAAAAACAACATATGTTAAATTTATTACAAAAATATTCAGATACAAATATACAAGTCGTTTGTGGCACTGGAGCTCACAGTAGGTGTGTCTATGAAGGTTTATACGTTAATACATTTTGTGCAAGTCTGACCTGGTCTTTAAGCTGTTTGACGGAGTGTTGCAGGGTGAGGATGTGGCCGAACAGAGGGCTCTGCAGGGCTTCCTTCAGCGTGCCGAGCCTGTCGCTGTGGGTCCACTCTTCTCTCTGCACCAGCTTGGACTGCAGCCTTTCCAAGGCCTGGAGCACCTGCTGCCGCTCGGAAGCAGACACTGAGAACACACACAGGCAAGATATTAAGCATGCAAAGAAGGATTAAATACAGAACTGCTTGGATGCTTGCTTGGATGAAAATTACCAAAATGAGTGATACCTGTTGGTACGTTCTCGTACATTGTCGTTCTCTCGATAATTCAGTGCAAATTTATCTGTGAAAGTAGATGGAAACGGATATTTGAACATGTTTGAGCTTCAAATCTTTTGATCTTAAATGTCCATGTCTTTGCACAAATATAATAATAATTATAATAATCATAATTTAATGGATAAGACTGATCAAATACTGTAAGTTATCAAATTTGTTATGTAGACATATACATTGTACCTCTTTACAATACTTTTTCAAATTAGATATGTAGACGTGTCTGTGTAAATAATTTAGCATATCTAAAAAAAATCTATCTACATTACTGACGTTTCCAATTTTTTTATTTTAAATGTTGATTTTCATACTTTTCACTTTCTATAACAGTGGGAATCCTGCAATGGTTAACTTATAGTTCAAAATTTATGTTGCCATCATGTGTTTATTTTCATAGGATCAAAGATAAATCAAGGCATCTTATTAAATGAAGACTCAAGTAACCAAGTCTATAACCTATAACAATATCCTTTATCAGATAGCAGTTTCTGTTCACGTGAGCAGCCACCAAAGCAAAAGTGAGAGTATTTACCTTACTTACCTAAAATGTCCATACACAAATTAGAACTTTGTCGACTTAGACTCCCTCATAAAACACAATCCAGCATTTCAAGTGTTGTTTAGGGCTAAGATTGAGTCCGTTTTTTCCTTACGTGTGTGTTTACACCTGCGCGAGCCTCACCTGAAACCAGGAAGTGCGTGATCATTCAAGTTTCCGCGAACTTTATTTAGTTAAACACAAGATAACCATTATGTAACTGAAGGATAAAGATGTGTTTATATTTCTACTCTCTAATTAAAGCATTATTTATATTATGTCATATAATATAAATTATATAAACGGAATCAAACAGGTGCATAAGCGTAAAACACTGAGTCACCACTGAAATCAGTGCTGTAAAACTTTGTGACAGTGTAAATAAGACGTTAAAGAATCATTCTATCAATCGAAAAGTGCTTTGTTTTAAAATACTGACAAATAAAATCATAACTTGAAAAGAATGAAATACAACATAATACAAAAACATACTCCTGCTTCCCAATACAAAAAAACCCATTATGTGACACAGGCTAGCGCAGTTAGCCGGTTATAAAGTTGATTATCGGCATCAAACACCGCAAATAAGTTTAACCGATGCTTGGTTTTAAGTGCAAACTTGCTATACAGAACAATCCGGCTTTACTAAGTATATGTATTAAGTTAAAGGCGTTAAATACGAGAATTCTGAGAGACTTACGTGCTATGTGCGCGGCGAATGTAGTGCACTGTTTCTTTAAGAGCCCCAGTAGTCACGTGACAGTTCAACATGGCGTTGCACTGGAGGAGTTTGATGCGCTTTCGATTAGCTATACGGCCGCTGATCATCTTCACCTTCTGCCTGTCTGTCATCCACAGCCTGGGGAATGATGTGGACAACTGTGATAAACTGCAGTTGGGACAATATCCTTTCAAAATCGCGTAAATATATTGGGATCGTTGAATTAGTAGCCTGCTAGCTAGCATTGTGGCTGTAATTGATGGTTGTCCATAATATAAATGTGCTAATTTAACATACAAGTCATTACAAATGTTATGATTTGGAGTTTAGATTTGTGATTTAATAGTGTATAGACTAGAGTGATAGTTATATAGGTAATATGTCCTGCATAGCATTTATCTGTTTGCTCTGTTTAGACCTGTTGGAATATTTCAGATGTGTTTTTATTACACAAATGCGTAAATTAATTACATTCTATATCTATATATGTTAAATGGACATAATGATGAACGACATGCCACCGATGATCATGTCCACCCTGTCTATGATGGCTCATATTCGATTGGTATTTTCCTGTTTATTCCTGTGAAGCTGCTGTGAAACAATATGTATTGTGTAGAGCACTATATAAATAAAGGTGGCTTGAAATGACTATTGGAAATCAGCATCATTGATGTTGCTTTAAGATTTAAAAACTATTTGATTCCTCCTTAACAGTGCTTAGGTATCTGTGTAAAGAACCCAAAATAGATGATGCAACTCAAGAACCAGAAAACTGCAAGGACCGGTTGGCCTGGGGTGGGTCGGCTGTATATGTTTCACTATTTAAAATGCTTCTACATTCTATAATGAAATATTTATTAAGCATAATTTATTGAAATATATACATAGTATATTACATTTTGTATATACACTACCAGTCAAAAGTTTGGAATCGGTAAGATTTTTAATGTTTTTAAAAGAAGTTTCGTCTGCTCACCAAGGCTGCATTTATTTAATTAAAAATGCAGTAAAAACAGTAATATTGTGAAATATTATTACAATTTAAAATAACTGTTTTCTGTTTGAATATATTTTATAAAGTAATTTATTCCTGTGATCAAAGCTGAATTTTCAGCATCATTACTCCAGTCTTCAGTGTCACATGATCCTTCAGAAATCATTCTAATATGCTGATTTGCTGCTCAAGAAACATTTTTGATTATTTTCAATGTTGAAAACAGTTGTGTACTTTTTTTTCAGGATACCTTGATGAATAGAAAGTTCAAAAGAACAGCATTTATCTGGAATACAAAGCTTTTGTAACATTATACACTACCGTTCAAAAGTTTGGGGTCAGTAAGAATTTTTATTTTTATTTTTTTTAAAAGAAATGAAAGAAATTAATACTTTTATTCAGCAAGGATGCATTAAATCGATCAAAAGTGACAGTAAAGACATTTATAATGTTACAAAAGATTATATTTCAAATAAATGCTGTTCTTTTGAACTTTCTATTCATCAAAGAATCCTGAAAAAAAATGTTGTACACAAATATTTTGTACAATTATTCACAATAAATGTTTCTTGAGCAGCAGATCATCATATTAGAATGATTTCTGAAGGATCATGTGACACTGAAGACTGGAGTAATGATGCTGAAAATTCAGCTTTGTTCACAGGTATAAATTACTTTATAAAATATATTCAGACAGAAAACAGTTATTTTAAATTGTAATAATATTTCACAATATTACTGTTTTTACTGTATTTTTAATTAAATAAATGCAGCCTTGGTGAGCAGACGAAACTTCCTTTAAAAACATTAAAAATCTTACCGTGTCCAAACTTTTGACTGGTAGTGTATATAACAGTGTAGAGTATAGAGTACAAGATCATATATACTGTAAACAATGTATTATATAGTGTATAATAATTTTAATATTTTTAATGTATTATGTGTAATGTCTATGAAATATTTATGCATAATTTATTGTAACACAGTATATTGCATTGATTATTTATCTATTTTATATAAATACATACATTAACAGTGTAGAGTATAAATATATTACAAGATAATATATAAATATACAAATGTTATGTATAATGTTATGTCAGTATATATATTATTGATGTAAATATACATTTGATAAATAATATATTAAAATTATATAAAATAATATATATATATATATATATATATATTGTATTAGAAATAGTGTATATTATATATATTACCAATATAGTATGTAATATACATTTTATAAATAATATATTAAAATTATATAATATGATGTAATGTAATATAAATAATCTATAATATTTTAATTTTATATATATATATATATATATATATATATTATAATAAAAATTATATGGGTCTACAATGCCAGAATATGCCTGATACCAGTCACATGTCACTACATGACTTGTGATAATAAATCAGGAATCTAAGGCTGTGTTGTCATTGCAGTGGAATGCTTACCTGCTCCAAACATCAGCTGTCGGCTGTCAAATGGAACACAGTTCAAATTCAGCGGTGAAGAGGTTGGGTTCAACAAAAGCGTCCCATGTCGAAATGTGTAAGTCAAACTTTACCTTCATGACATGCAGGTATGACATGACATTGAGTATGTATTTTATTTTATTTTTGGAAAGAATCTGTTAATATCTTTTGTTTTGTGTTACATTAGGAGTGGTTACTCATACAAAGTAGCTGTTGCTCTGTCACTCTTCCTGGGATGGCTTGGGGCAGATCGGTTCTACTTGGGATACCCGGCTTTGGGTAAGAAACTACTGTCTTTACTGTTGGCTAAATGTGTAGGTCACTAGGCCATGGATCCAGCGTTGCATTTTTCTCTATTTGGCTGTGTGCCATTGCCTGACATCACCTCTTTCTGGCATCCATTTACCCATCAATAACTCATGAAAATAGGGGTGTGCAGCAGAGCTAATATTTGTATCTGTATCTGTAACAATCTCAAAATTATTTGTGTGTGTATTCAGATAAAGCCGGAAGTGGGCGTGGTTTTAACATTTGTGCATTTACTTGAGAAGACCGTCGTGTCTATGGTTTTAAATATATAGCCTATCTGTTTCCTTCGTAGTAGTTATCCTTGAACAAACATGCAAGGCATACAACTCATAAAATAATTATTTTTTTATTATGATTATAACATTTATTGAAATATCTTCTTACTTTCGGAGCCAGTAGCCTCGTAGTGCTGTTCTGCTTCGGGCAACCTGAGTCCAGGCTCGGGTGTCTTTCTCGATCACAATAAATAAATATTTAAATATCTTCTAATTACAACAATAATACTAAATGTTATATTACAGGGGGAAAAAGAGCTGCTATATCAGGACAGTCATCCACAACCTCAAATAAGACTTGTCGAACTCTATAAATAACTAATTAGAGAACATGGAAATTGAAAGAAAATATTCAGTGGTTAAAATTGAAACCTTTACTATGCATACAAATGCAAATCTGAACAAATTATAAAAATAGGCCTACATAGGCTAAATGCCATCTCCAAGAGAGAGTGAGGCCTAGAAATTCATGTAGCCTACCATATAAGGTTTAAAACATTTAAATAGACATATCGAGTAGTAGAAAATGTGTAATGTTCAGTATTTAGTTGATTATTACTCTCAGAGAGCTGGTTTGGTTTCTGATAGACGTGCAGAGACAGCAACACAGCTGTTTTATTTGCGATCATGCTGTGCTTATTTCATTCATTCATGTAGTTATCATATCACATAAGGTTTAAATATACATATAAAATAGTACAACATGTGTATGATGTAGTATTTTAGTTGATATTACTCTTGCCAAGCTATGATTTCTGAGCGATGCACAGAGACGGCAACACAGCTATTTGATTTACACTCAATTAATTCATAAAGTTTACATTCATTCACTTCACACACTCATTATTGCATAATGATTTTAGATGTTTATGTATAATTTCATGCTATCCCCTGGTTCGCCTGTTATTCAGCACACACAAGGACTGTGTCAGCCCAATATTTTTTCTATTATTCGGCAGAATTATTCATTATTCGTTTTGAAGCCATTATGCGTGCCTTTACAAATACGTTATTCGGCTTCGGGCACATCCGTACGTAAAAATATCTCGTGCTAATGCTGCACTATAACACAAGGGACCTTTAGAACTGACAGAATCAGTCCTGGATGTTCTGCTGTTGACATCATCTCTTGCCGGCTTTTCAAGGACACACCTTTACACCAGATGTTCTCTGAGTAAGAATCACACAGACTGATTTTCTTGTATCGATCTTGGTATTTTTCTTGCACTAATATTGATTTTAAGAGGCAGATATAGACATGGTCAGCACTGACATGGAACTCTGATTTGATACAGATAATAATAGGAAGATAATATTTATGGCCAGTAGCCAATATGATTGCAGATTAGTGGTTGACCAATATGTGTTTTTGAAGGCTGATCCTGGTAATGAAATCTATAGACTAGGGTGGCAGATATAATCTTGACTTTTTTTACATAGTTTAACGATAGCAAATAAGATATAGACAAAATTACAGACTTTAAGAAAGGTTTTATTTTACAAAATATTTCTTCAAAATTCACTAAAAGAATTGAATCTGTTTCAGTGTTATTTTAGGATTATTTATATATTATTATAGTTTTTATTTACAGTGCTCAGCGTAAATGAGACCTCCTTTGAAAAGTAACATTTTAAACAATATCTTAATGAACACAAAAACAATTTCCAAAATGTTGACAAGACTAATAACATCTTTTTAACTTATAACATGAAAGTAAGGTTAATAATATAACTTAGATTACACATTTTTCAGTTTTACTGAAATTAGGGTGATGCAAAAATGAGTACACCCCACAATAAAAACCACTACATCTAGTACTTTGTATGGCCTCCATGATTTTTAATGACAGCACTAAGTCTTCTAGGCATGGAATGAACAAGTTGGCGACATTTTGCAACATCTATCTTTTTCCATTCTTCAAGAATGACCTCTTTTAGAGACTGGATGGTGGATGGAGAGTGATGCTCAACTTGTCTCTTCAGAATTCCCCATAGGTGTTCGATTGGGTTCAGATCAGGAACCACTGAATCACTTTCACCTTGTTCTTCTTCAGAAATCCAACAGTGGCCTTAGATGTGTGTTTAGGATCATTGTCATGTTGGAAAAGTGTATGACGACCAAGGGCACGGAGTGATGGTAGCATCTTCTCTTTCAGTATAGAGCAGTACATCTGTGAATTCATGATGCCATCAGTGAAATGCAGCTCCCCAACACCAGCAGCACTCATGCAGGACACTGCCACCACCATGATTCACTGTAGGCACCATGCATTTTTCTTTGTATTCCTCACCTTTGCGATGCCATACAGTTTTGAAGCCATCAGTTCCAAAAACATTTATCTTGGTCTCATCACTCCAGATTATAGAGTCCCAGTAGTCTTCATCTTTGTCAGCATGGGCCCTGGCAAACTCTAGGCGGGCTTTTTTGTGCCTGGGCCTCTTTCATGGACGGCACCCATGCATGCCATTCCTCTGCAGTGTACGCCGTATTGTGTCATGGGAAATAGTCACCCCAGTTTGGCTTTCTACTTCTTTAGATAACTGCAGTGAACTTGCATGCCAATTTTCTTCAACCCTTCTCATCAGAAGACGCTCCTGTCGAGGTGTTAACTTTCGTGGACGACCTGGACGTCTCTGTGAGATGGTTGCAGTTCCATCTTTTTTAAATTTTTGTACCACTTTTGCTACAGTATTCTGATTGATAAGTAAAGCTTTGCTGATCTTCTTGTAGCCTTCACCTTTCTGGTGTAAAGAAATTATTTTCTTTCTTATTTTCTTGTGACATTTCTCTTCCATGTGGTGCCATTGCTGACAGCATGAAATGGGAAGGGGTTTTAACACCCTTTTATAGTCAACTGTCTGCTGGACACCTGTGTAATGAATAATTAGACTCACCTGTGGTTGAATTCTTGTTAAATTAGACATTTGTAGTCTAAAATTTAGCTTTGCTCCAGAAACTTTCAGTGGGGTGTACTCATTTTTGCATCACTCTAATTTGACTAAAACTTAAAATTTTGTTCAAGTTATATTATTAACCTTACTTTCATGTTATAAGTTAAACAGATGTTATATAAAACTTAGTCTTGTCAACATTTTGGAAATTGTTTTTGTGTTCATTGAGATATTGTTTAAAATGTTACTTTTCAAAGGGGGTGTACTCATTTACGCTGAGTACGTATATTTTAGCTCTTATATTTTCATTTAATTTTTTGCTCTTTTGTCATTTTTATTCATTTTTAGTGTTAATTTTTTATTTTAGTTTGTTATATTTCACTTTTATTACTTATTTTAGTTAAGAAAGTCAAAGTTATGAGATGTAAACTCAAATTGTGAGAGAAAAAGTTGCAATTATATATATATATATATATTTTTTTTTTTTTTTTTTTTTTTATTCCGTGGTGGAAACAAGCTTTCATAGACATTTGACCTTTTGAACAGATTTTGAAGGAGTCCCTCCATCACACATGGACTAAAAGGCCACAAAATGTTTGAATGAAGTTTTGATTTTGATTAAAGACTGGTGGTTTTTGGCCTTTCTGTTAGTTTGAAGAACTCTAGACCTTCCCCTTTGACCACAATATAAACAATCCCCAACATATCTACGCCTATTTTGAAAATAAACTCCTACAACAAAAATCCCAGCTGACCGCTGATGTCATGAAACAGGTTTGGATTGCTTTTAAGAAAAATACATGCTGTTCTCATGTGAGGCCAACAGAATCAGTCCTTATAGAGTTGTAGATCACATGCTGCTTTTCAGAATATGTGAAAAAAAAACATCAATGACCTTTTTTGAACACCTTGCTCTTTTTTTTTTAGTTCCAACTGTTTTAACAAAACGAATCCACATGCAACAACTAATTAACTAAAACAGTTCTCTTTACCATCAGATCTCATGGTGTTCGTCTATCCCATTGTGCAATTATTGTCATCGCATGCAGATGAGTTCAAGTCGTACATCTAAATCCCAAGGTTAGGCGAGATACAGCGGGAAGCTTCGTCTTTCTGCCTCTCTCCACGTTTTAAGGACTGCCTGATCAATTAAGCACCTGCGTTAGGACAAAAGGGCCTGGCCGTTTGAAGGTCCCCCTTGTTCCTGGTTTCTTTGTGTGAGGAGCGCGGGAGTTTGTGAAAGGCAGGCTCACACCGTGCTGGAGTCAGATGTATAGACATGTTCATTGAGAGCGTAATAGCCCAGCAGCTCTGGGGTCAGTCCAGACCAGGTGTGGCTCAAAGGAAGGCCTGGACTTGTTGAGAAGACATTCTGCAGGTGGCTTTTTTGATATCCGTCCTGGAATCAACATGCCTAAACCCCTCAATGACCAATTATAAGTAATATTAGAGATGATTAGCAGCAATTATGTTAGAATCGCAGGATGGAAGGGGGTTTTAAATTGACTGCAGATCTCATGGGCTCCTGATGGTGTGTTTCAAATGATCTCTCAATCGACATCCAAAGTAGGCCTACTTAAATTTAAAATTGTTTATTTTGTGGCAATTATGTGTGGACATTATAAATTTCAACTTGGCTCATGAATATTAAGTGACAGTCCTACCTTGTTTGCTGGAAGGCAGGTAAGCCTTTAATGCACAAAGTTCTTCACAAGTAACACACCAATTTCAGTTCGAACTGGCTTATTATTATAATTTGACCTTACAGCCTGTGGCACAGTGGCTTAAAATCTTCAAAAACAGTCTGCACTAATGCAAAAAAAAAAAAAACATTTCCTTAGGTGCACGTTAAATAGCTTTGCCCTCAAAATTGTTTTTCCTTGTGGTCATACAGAGAAGCCATAGAGAAAGTGTTTTTGGACACAAAGAGGTTATGATGGGAAGCTTTTCAGTATGTTCTTGGTTCACTCTTTGTTTGTTCCCAGGCCTGTTGAAATTCTGCACTGTGGGGTTCTGTGGAATTGGAAGCTTAGTGGACTTCATGTTGATATCTATGCAGGTAAGATACTTTAATTTCCAGGTTTTGGCCCGTTTACATTTTCTTCTGCGTGTTTTTCTTCTCCATTTTTCTTCTTTTATTTTGGTTACTGATACCTAATTTAATATTTATCAGGGTTTTCATTTTTATTGGCTGTGATTTCGTTGCTTCACACTTTGCTTACACTGAGGGCAGGAAAAAATATTTAAAGCTGCTGTCCGTAACTTTTTTTGGTTAATAATTATCCAAAATTAATTTTTGAGCAAGTACATAACCAGCCAGTGTTCAAAACTTTCTCCTTACCTCAGCCCGATTCACAACGGTAAGCTTGTAATAATGTTTTATAATTTGGGTGGTACTGGTGGGTTTTTGCGGGAAATTCGAGCATGTCACCGTTTGTCTTTGCGTCATTGCATCACGTATGTTTACATAAAGAACGAGTCCCAGCTAGTAGGCTATATTGCATGTGAGCCGGATCATTTATAGTCTTTTCTCACAGCAGCTAGAATAATTAAATTTATCATTTTGATGGCAGATTGTATGGTATGACAAATTAACGTTAGAGACATAGAAATATAGAGAAATTGAAATCTACAGGTAACACTAATACACACTAAATACAATGCTGATGTTGTTAAAATTAACAATTTGAGAGCAAGTATAACAATAATAATAATTTGCACGGTTTGGCATGATCCGAGCTAAGCTATCGTTAGATTTAATCACCATTGGCAGCCCGATTTATTGTAATGCTTTTTCCCCTCAGTTGGTCAGAACAAAAGTATCAGACATGTTACTTGTTTAGATGACATTTTCCGGTGAAAATTCTTACTTTGGTCATACTTCAAGACTACAATCTGTGATTCCGAAGTACAGTATCCACACCGGTCTGGTGACTGACAGCAAACATTAGATTCACCCACACTGAGGAGCCGTGCCGATACACGATAATTCCGCAAACAACTGCAATTGCAGGTTTCAAAACGAGATGGCGACAAACTTACAGACTGGAGCTTTAAGGTTTGGAAATGTTGCATCAAACCTAGCTGGTTCTAACAAAAGCTGTCAAGACATATATGGTTTATACTTGGGGAAAAAAAGTTTTTTATTTATATATTATGTATTTTAAAAAGGAATATTTGTCTAAAAATAGTTTATTAAGACTGAGACTTTCTGGGGAATGTTGCTTAACTGACTTTGTTAAATAAAAAAGTTAGATAGATGTTGTGTTAAAATATCCATCCATTTGACCCTTAATAAGCGTACTGTAAGTCACTTTGGATAAAAGCGTGTACTACATGATTACTACCTTACATTTAGCGTATTAGAGCTGTAACCAGGGGAGGCACTTTACCCACAATCCCGTAAATGAGCTGCAGACACAGAGACTCAACACTGACTTGTATTTGAATGCTTGTGTTTGTATTCAGTGGCACCTGTGTCTCTCCTCCGGTGGCTCCAGCACTGTGAAAGGAGCTAATGAGAGCGTCGTTTGTTTTCGCCGCCACCTCCTCCTCCTGTCCCAAGCCGCACGCTCCCACAGGACTCCCCTAACCCCCATTAAAGGCCCCCTACACCTGACAAGAGAAAAAAGACGCTCCATTTGTCATCTTGTTAGGCCTAACCTCACCCTCTCCACTCTCATTAGGCCTCACAGGCCTGAATGAAGCTATACATGCTCACTGCTGCCACTTCCATACGCCACTGATGACAGAAATTTATGGCAAGCTCTTATGCATGTTGAAGGATGGCTCCAGGAATAATTATTACACGTACTTTAGAAATCCTCCGGCTGCTGCGTCATATGTTGGAAATGTTTGCGTCCCCCACTGCTAGTGAAAACGCTTTTTTTTTTTTTTTTTTTTTTTTTTGTGATTTGTTGGATGTGTCTGAACTACTAGACGCTGGGGGAACAATGACTTGATGTTTTCCAACATGTTTCGACAGGACAGCGTGTTACGATACCTTACCCGTCGGTCATCTCAAGAATAAGATGTCTATCAAGACTTTTCATCATTTTTAAGCTTTAAAAGTTCTGGCCTTTCAATCTCTTTCATATTTACTGACTTCCATAAACATTGTGTGCTTCAAGTCCTCTGTACCTGGTTTGATTATCGGTAGTCGCTAGCAGCACACTGCCTCAAAACAATACCTGTCCATTCATTGACAATTTCATGCTTCTGCTGGTTTATCATGACTCCCTCAGTTGTTTTGTGTTCCTCCTCAGAAATACCCACTCTTTCCTAGCCGCAGTGGATAAATAAACCAAGCCTTTATTTTATAAAATGGCCGTGGCGGCTTTGATTAACAGGGCCACTGCAGTGTTTATTGTTCTCTTAATGTCTTATTGAAGGCCCTGGGAGAGCAATGCTTTTAAGAAGTGCCTCTGGCAGCCAAAGCTGTCACGCGCTAACATTCTCAATTAGCTGTTGACTGTCGCGCCTCTTCGTTTTTAAATTGTGACACTTTTGATAAAGAGTATCCCCTTCCCTCGGGACCCCATTTGCGCACACCACTCCTTTCTAAAACCCCATATTTTATACAGCAAACTACCTTCGCTAAGAGCTGTGTCGTTCGGGAAATGCGTCTTTGAGAACTAATGAATAAACACCTGGGACGTGTTAGTGTTATTTATATTCATCGATATTCCCCCATGCGAGTCGCGCCACATTTCGGCCTTTTGAAAGTAATGATGCAAGATTAACGGCACTGTGAAACTTTAGGTTTGAGAGTGGAGGAATCAAGCGAGTTTGATGGATCGAATGTTAATGGTATGAGAGAACATGAACGTGTGTTCAAGTAACTCTAGTCGACCACCACACCGATCTAGACAACTCGCGGCCGATACTATTGCGAGAGGAAATGGCTTTTATTGGGCCACTGCCAGATGAGCGCTAATCTCGATATGGTAGAACACAGTGTCTGTGTTTGGTGGGTGCTTTTCTCCCTCCACCAGATGTGTGTTCTCATTATCATCCCGTCCCAAAGCGGAGCGGAGCAGAGCCGGCAGGGCCAGGTGTTAGGCACGCACGCTTGCAGGAAGCCATTACGATGTCTTTGTGCGTCAGTCCAAGCATGTTGCTCGTATAGAAGCTGATCTCAGAACTGGCACAGGCCCCAGTTTGGGCTCTAGGCTCATTGCTGAAACTCTGATCTGGGGACGGTCCTTCGGGACACTCCTCCTCACTAGGACTCCGAAAGCAACCTCAATTACAGCACTGCCTGGGGTTAAACTTAAATTGCTTCCAATTTGGCATTACTGTCTTATAATTCAATTGCACAAGCATGAGCCATCTGAGGAGGACGATAGACCCAACCAGCCCACCTGGTATTCATCATTGTGTAATGTGGAATCATGTAATTGTCTGGTGAAAGATTACATTGTTATGTAGGTCTCCCTACGCCGCTCTGACATTTGAGACTCGTTCTGTTTTCTCTGGCATAGATTGTGGGTCCATCAGATGGGTCGGATTACATCGTGGACTACTACGGGGCACGCCTCACCCGTCTTTCGATAACAAACGAGACCTACAGAAGAACGCAGCTCTCTCCATGAAGACACCAGGTGAGGATCTCTTTGTCAAAGCTGTAAAAAAAACTTTTCCAGGGTTGGACAGGAGGGTTATGAACCTTGTCACACAGCATTGTCAAGAGAACAGGACAAGGGGCGTATGGGTAAAGTGGCATATTTAAAAAAATTTTCAAAGACTTCTTAATAGATGAGTCAAGGTCAATGGTGATCTCAAGTGACCTCCTGAGGTATCAAAGCAAACTGGCAGACCAAGGACACCTTCAGCTGTGCTCTAAGCCCCTGTCCACCGGCCCTCACTCTCCTGTTCCCCAAAAGGGGCTCCCAGCTCTGGGGAGAGAGAGCGATTAAATGTCAAGCGTGCCGAGAGGACGTTGGGAAAACACAGCGAGGTCGTGAGATTGCACTTATTATGGCTGGCACCAGGGCTGCATCTGTTGAATTTTGTCCTGGTTCCCCACACACACGCTCTTGCAGACATCCCCCGTATCCAAAAGAAAATATTGTCCACGTTCTAGACGATTCCTTATATCTGTGTCTGTCCCCTATCAGTTTCTGTTTCCTGCCAGTTCGGTTCTCTGGTTAACATTAGCTGCAGCAGTGGTAATGGCGGTGACAGGGGTGTTATGTGGAATGGGACCCATGTGGAGACCATTACTTGCTCTCCTGTTTACATTGTTCCAGCATAAGCCTCCAAAGAGACAAGGTCTCCATTCCACATCATTCATTTGCCACATCTCCTTGTCTTTCTGCCCCTCTTTTCTTTCTCTTTAGGACAGTTTCATGAAGCAAGTCTAGTCTCAAAGCAGAGGCATTTTCACTGGAGAACTGTTACTGACTAGTATCTGTGTTTGACTTTTCTATTCTCAGCATTAACTGCTTGACACAAGCTGATTGGTTCATGTCGCATTTGCAGCCAATGAGCTGCTGCTCACAACAATTAAATGGCAGCTCACAACAATTCACTATAGCAGTTTGCAGCACTCTTTCAGAGTTCCTCTGAAACCCTCTACCTTCTCCAGCTCCAGAGTAATTTTATGTATGCTATATGTGACTTGCATACGCACAGCAGCGTATCAGCCTATGTATTGGCAATAGCAAGTTCCTGTACTTGCTCTGCAGCAGCAGCAATTCAGCAGCAGCAGCGTAGCAGATCTGTTCTACCAAGACCAAATACATTAACATTGTCATGTCCATTACCATGTTAAAATCTTCTAACTAACATTAGATCTAGTCCTATTAAAAGATAAAACAGCCCAGAAGATCTTTAGAAGATCCCAAGGTAGATCTAGATAAAAGTTCTCCAGATGTAGATTATCTAGGGCTAGTCTAGACCAAACCACCCAGATTATGATGATCTACACCTATATTTAGACAAAGCATTCTGTGTGGCTCACATGTTACCTCCAGTCAAATGCAGTCCTTTTACACTAAAAAAAATGTCTTTAAGGGTACAAAAACTTGCAACTTGGGCAGTATACTTAAAGTACCTTATCTACCCCTAAAATGTGCATATTAGTACCTTTAGAGTAGTAATAGGAACCCTTTTAAGTACTACTATAAGCCTTTCAGTTGCGAAAAAGGTACAAAGATGTCCCATTGAGGGTACTACCTTAGTGGCAAGCTGTTGTATCCCTTAAGGTACAATAAACAATGTACAAGGCATGAAAACCTCAAATAAATACCTAGAACCAACAACTTAATCCTTTTTCTGTTTTTCTATGCTTCAACCTTAAATAGGTTTCCCATGTTTACATCAGCTTTGGAATGAATCCAGAAACCCGAATGATGTTCTTCCTCGTATAGGAAAAATGACACTGATCCATTTCAGCAGTGGAAACGTTCCCTGCCACATGTGTCTTCTTCAGTGTGGGAAGAGACTGATTTATCTTTTGCTTGTGTTATCCTGGATCTGCTCCCAAACAGAACTAACTCTTTCCATTCTGCTGTTTCAGGTGGATCTCAATGAGATGACCCACCAAATGTACAGGATCGAGTTATGTAAATGCCATCTTTTCTTTGGGTATGCCTTTGCCGTTTCCAAACACAAAGACACATGGACATGCCGAACTATGCTGTGGGAAAGACTATAGTCCATGGCTTCTGGAGTTTGCAAATACAGCTCATGTATGTGCTGAGCTAGCGTTGCTCCCACTGCTCCAAGTTCTGCTTGGAACCTTGCATGGCTGTTTTTTCCACTGGGCCACTCATGCCATCCATCTCTCTCTCTCCATCAATCATCAATCTCTTCCTTTGAGTCACGCTGCTGGAATGTAGTCCATCATTTGTTTCTTTTCATTCCGTACCCACACTAGCTTCACATCTTTGGACGTTTTGTGATGTTTTGATGTTATTTAAACACTGTAAATAAAGTTTTAATATCATTTTCTGTGCTGGCATGTTTGGTACTTTGCACTGTTAGTAAAGATACACAACACATTGGAGCCGATATTAAAAGTAATTTTTTTCAGATTCAGACACATCATTTGTATACACTACCAGTCAAAAGTTTGGACACGGTAAGATTTTTTATGTTTTTAAAAGAAGTTTCGTCTGCTCACAAAGGCTGCATTTATTTAATTAAAAATACAGTAAAAACAGCAATATTGTGAAATATTATTAGAATTTAGAATAACTGTTTTCTGTTTGAATATATTTTATAGAGTAATTTATTCCTGTGATGGCAAAGCTGAATTTTCAGCATCATTACTCCAGTCTTCAGTGTCACATGATCCTTCAGAAATCATTCTAATATGCTGATCTGCTGCTCAAGAAACATTTATGATTATTATCAATGTTGAAAACAGTTGTGCTTTTTTTTCAGGATTCCTTGATGAATACAAAAGTTCAAAAGAACAGCATTTATCTGAAATACAAAGCTTTTGTAACATTATACACTACCGTTCAAAAGTTTGGGGTCATGAAGAATTTTTATTTTTATTTTTTTTGAAAAGAAATTAAAGAAATTAATACTTTTATTCAGCAAGAATGCATTAAATCGATCAAAAGTGACAGTAAAGACATTTATAATGTTACAAAAGATTATATTTCAAATAAATGCTGTTCTTTTGAACTTTCTATTCATCAAAGAATCCTGAAAAAATATATTGTACACAAATATTTTGTACAATTGTACACAATAAATGTTTCTTTTAAAAACATTAAAAATCTTACCGATTCCAAACTTTTGACCGGTAGTGTATGTATTTATTTATTTTAGTGTCAGCTGTCATATTTGAATTGGCCATAACATAAAAATAATATCCGTATCGGTCAAAATAATCTCTGATTGTTAGGTATCATACAATATTGGGTGGTTACACTTTTTAAGGTTTCTTGTAAAAGTGGCCCGTCATTATCCCTTCTGATCTTCAAACAATCTGTGTCAGACCAATGTCAAGTGCTCCTTCAATTTCACTTGAGTGCGTCAGCTTGTCTGCCCTGCCTCAGTCCGTCACATTGCCATTAATACAGACTCCTGTAGAGGCTCTTCATCACGCTGAAGTGATTGCGGAGCAGGCCCGACTACGCCAATGTGTGTGCGCGCACGTGCGTACAAGCATGCTTCCTTATGAACTGCAGTGTCCTTGCTACAACACGTACGACTCTGCTTGGATATGTAAAAACAGATTTAGCCCGTTCCCCAGTGTCCATGATGACGGGTGACCAGTGCTGCTTTGGGACTCTGCCCAAGCTCTCCTGAGCCTGCTTTAGGCATCTCTATAAATCTCCATGAAACAATAGTCTGGACAGCAAGGATTCGCTCGGTTTTAAGATGTTCAGTCGCTTTGAAAAGCAATTGCATGGTTCGATTTGAAGTATCATTCTTGTGCATAGCACTAACAGTGTGAGTTAAGCCCTGACGTTTACTACTGGGGTTAGGGATTTAAACAAATCCTTAACCATAAGAATGTGCAATAATAATAATGCACCGATAAGAGTTTGAATTTGTTTAGATTAAGTGTAGCATTCCATACAGCTGTCAATGTTGTTAAATGTCTCCCTAAAAAGGAGAAAAAGATAACTTTGATCTCAAACTTTTTAATATAAAAGAAAAAAAGCGATTCATGTGCAAGATGTTTTCCTAACCCCCTCCATTTTACCTCTTTTCTCCTCTCCTCTCGAGGTCTTTTCTTGTTCTCCAGCAGTGCAGGGCTTATCAATAGACCAGCCGGATAAGAGACCAGAGATTTATAGCGCACTTCCCACAAGAGAGAGCAGCAGCTCTGGGACTGCACCCTCCCTCAGTGCAGAGGAGGCCATTCCTCATCCGGCCCTAGTGTTTTATAGGTGCAACCTCCATCTCTCCCTCTCCTGCTCTAGTGCCCTTTGAGATGGAGAAAAATTAAGAGGAGGAAACAGTTTGTGGGAGGCATGGGGTGCTCCCTTTCATTCACCCTTCCAAAAACAACAAACTCCCAAAGGAAGGATGAAATGATCCTGCATTGCAGACCACATTGATTCCTTATGCAGCTGCATCAGGTGGGAAATGGGTCCAAAATTGCTTACTCCATCATTCATTCACTATTTTCTATATGGTGCATGTCGCTATAAGGATAGAACGAAAATGAGTGAGTGAATTTGGTGGCAGATGTAAATGTGCACTGGAAAGTGCTCTATATACGTACCTTACTTGTGATAACCGAATGAAATTATAATTTACTCTGTGTAAAATTATTTTGGTTTCCAGTAATACTTCCTCAGTAAATTAGTCAAGAAAGATGAACACTTGAATTAGTTAATACATAAGAGTTATTCCCTGTCCCAAATGGCACACTTCATACGCTCTTATTGTCTATTGTCACATGCGGATCAAGTCCACAAGACCCTAGAGTGTCTCGATGCATCACTCGATTCTGAGATTTTCCGAATGCATCGCGATTCTCTCTTGAATCGATTCTGAGCTTGGTTTTTAACAGCAGATGGCGCTCGAGGATAGGTTTTAGCCACATGCTCAAATGCTCACAAAGAAGAGCGCTGAAAAGAGCTCGTGTGTTCGGCTGAGTCTGAGAATGTACTTGCACTTCAGAATGCTTTTATAAGGCAAGATTAATGTAAACAGCCCACTGCAAACACCCTTGTAATTTGATTCAAACTTTTCGACTTTATGAATGATTATTTTATAGAAGGTTCAAGTGTGCGTAAGGGATTGGAAGCAAGCGGAGTACAGCTGTTTCTAAAGCACGCAGTGCCATCTGCTGTTAAAAACTAAACTCTGAATTGATTCGAAAGAGAATCGCGATGCATTCGGAAAATCTCAGAATCGATCCAGAATCATTTCTCGTTTCATGATGCATCGATTTATTGTCCCAGCCCTAGTGTCCTGGGCCTGTCCAAATACCCACACTTGACCACTTGAGAGCGCATGCACGCAACAGGAAGTAAGTGTGCAAGACTGTCCCAGGTCTTAAAAACGACAAAGCTCAGTGTCTTTAAAGGATTAGTTTTCAAATGAAAATTACCCCAAGCTTTACTCACCCTCAAGCCGTCCTAGATGTATATGACTTTTTTCTTTCTGATGAACACTAATAAATATCCTGATGCATTGGAGCTTTATAATGGCAGTGAGTGATACCAACGAGTATGAAGCTAAAGAAAGTGCCTCCATCCACATCCATCCATCATAAACATACTCCACATAGCTCCAGGGGGTTAACAAAGGCCTTCTCAAGTGATGCGTTTGTGTAAAAAAAAAAATCCATATTTAACAAGTTATGAAGTAAAATATCTAGCTTCGGCCAGACCGCCTTGCATATTCAAGTCACGTCAAGTTTCCATAAGTTGAATAGGGAAGGTGTAGGACGTAGCCTAAGCTTTTTGAACTTCAAGGGGCGTCGCGCATTCTTCCTAAGTTGAATACAGAAGGCGGTCTGGCCTTCCATATTCAATTTCAGACATGACTAAAGTGTTTATGCGTGTTGGGCAGATTTACACGTTTGCTTCACATGGCTGTCCTTGAAATGTCAAAAGCCTCTGGCTGAACTTTGAGTCATTGCCTTCTGTCCACCTAAAGCGTCTAATATGCAGAGACTTGCAAGACAAGACGACACTAAACAGTGCTAACAGGAAACAGCTGAGATCATGGGGCCTGTAAAGTTTTATATTAGTCTAAATGGAAGGTTGTGAGGTCATTCAATGGCCCTAAAGGTTTCCAGACACTTTAGCAACACATAAGTTATAAATGACACTGGTTGGTTAAATTTAATAATATTCAGACATTTTTAAGTGTGACTTCAGTGTCCAAATACGCTTTGGGGCCACTAGCCATAAGGTTGTGTGTTTGACATGATAGGAAGTGGACAGGTCCACATCTGCGAAATCCCACAGTGAGAGCAACATCTCTGCTCCCTTCCCAGAATTCAACAGTCATGAAATGTGATCGCCCAAAACCTCTCTCTCTCTCGTCTCTAAAAGTGGTGCATTGAAGTGCAGATGCAATCATGAATGGAGCGCTCATACACTCATGATATTGACAAGCATTTCTGGTTGACACTGTGCCAAGCAAGCTGTCCTTGTCACTCTCGACAGCCTGTAAAGAAAATGATGAACAAATTCCTTCTGTAACGGAGCTCTGTTATACAACCAATTTCTAGCCTCCTTGATAAATGCTTTCTGATCAAAGCTTTGCATGCGTTCATGCTGAAATCAGTGGGGGAAAAAAATTAATTAAAAAAATATTTATATCTTCTTATGACTTTATATCTTCCATATACAATAGTTTTGTGTAATTGCTACTTATTCCCATAATGTACACTTTATTTATGTCATAATTTTCACCGGTGCGACTTTTTTCTCACGACTGAAAATTTCTCTCAAAATTGCAACTGTTTCTACCAGTTGCTACTTTATCACGTAGTTTCTATTTTATTCCTCATAATTGCAACTTTATTTCTTTATTTTATTGCAACTTTGTGACCCAATTATTGCAACTACTGTATTTCTTGTAACTAATATTTTTAAAATAATTTCTACTTCATTTTTCTCGTTATTGCGACTTCTCTCAATTGAGTTTTTTTCTCACAATTGCAACTCTTTCTCATAATTGCTACTTTCCCACTAATTTCTACTTTATATCTCACAAATATGCAATTATTTCTCTCATTCGTGACTTTATTTCTCCAAATTACATCTTTTTTTCCTCACAACTGACTTTATTTCTTATAATTGTGAATTTATATGTCACAACAATGTGACTTAATATCTAACAAATCTGACTTATTTTTATTTTAAACTTTTTATGTAAAAATTTACAATCTTAAATTTACAATTAAAAATTAAATCTCTCAATTGACACTTTTTCTCATAATCTCTATTTTATTTCTCATAAATGTACTTAAAGGGTTAGTTCACCCAAAAATTAAATTTGTGTCATTAATTACTCACCCTCATGTCGTTCCACACCCGTAAGACCTTCGTTCATCTTCGGAACACAAATTAAGATATTTTTGATGAAATCCGAGAGACATATGACTCGTCCATAGACAGCAATATAATCAACACTTTCAAGGTCCAGAAAGGTAGTAAAGACATCGTTAAAACAGTCGACGTGACTACAGTGGTTCAACCTTAATTTTATTTAGCGACGAGAATACTTTTTGTGCGCAAAAACAAAACAAAAATAACGACTTTATTCAACAGTATCTTTTCTTCTGTGTCATTCTCATACGTTGTTTACATCCAGCGCTTCCAGGTTCTACATCAGAATGCCGACTCATTATTGGCCGGCTCCTGTGTCAGCATCACACGCATGCTTCGTGCTGCTCACGTGATCAGCTTTGACCAATACTGAGCCGACGTACACGCCTTCACTGTGCTTACTGTGGCAACTATGTAAGGATAATGATAGGGAAAAGAAGAGATTGTTGAATAAAGTCATTATTTTTATTTTATTTTTGCACACAAAAAGTATTCTCGTCACTTCATAACATCAAGGTTGAACCACTGCAGTTATGTCGACTGTTTTAACAATGTCTTTACTACCTTTCTGGACCTTGAGTCATATACCTCTTGGATTTCATCAAAAATATCTTTTTTTGTGTGTTCTGAAGATGAACGAAGGTCTTACGGGTTTGGAACGACATGAGGGTGAGTAATTAATGACAGAATTTTAATTTTTGGGTGAACTAACCCTTTAAGTTCTTTTAATTACAACTTTTTTTCTCACAATTACGTCTTTATTTCCCAAAATTGCACCTACTGTACTTCTCGTAACTGCTACTGTTTTTTGTAATTTCTACTGAATTTCTTGTAAATATGAATTCATACCTCACATTTGTGACTTTATATACCACGATGTGATTTTATATCTCACAATTCTGACTTCATTTTAAACTTTATCTCAAAATTAAATGTTTATTTTTTTGCTCTAAAGGCGGCAACAGGAATCCAAGAAGAAAATGAAAAACATGAGGTGAAATTTCTCATGAGAGCAAAAGCAATCAGTTAAAATGAGTTTCTTCTTCACGGCGTCAAATTGCACTCATAACCTCTTGCGTTACGGTGACATCTGCCTCATTTGGATGGCGTGATGGTGTCAAAACAGTCTCAAAGAATTGTTCATTGTGCAAAAACAAGTGCAGGTCACACACACTAACAGGTCGGATTCTCAATCGTCACTGTTTATGAAGTGTGTGTGTGTGACCTTCAATCCAAGTGTAGTCTTGTAAGCTAATCTGCTTGTGTGTGTGTGTGTGTGTGTTTGGGTTAGCCTGCTTGAAACGAATCAAGTACTGTGCAGAGGCTCTCGACGCAGTCTATGACTCAGCAGAAATGCAGTCAGTCATCGTCTCCCATCACCCGCGCAGCCCCACTGCAATCAAGCTGTGGACGCAGCACGTCGGCGGGGAAGATTCATGGTGCTGGCGTACCGCGCCGTCTCACCTCGGAGTCAAACACCCCGGCGGCGCGGGCAGAGCTCATCCTTGCTGACGGAGACGCCATGGCAGAATAGAGAAATCTTTGTTCACCAGCTGTCCCTGATTTTACAAACATTTTATACACCTCCCCCCACCTTTCCCCTTTTCTTCTAAAGTACATCCTGTTTTTGCAAAGTTCTTGGCTAGGAGAACCTGCTCAAACTCTGGTCCGGAGCTTGCTATAGCTATTCAGGGTCACGCGTCATGTGTGTTTAATCAAAATTCAATTACTGTGCCGCACCACGCTCCAAAACCCCACAGCCCAGGTTATGAAGTATGATGAAACAGGCCCCGGCCCTAATTGGTTCAGTATGGAGCCAATATCTCCCTAGCATGTTATGATAAATAGCTTCCTGTGCTGGAGGTATGTGAGTCCAGCGTCTCCTTCCTTCTTTCTCGTGTTCTATCTTTCCACACGTTTCCTAAATCACTCTGATCAGTCCGGTGGGATGCAGGTCAAGGTCGTGGTGATTTTGGAGTCAGGCGTGTTGTGAGCTCTGCAGCGGTGCTGTCATGTCTCATTGCTGCTTGATTTACAGTCTGATTGCTTTAGAGTTTAAGCCATGATCTGATTGTATTACCTATGCATATGAAAAAAGTACTAAAAGTTGTTTTTGGGGGGCACAGAACCAAGGTAGCACTATAGTTCCTTACAAAAATTTCAAAGTACCATAGTATTACCTGATTATCTGATACCATTGCTGTATAGTACCACAATGTACTGTGTTTTTTTTTTTTTTTACACTGATAATTGATAAATTTATAATAAGAACCATTATTAATAATAAAACCTATAATGCCCCTTTCACAAGATGTAGGCTAATATAAGCCTCTGGTGTCACCAGAATGTGTCTGTGAAGTTTCAGTTCAAAATACCCCACAGATCATTTATTATAGCTTGTCAAATTTGCCCCTATTTGGGTGTGAGCAAAAACACACCATTTTTGTGTGTGTTCCTTTAAATGCAAATGAGCTGCTGCTCCCGGCCCACTTTCCAGAAGAGGGCGGAGCTTTAACAGCTCATGCTTCGGTTGCTGGAGAATTACAAAGCTGGAGAATCTCACGCAGCCAAAATGATGATTGTCAGTAACAATGTTCAGCCTTATATTGTTTAACCGGAGTCGGACACTGATGGAGAGACTCAGGAAGAAGTTACAACTTTTAGAATGCATCTGGACGTTTCTGAACGGTTAGTGGATAAATTTATGTAGTTGCTGTGGAGTTGATTCAAGTAGCATGTGCCGTCACGTTAATCTTTTGTGCAAATCCAGTGTTGAATTGACCCATCATTTGTGAAGCAGTCCGGCGTAAAATGACAGCATGGCAAAAACACTCTACTACAACAACTCTTCCTCTTCTCTAAAGCAGCCCAACATGGCCTCGCCCCCTTTGTTGCAGTTTTCAGGGGCAGGGTTTATGTAAATTTTAGGGCTAGTGATGTCACTAACCCGGGAAGAAGCTCGTTGTAGTCCCTATCAGCCGTTTGTTGAAGTCCTTAAACAGTGAATTCTTTAAAAGAAAATATCTCCCTTTGTATTGAACTTTGAGCGTCATAACTTTGCAGATGTTGTTTATGCTCAAACAGCAACATTACACACACACTAAAGTTAAAAAAGTGAAATCATAATCAAGGACCTATTTAAAATAGAAAATAGTTATTTAGAATTGTAATAATATTTCACAATATTACAGTTTTTACTGTGTTTTTGAACACATTCAGCCTTGGTGAGCAGAAGAGACTTTAAAATCTTTTGACTGCCATAATTTATGTGTATATATATATATATATATATATATATATATATATATATATATATATATATATATATATATATATATACACAAATGTATTTCTTCTATAATAAGACACACACTTATTAAATATGTGTTTATATAAACTATGATGGTATTACCATGGTACCACCACAATATTTTTTTGTAAGACTTAGCAGCTTCTAACATTTATTTCAAACTAAACTAATGTGAATGCAATCTGATATTCAGAGTAATCTACTTACCCAAGATGAATATCCCGAGACCTCATCCAGACTGCATTGGTCATCCCAAAAGTCAATATGAAATCATCAATGACCCTATTTATTTTCTTAATTCAGTTCCTGGTCTTATTGTGCATGATTCATCAGTGCACATTATTCTAGAGAGAAAAATGTTTGTCTTTGTGATCTTTTTTCAAAGTGTAATCAATGTGACTAATCACTTTATATCCGCAAGAAAAAGCCGTTGTGACAATGCTGATTGGCTGATGGCACCACAAGAACACACAAGAGTTGCGAATATAAGTCCATAAAGTCTTACATATTTTTCTCTTAAATTTCACTCGGATTATGAAAGTTAAATGGTTTCATGTAGGCTTTAAAACCTTTGAAACGACTAAAAGTTGACACATTTTTTATTGAAATACACTCAGGTTGTCATCACGAGTGTGTCTGTTAGTGAAAGCGACGCCCACTCGCTCTGATATTGGCAGAGGAAGACCTTCTTTCACAAGCACACACATCTACTGCCGCCCCACCTCCACCATCCCAGCATGCCCACCCAGGTTACACGAGCCCATGAAATTACAGTTGTGTCGCTTGGAACCGAAAGTGTCAAGAGGAATTAATGATAAGGTGACAGGCTTCACGAAATGGTGATTGAGAAATAAATAAATATCGAGGCCAGACCTTTCCAACCCCCCTCCTCTAATCCTTTATTTTAATTTTCACGTTTGGCGCTGGCGTGTCACCCGATAAGCCTGTCCAATATTCTCACACTGGCTCAGCCGTGAGTTTCTCAGCTGATGCTCTGCTTCCCTGCCAGGATGGACGGGCACCGCCTGGCATTTGGAGAGCTCGTGTGTTCCAGAAGGTTTGAGTGTGTGTGGGGCACACACTTTTTTGATCTTAAAAATGTATTAGTAAATGTTGAGATTAAAATGAACTAAAATTGATAAATGCTAAAATATTGTTCATTGATAGTTTAACTAATGCAGTTAACTAATGTTAACAAATGAAACCTTATTGTAAAATGTTACCAATTTATTAAACAATTTCTTAGTGAAAAACTGTAAATAAATACCAAAAAAGTTTGTGTGAGGGTTAGTTTACCTCATTATTTCTTTTTTTTTTTTCATTTTTAACTTTTTTCTTTTTTTTTTCTTTTGTCAATTCACTTCCTGCAGACTGAGAAAAATTTAACAAAGTATATATTATTATTAAATATTATAATTAGCATAATAAAATTTTATTTAATATTTATTTATTTTAAAAATTTTATATTTAAATATAGTGTAATAAAATATGTATTATTTTAGTTTTAATTATAATTGTAATATTTGTATAATTATTATATTACTTATTAAAAAATATTTAAATATACAACATTTAGAACACTAAAAATGTAAAAATGAAAGAAAGGGTTTGTGTGAGGGTTAGTTTTACTGGTCATTATTTCTTTTAGGTTTTGCTTCTTTTTTTAAGATTTATTTTTGCAATTTTTTGCTTTTATTATGATAGGACAGTAAGTAGACAGGAAGCGAAGTGGGAAACAGAGAAGGGGACGGGATCGGGAAAGGTCCGCAAGCCGGGACTCAAACTCTGGTCTTCTTTTACTTTAATTATATTTTAATATTTGTATAATTATTATATTACTGTTCTGAAAATATTATAAATGTATTTTAATTATAAATTCAATACTTTTATAATTATTATATTGATACTTTAATAATTAAAAATTGTATTGTAAATTAATTAAAAATTGTATAAATAAATAAATATTCAATGTAGTCTCAATTGAGGCTGTATTCTTTTGATTTGAGCACATTATAAATGTCATAGAAAACACCCTAGCATCTTGCCGGCATCTTTTACATGTGCAAAAAATGTAAGTATATACTCATTTATTGTGTAAAATTGTGTTATATGGTGACACTGCAGGTCACTGCGGTCATCGTGATGATATGTCATGTGAACTGCCTGTATATTCGCTGTACAGTCTCGGAATAATGTCTGAGCATAATCAGCCACACAGCCATAACCGTAATGGCTCAGCACAAGGACTCCGTACACGCACACAGAGAAAGCCCACATGTAAGACCCTGACTCAACTCTACGAGGAAAGAGTCTTATCTGGCTGTTGGATGTAATCCGCTCCATGTCTGCCAATCCACTTAAAACAGGGCAGTCTGCGTGAAATGAACAGCACCTGTTCAGCAACACCTCTTCCTCTCGCTGCCCAGCCAGTCAGTGAGTTTACACACAGGTTTCGAGTTTGTGAGTTTGTATATGTGTGGTTTGCACCTCTCTAATCTCCCTCAGATATCCGTCCTCATGGAAGCAACTCACACGAGGCCCGTGAGTCACTATCCCGGATCATTGCAAACACTAATGGTTTGTGCATTACAGCATTTGGCATCCATCTGATGAAATGCAATGAAGAGACAAGAAACAATGAGTAAGGCTGAAAAGATGTGAATGGCTCCTGTTAATAAGATAAATGCTGAAAAGTGTCCCGGGGATCACAGTAGGCTCATTGCGAGGATCGCTTGGCCGGTGAAGAGGCGTTAAACACAGGTTTGTGAGCGTCCAACAAAGCTATCAGGAAACAGTTGGAGACCACTCATAAACCAGTTCACTCTTATTACAGGCTCAGAAAATGATAGAGAGTTCAGTTGTTTCATTTCATGAGATTTGTTGATGAGAAAAGCACAGTTTTCTACTATTTTCTAAATAGTTTCTGTGTAAAAGATGCCAGGGGGTTGCTATACTGACTCAAGTCAAAAAAAAAAAAAAAAAAAAGCCCACAAATGTCTTTCTATGATATTCTGGCCTCTAAATATGGCTCAGTTTCTATCTTTCAATGTAAATCTTGGGAATTTTCATCAATTTTATTGTCTGTCAGCCGAAAATCCTACGTCTGAATGCTTAGAAAAGGCAAAAAAAAAAAATTTGAAAAATTATTTGAGGCATCATTCATGCACACACACAGGTTTGTTTTTGTGAATTGTGGGGACATTCCATAGGCGTAATGGTTTTTATACTGTACAAACCGTATTTTCTGTCGCCCTACACCAACCCTACACCTAAACCTACCCATCACAGAAAACTTTGCACATTTTTACTTTCTCAAAAAAACTCACTCTGTATGATTTATAAGCCTTTTGAAAAATGATGACATGGGGTAATGTCCTCATAAGTCACCCTCTCCTTGTAATACCTATGTCATACCCATGTCATTATACAAATTTGTGTCCTGGTATGTCACAAAAACACGCACACACACACGCACACACATTATATATTTACAATTTACGTTTTATATATTTTTTCATTTAATTACATTTAATTTGTCATAACAGAATGCTTTTAATTGACCCTTTTTAGATAATTTATTTGTTTATAATAACATCTAATTTTATTATATTTTCATTAATTTTCCTTCTTTTTCTTTTTTTTTTTTGCTATAACAGCAGTCATAAGATGCCTGAGCAGACTGAAGTACTGCTCTTCATTTGACCTATAGGAGGCAGTGTTTCTACACTTTGTCAAAAGTAAGAGGTCTCTTGGCCTCAGTCCTGCTTTGTTCCAGCGTCCCGTCGTATGTCAACCAAAGGGGATTTATAGAGCGCTGTGAGGAAGACAAGTCCAATATATGAGACACCTCATATAACAACATCCTCCATTTGAACAATTAAGGGCACAATGGCAAAAGCCTTCGGACTAAAAAGGATGCACTTGGTATATGACAACACGCTCACACGCGCTGCCACTATCCAAATGGAATGATACTGCACAAAAGCGCCAAACACTGACTCTATTGACTGCTCATCGGTGCCGTAACTCAATCGGGGTGCAAACGGGTGGTGGGATGGGGGCGAGATATGGAGAGACGGGTAGGGCTCTCATTTGTCAGGCCGCAGTGCATCAGTGGAGCGTGAACGGCTCACACAAACCATGAGGGCTCGGCACCAACACCCTGCACCCGCTGTCAGGGTGCCGTCACAGTCCCGGCCCCAGGCATGGGGGAGGGTTAAGAGCCAAGGCCACTGGGAGAGTTAATGATGCCTGACCAGAGGGACACGCACACACACACTCACACCTGCTTGGTGTCCTCCACCGCTGTGCATCACTCCCTCAGATAGGAAGATCCTGTTCAGGATACTGCTGATGTGGACTGTGCTGAGTTTTGGGATTTTGCTGCAATGTCTCAGGTTTTGTTCACTGAGAGGGATTCTGCTACTGCAAAAAAGCAGTAAGAGAGGACAGGAAGTTTATCAGACAACTAAAATCACCTGCAGTTCGTTATGTAGCAGAAGCAAAACTTGCTGATTTCAGAATCGCATAAAACCATACTACTCCTCCCATAGAAAGACATGGTAAGAGTAATACACTAGTACGCAGTTCCGAATTCAGCAACGGTGAGTATGGAATCTTGTTTCTGCCACACAGAATCAAAAAATAAAATGATAATTGTGACTTTTTGACTTCTTTCTTGCAATTGTGAGTTTATATCTCACAATTCTGACTTTTTTGCAAGATATAAGGTCTGAATTTTGTGGGAAAGAGTCAGAACTGTGAGATATAAACTCACAATTGTGAGAAAAAAAGTCAGAATTGCGAAATGCAATTACTTTTTTCATTATGTGGCGGAAACAAGCTTTCCTAAAATGATAATACAAAAAAGAGGTAAAAAATAAGGCCTGTTTCATGTTAACTATTTTGCAATTACCGTAACGATTCTGAACTGTAAAGCCTTCTCGTGCTTGTAGAACTTGTAAGTGTAAATGGTTATTTTCTGAGAGCTACAACTTGTACCACATGCAGCTGTACCACCTGACCACTGCAGATTTAAGGTGTGTTTGACTTGAAGTGCCGCTGTGCAGACCAGGGTGCCAGGTTTGTGTAACAAAACCAGCCCAAGCATTCCAGGGTGTAAAAACTAAGTTTGATGGACTTAAAAAAAAAACAGCTTGCAGCAAAAGTGTAAAAGTAGCCTAATTCCACAGGAAAACTGGATTTGTCAACACTGGTGCAGACCGAACGGTGTATGATGGTACCGCAAGAGTGATCGAAAGCATACAGAGCTTTATTTGCTGTTATTATGACATGGTGTGAAAGCAGCATAAATCTGGACATTTTAAGTAGTTTATAGTATAAGTGTGAAATCATAATGCAAGAATTGTGAAAAAAGCTTAATAAATGAAATAAAGGTGCTGTTTGTAACGGTTAAGACATTCAGGCAGGTAAAGGAGCAGGCTGGGAAGTGGATCCATGTGCAGGTTAAGGTTTATTAAAATAATCCACAAGATCATAGAACACAAAGTAACTGGCATAAACAATGAAAACACAGAACAGGAGGAAACACGATAAACCAGAGTATGTACATTCAACGACTAACAGAGAACAAGTGAAACAGGGCTATATATACACGTAGGGGAAGCCAAGCTTAACAAGGTGACTGACTATGTCCAGGTGCCGGTGATTAGTTGTCATGGACATTAACAATGGTGGCTATGGTAACAAACAAGGCAGGCAAAACAAGGGAAACAGGAACTAAATTCAGGAAGTGAACACAGAAACAATTGTAAAGGATATTTTAACTTAAAAGTCCAAAAACTAAACAGGGGAACAACATTAGGATCATGACAGGGGACCCCCCCCCCAAAACAGTCCAGGAGGGAGGTGGAGCGGAGGCAGAACAGGAGGAGGGAAGGCGGGCCAGACCCGTGGAGTAAAAGAGGGCCTGGAGACTGTGGCAAAGCAGGGAACCAGGGAGGAGCAAGCTGAACAAATGACCAGGGTGGAGCAGGTTGAGCAGACGGCCAGGGCGGAAAAGGCTTGATAGGTAGCCAGGGCGGAGCATGCTTGATAGACGGCCAGAGTGGAGCAGGCCGGGCAGATGATCAGGGTGGTGCAGGCTGAGCAGGTGGCCAGAGCAGTGCAGGCTGAGCAGGTGGCCAAGGTGGCTTAGGCTGAGCAAGAAGGGCTGAAGACCACCTCAGCGATGCTGGAGACCACCACGGCGGAGCAGATGACCACTGCAGCAGATCAGACGGGACTGAAAACCCCCATGGCAGATCAGAAGACCACCACAACAGCGCAGACAGGATGATGACCTCCATGGTGGATCTAGAGACGTTGATAACCACCTCAGCAGATTAGGTAAAACTGAAACAAAGCACAGAGAGGTAAGCATTGGCCACAGGGGCCGTGTCAGAGCAGGCAGGGAGCTTGAGGGCATCCTCCATGGACATAACGGGACATGGCCTCAGTGGTCAGCTCAGGGCTGACAGAAAGTTCATGGATGACCTCTGCGGTCATGTCGAGGCAGACAGGAAGATCAGGTACCACCTCTGTGGTCTCGTTGAGGCAGACAGAAAGTTCCGATATGACCTCTGTGGTCTCAACAGTGGCTGGACTCTGGGACAGGAGCGAACTCTGGAGTGGACTCATGGACTGAGGTGGACTCTGGAGCAGACTCATGGGCTGGAGTGGGCTCTGAAGCAAACTCATGGGCTGGAGTGGGCTCTGGAGCGAACTCATGGGTTGGAGCAGTAGTGTCTGTGAAAGCTTGAAGTTCTGGTGTGGTGGCCATCTTGGCTGATGACACTGGCATGGCGACCATCTTGGCTGATGACTCTGGCATGGTGGGTATCTTAGCTGATGACTCTGGTATGGTGGCCATCTTGGCTGAAGGCTTAGGTGTGGCGGGCATGTCGTGAACAGGCTCTGGTAGGGAAACCACAGGACGGGAAGGTACAGAAAACACAGGACTAGCGATCATCAGAACTGGGCAGGTGTGGAGCTCCGTGGCCACTGGAACTTGGTGCTTGGTTCAACAACTGACAGCGAACAAGTGAAACACAAGGCTATATATACACGCAGGGGCAGCCAAGCTTAACAAGGTGACTTACTAGGACAGGTGCCGGTGATTAGTTGTCATGGACATTAATAATGGTGGCTATGGTAACAAACAAGGCAGGCAAAACAAGGGAAACAGGAACTGAATACAGGAAGTGAACATAGAAACAATGGTAAAGGACATTTCAACTTAAAACTAAACAGGGGAACAACACTGGGATCATGACACTGTTACTGATTTAGCCATTTTGGTAACTTCAACCTCACACCATCTCTCAATGAAACCCCGCTCTCTAAACGCATGTCAACCGACCTGATGTGTGATCTAGAATGCACAGAATGATTGACAGGCAGAGAATGACTATCTAGATTTCTGACATGATTTTTTAAAAATCACAGCAATGTGGTCTATATTACTGAAGCAGTCTTCCCATTCATCTCAGTAAGAGTTGCTTTGCTATACAGTATCTCACAGAAGTGAGTACACCCCTCACATTTTTGTAAATATTTTATTATATCTTTTCATGTGACAACACTGAAGAAATGACACTTTGCTACAATGTAAAGTAGTGAGTGTACAGCTTGTATAACAGTGTAAATTTGCTGTCCTCTCAAAATAACTCAACACACAGCCATTAATGTCTAAACCACTGGCCACAAAAGTGAGTACACACCTACGTGAAAATGTCCAAATTGGGCCCAAAGTGTCAATATTTTGTGTGGCCACCATTATTTTCCAGCACTCCCTTAACCCTCTTGGGCATGGAGTTCACCAGAGCTTCACAGGTTGCCACTGGAGTCCTCTTCCACTCCTCCATGACAACATCACAGAGCTGGTGGATGTTAGAGAACTTGCACTCCTCCACCTTCCATTTGAGGATGCCCCACAGATGCTCAATAGGGTTTAGGTCTGGAGACATGCTTGGCCAGTCCATCACCTTTACCCTCAGCTTCTTTAGCAAGGCAGTGGTCATCTTGGAAGTGTGTTTTTGGTCGTTATCATGTTGGAATCCAATATGTTGGATCATGCTCTGCTTCAGTATGTCACAGTACATGTTGGCATTCATGGTTCCCTCAATGAACTGTAGCTCCCCAGTGCTGCCAGCACTCATGCAGCCCCAGACCATGACACTCCAACCACCATGCTTGACTGTAGGCAAGACACACTTGTCTTTACCCCTCACCTGGTTGCCGCCACACACGCTTGACACCATCTGAACAAAATAAGTTTATCTTGGTCTCATCAGACCACAGGACATGGTTCCAGTAATCCATGTCCTTAGTCTGCTTGTCTTCAGCAAACTGTTTGCTGGCTTTCTTGTGCATCATCTTTAGAAGAGGCTTCCTTCTAGGATGACAGCCATGCAGACCAATTTGATGCAGTGTGCGGCGTATGATCTGAGCACTGACAGGCTGACCCCCCACCCCTTCAATCTCTGCAGCAATGCTGGCAGCACTCATACATCTATTTCCCAAACACAACCTCTGGATATGACGCTGAGCATGTGCACTCAACTTCTTTGGTCGTCCATGGCGAGGCCTGTTCTGAGTGGAACCTGTCCTGTTAAACCACTGTATGGTCTTGGCCACCGTGCTGCAGCTCAGTTTCAGGGTCTTGGCAATCTTCTTATAGCCTACGCCATCTTTATGTAGAGCAACAATTCCTTTTTTAGATCCTCAGAGAGTTCTTTGCCATGAGGTGCCATGTTGAACTTCCAGTGATCAGTATGAGAGAGTGAGAGCGATAACACCAAATTTAACACACCTGCTCCCCACTCACACCTGAAACCTTGTAACACTAATGAGTCACATGACACCGGGAAGAGAAAATGGCTAATTGGGCTAAATTAGGACATTTTCACTTAGGGGTGTACTCACTTTTGTGGCCAGCAGTTTAGACATTAATGGCTGTGTGTTGAGTTATTTTGAGGGGACAGCAAATTTACACTGTTATACAAGTTGTACACTCACTACTTTACATTGTAGCAAAGTGTCATTTCTTCAGTGTTGTCACATAAAAAGATATAATAAAATATTTACAAAAATGTGAGGGGTGTACTCACTTCTGTGAGATACTGTACATCTTACATCAGTATAATACACAACTACTTCTGAATGGAGAAAGATGCCTTTCCAGCTGTTTAGTTACATTATCAACTAGCGGGGGTTAACAGAGTCATGCTAACATGCCAAACCTTGACTTTGTGGTCTACAGAGACAGGTGTATTTTCTCAAAAAGACCTATTTCTGTGATATCTCAGGTAGCAGGCATATTTTATGTGTGTTATCCTTTAATCTAGCTCAAGATGAATAGCATAAGAGAGTAGACATTCAAATAAACAGAGAGATGTCTCTGTGCTCTTCAGCTGTGTTTACAGTGGACTGGATTCAGGTTGGATCTAGGCTGACCGCAGCAGGGATCCCTTCTCGCTAGAATATCACCCAAAGTGGACATAATTACCGGCCAGCTGGCTTGAGGTTTTAAAAGCATACGTAAATATACAGTGAAATTGACGTTGTGTGGGTCATCCGCCTATAAATCAAGGCAAACACATATACACAAACTGTCAGACGCTGGACCGAGGTTCATGCTGGTGTGAGTTTTTTGAGGGATTCTGTTGTGAATAAATACAGAAGGGTTCAGTTGTCCATCTTTAGCGTAACGTGGGAACACATTACATTTTTAGCCCAGGCAACGCAGTTCAATTAAACATTTAAAGAACGTCGCTGTGGCTGAATTGTTTTTGAAAGCAATTACTAAAAAGCAAATACAGGAACTATCCTGCAAGCGAATGCATTTGAACACATTTTTAAAGTTGTCATGAAACAGAAGTTGTGATAGGCTTTTCTTCCGGATTGTGATGTACACCAATTAGGCATAACATTATGACCACCTTCCTAATATTGTGTTACTCCCACTTTTGCTGCCAAAACAGCCCTGACCTGTTGAAGCATGGACTCCACTAGACCGCTGAAAGGTGTACTGGCACCAAGATGTTAGCAGCAGATCCTTTAAAGGGGACCTATTATGCAAAATTCACTTTTGCATGGTGTTTGGACATAAATGTGTGTTGGCAGTGTGTGTACTCAACCACCCTATAGTGATAAAAATCCACCCACCCAAATCATAAACAGTGTCTCCCAACGACCTGTTTTCAGCCATGGTGCTAATGTGACGTCACATTAGCCACAGGCCATGCTCACGAATGTTGACAAACACTGCCGTTTTAACATAGAACCGCCCTGAGCAAGTTCACAGCGAGTTGTACACAGTCCGCCATTACTGCACTGACGAGAATGTCTCCCAAGCGTTTTAGGTGTTCTGGAGCTGGATGGATTAATCCACATAGCTCTCTCCATTTACTCCCGAAATCTGAGCCACTGAAGACGAGGTGGATTAATTTTGTATTCGAAGAAAATGCTCCCTCAACTCTACCGAAATTCGTTTATGTCTGTGCGAATCATTTTACACCAGACTGCTTTGTGAATGAGGGTCAGTATAAAGCAGGTTTTGCACAAAAGTTGCTCCTGAAGGATGGAGCAGTGCCAACTGTTCGTGATCCAGCTACACCTCCAGAAGAAGTAAGTATCACGCGTTTGTTTTCCAAATTGCCTTTCTGAAAGAGCCTCTTGGCACTCAGTAAGGCTAATGTTGCTAAAGCTACCATTGTCTGTCTGTTTTCACTGATGCTGCCTGGTACCAGAATGATTGTTAATAGGAATGTGGTAGTTAAAAATTGCACCTGAAAGCAACGTGAAGTCGATCGCTTGAATTTGTCAAGCTCATAATCATATGTGGGACTTATAAAGTTTGTGATAGCATGCGATGGTACCATGAGACCAGCTATGTTGTTATTTTTTGTCACGCCGTGCTCCACGTCTGTGTAATCTTACAACAGTTCCCACACAAACACCTACAGCGAGTGACTGAACATGCTCATCGATTATTTAAAGTTATCTCCATATGAACTACATAAAAACATCTACTAACCATTCAGAAACTTTCTGTTGCATTCTATGTGTTGTCACTTCTTCTACAGTCTCTCTTTCACTGTCTGATTCCGGTTCATACATATCTGGCTGAACACCACTACTTGCAGTTTCCTACATTTTCATAGCATGAGAGTGTCATGTTTTGTTATTGCTGTCAAAGGGGGGCGGGAGCACCAGCTCATTTGCATTTAAAGGGACAAACACAAAAACAGTGCGTTTTGGCTCATACGCTAAACGTGGCAATTTCAACAAGCTATAAAAATTATCTGTATGGTATTTTGAGCTAAAACTTCACATACACACTCTGGGGACATCAGAGACTTATTTTACATCTTGTAAAATGGGGCTTAATAGGTCCCCTTTAAGTCCTGTAAGTTGCGAGGTGGGGCCTCCATGGATCGGACTTGTTCGTTCAGCACAACCCACAGATGCTCGATTGGATTGACATCTGGGGAATTCGGAGGCCAAGTCAACACCTCCAACTTGTTGTTGTGCTCCTTAAACCATTCCTGAACCATTTTTGCTTTGTGTCAGGGCGCATTATCCTGCTGAAAGAGGCCACAGCCACCAGGGAATTCTGTTTCCATGAAAGGGTATACATGGTCAGCAGCAATGCTTAGGTAGGTGGTACGTGTCAAAGTAACATCCACATGGATGGCAGGACCCAAGGTTTCCCAGCAGAACATTGCCCAAAGCATCACACTGCCTCCGCCGGCTTGCCTTCTTCCCATAGTGCAACCTGGTGCCATGTGTTCCCCAGGTAAGCGACACACACACCCGGCCATCCACATGATGTAAAAGAAAACGTGATTCATCAGACCAGGTCACCTTCTTCCATTGCTCCTTGGTCCAGTTCTGATGCTCACATGCCTGATGCTCAAAGGCACTGTTGGCTCTTTCTGCAGTGGACAGGGGTCAGCATGGGCACCCTGACTGGTCTGCGGCTATGCAGCCCCATACGCAACAAACTGCGATGTTCTGTGTATTCTGACACCTTTCTATCAGAACCAGCATTAACTTCTTGCGCAATTTGATCTACAGTTGCTCGTATGTTGGATCGGACCACACGGGCCAGCCTTCACTCCCCAAGTGCATCAATGAGCCTTGGGCACCCATGACCCTGTCGCCTGTTCACCACTGTTCTTTCCTTGGACCACTTTTGATAGATACTGACCACTGCAGACCGGAAACACCCCACAAGAGCTGCAGTTTTGGAGATGCTCTGACCCAGTCATCCAGCCATCACAATAGGACAGAGCTTGATTTTGCAGCCGAAAGCTGGTCATTTCAATAGGAATTCATGCAATCTGGTTGAAATAATTCCCCACGCCTGCTGCGTTTAATCAACAGAAAGCTACGACTTCTGTGTGAGCTGTGCTTCATACATCACTACACTATTGACAATAAATGAAGGTCCTTTTTGCCTGTGAAATTTCACCAAAATATTGCTGATACAAAGGCTCATTTAATGTGTGCAAAGCGACAAAAGCTTAATTGCTGTGTTGATTCATAACACAGATGCTAAAACATGACAACTAAACACCGCTGGACGGAAATCACCACATGGATTACCATCACCAGTGGGTTTACATAAGGACACTTTGAAGGGACTTTTCAGCATGTCGACTTACAGATGTATTTTGTTATGTGCCAAAAGCAAGCATGAGACAGAATAATAATCACTGAAAGGTTCCAGCCAAGGTCATGCCTCAAATATAAACTTCACGCAAATAACCGACCACATTATTCACCAAACGCACAGCACATGGAGAATTGAGTGAGATCATGTTTCCCCGAAGTCCGTTCGCTGGGCCTCAGCACCTGCCAGAATTCACACTTTCCCCTTTCTCCCCATCCCAGCACCATTAAGCAATGGGAAGCCATTGATTGTCGCCCCGGTTCTAAAACACTGGTGGCAATTAAAGGGTCTCGTGCTGCGTCCGTGCCTTAGGCGACTCATTGTCATTCAGTGTCCAGCAGGACCATCAGACCCCAGTGTGACCAATACTTCTCTCCTCCTGACCAACTCTTTGATTAATGCTAATTTCTCGGTGGACGGCAGGGCTGTAATCCCGCTCGCTAATTACCCGCTCGTTATGGGGCCAGGCGTGGTTCGGGCCCTCCATCACCCTGGGCTTTGTTACCTCGGCTTTAGCTGTGGCCAGGGGAGGTGTGGATGCCTCCATGCCTATTCATGTATCACATTAGTGGGCTGGACTCAATACTGGACTCCTCTGAGGGGTATTATTCAAGTAATGTGTGATACACTGACCAGAAACTGGGTAATTTATCCAATGAGGGACTTAGAAATAAAAAAAACAGCCATTTGGCAAAGGGGTATGGTAGTATGTGATATAAGCCATAGTACAGTATGTATAAAATATAGATGTGCATTTGAGAGGGAAATGTGATATACATTCCATTAGTCATTATTATAGGTTATTAAATAAACCCCAACGTGAATAGCAGATAAATAAATAAATATAAAATATCGATTTGAGTTTGAAGCTTTATCTGAGAAGAAAATAGATAAAAGTTAGTGTAAACGATGTTTGGTTTTTCGTTTGGTTCTCGCACATGCATTCATCATACCAAAAAACTTTGACACAGTTTCTTTCTTCTATTCCTTCAGCAAAACCAGCGTGAAACAGACTGCGTGACCAATACAGACCGACTCCCAAATGAGGGCCAGTTCTTTTTGTAGTGAATAAAAACACACAGCGCAACCAGTGTAGTGCGATTCCCAAAGAAATGACTGTAATGAGCCAGTTCTTGAATGACTCTAATGAATCGGTTCTGTTGTATTGAATTAACAACAAACAGCACAATCCGATTCTCAAACAACTCTAATGAACCGGCTCTTTTTGCCATGGATCAAAAACATACAGAGCAACCAGTGGAGTCCACTCTTGAACGAATGAGTCTAATGAGTAGGTTTTATTTAGTAAATCAAAAATGTAGTACAGCACAACCTGTGTATTGTGATTATCGAACAAATGAATCTAATGAGTCGGTTCTATTTAGCAAATCAAAAACATACAGCACAATCACAGTCTTAAAAATAAAGGTTCCAAAGAGGGGGTGAGGTGGTGGTGTTGGGTGTGTGTGGTTTTTTCTTAGTTTGAAGAACATTTTAATAATCTAAAGAACCTTTTTTCCACTATAAAGTACGTTTTGTAGAAAAGAACTGCTTTCATGAATGGTTCGTCATTGATGCCAATTAAGAAAGTTTTTAAAGTGCAGTTTAGTGCGATTCCCGAACAAATGACTCCAATGAGCCAGCTCTTAGTGAATCAAACACCTACAGCAACTAACTGTGAGAGTGACTGACTGTATTTTTTTAATGGCTATTATTCATTTAGTTGAGTATTTTGTAAATATTAATGAATAAAAGAGATTACAATGTAGCCTAATGCGTTTTTAAGTGAATTCAGTTGAGTATTATGGACATTTCTGCTGAGAGTTTACCGCTTTTGACTTTGATACGAGACAGTTGGAGAGACTGTAATGGCAGAAGCACTCATTTATTTTAGGATTTGGCCAGACCGCTGGCCCGCTGTTATGCCAGACAGCACATCTAATTCTTCCAATTGACAGAACTGACACGAACCATTGACACTGACGATGAAAGTTCAAAAGAATCGAAGAAAGAGACGCAGCAAAAAAATAAATAAAAACAGACAAACTAAGTGACGGCAAAGCAGAGGAAGAGTAGACAAAACAGAGGAAATCTTGGACAAGAGAGGCCTGAAGTGGCTACAAGCTGTTCCACTGATCTCCACATGAATGTCCCTTTTTTTGAAAACCCTGGTCTGCAATTTCCAGTTTAATAGCAGTGCCTGAGGCGATAATATGATAATAGGCTTGCTATCACCCAGGGCGAACTTTTCTCTGCCACGGAGAGGCCTGCCCCGTCCTGCCGGGAGCCTTTTGATTAACGAGCCACGGTAATCCCGGACACGCAGCACGGACTTGGGACAGGAGCTTTCATTTGTGTGCTGAACACAAAAGGCACAGGTGTAATTGTTGCTTTGCCGCCAGTGATTAGCCTAATACTTTTTAGACGCCACATCCCACACGACTGAAATTAACTTAACCATCTTATATAACGCCATAGTGAAATTTAAACAAACAAATGAAGAAAAATAAGCTTTGACTGCCTTTGTCTCCCTTTGGATTTACATTTTTGCCAAATCTCGGACCCCTTTTCCTGAATTATTTATTTAAACTTCAGACCTCCACCTTCTGTCTGTGAGAAAAATAGACTTGTTTTAACATGTTTTGGTCGCTATCGCTATAAACAGTTCATCCAGTCATGAGGGGACATCTGTTGTGAATTTCAGGATGACGACACCCTGCAGTTCATGATGACGGCTTGTGGAAACGCAAACATCAAGTGTCCCTCTTTTCTGATTACACACGCAATCAGAAATTCGGTTATCACACGTTCTATCAGAACATCCAAGGGAGTAGTATTTGTGTCGTCAATAGGCTACTAAACTGAGACCAGATTTTTGAGCCTAGGCAATTTTTGCGTTTTGGCACTCATTTGTAAGTACATTGACATTTTCAGTTTACATTTTTCCTGAAATAATTGTGCACTTTAATGATATGAATAGAAATGATAATTTCCCACACTGCAATCTCAAAGGTCCAAAATCCCCTATTCTGTCAAATATGTTCTGACTGGCTGTGACTGTTTTTGCTTTTATTGTGGACAAACAAGCTACAAAAAAGTAGCCGCTGGATCTTGTTACATCATTCTTGCTTAGGATGTGGCTTAAAGGTGCAATGCATACATTTTAGAAGGATCTACTGAACGAAATGCGATATAATATACATAACTATGTTTTCAGTGGTGTATAAAGACCTTACATAATGAACCGTTATGTTTTTATTACCGCGGGTCCCCTTACAAGGTAAGTCGCCATTTTGCGCTGACATGTTTCTACAGTAGCCTTAAATGGACAAACAGCTCTACAGAGCTCGTTCGCTTGATTGGCTGCTGTCTCAGACGATGACATCTTTGTCCTGTGTTGGCCACCGTAGCTTCTCTATATTGCAATTCTCAACCCCACCGCTAGATGCCGCTAAAATTGACACATTGCACCTTTAAAATGGAAAAAAAAGAGAAAAAAATGGAACCAATGGAACAAAACTAAATGAATTTATATTCAAAATATGTTTTCTAAAAACAAATAGCCTACTACGTTATGCTCATTTTGTTTCTTAATGCAAGTGTTTCCAGTGTTGGGGGAAGTTACTTTTTAAACTAATAGGTTACAATATTGTGTTACTCCCTAAAAAAGTAACTTATTGTGTTACTTTTTTATGGAAAGTAATGTGCTGTGTTACTTTTGTGTTAGTTTTTCCTCACCTGGGCTGCGCTCGATTGTTTGTCTTTTAATAACAAAAAAACAAAAGTTCTGTTTTTGGCAAATGTAAAGGTCCTTTCACACCAAAAGCTTCAAAATGAATAAGCTTCAGGGTGAATTCAGATTCACACCTATACAGTAGAGGGCGCAGCTCAAACAAACCTTTCAGCTGTGCTGCCATTCTGGACTGCAGAAGAACAAGAAGCAGAAGAAGAAAGTTCAACGTTCTTACTTAAAAATGAAACACAAATGTGAAAGTCATTTTTGCTTTTGGTATGGTTGAATTGAATCATTAAAGGTCAGCTGCAAAGACATTGGTTAATAAAGTGAGATTAAATACATAAAGTATATTTTTGTTATTTAACATTTAATTATTGCAGGTTTGCTTAATATTCAGAGTTTTCATTTCACTGTTTTTATTCATTTTGAGGAATACTGAATCTGTTTTTGTGCAAATGAGATGAGTAAATGCACGTTCACATTTAGTCTAGAACTACAATAACCATCATGTTCACGTTCATGTTACATATTTGAAAAAGTAACAAATATTTTGGTGTAAATTTAAAATTAATGTATTACTTTACGCGTACTTGAAAAAAGTAATCTGATTACATAATTGATTATGTTATCCCAACACTGCTTATTTGAAGAGCGTTAAAATACTTTAAAAGGAAAACATAAATTATATATATATATAGTATACAGTAAGTGTCAGCACTCATCAGCACTCACATTCTTTATATTCTTTATATAGTGCCATAAAAGACAAAATTATATGACTGTATGGTTTCGCATTGTTGCAAAATGATATGTTTTTGCCCATTCCATCACATTTTGTTCATTGTTGCTATGAATGCTATAATCAGTGTTGTTTTTTTCCCCTACCAGTGTGCTCACTGAAAACATTGCTGCTTGTTCATGATTGTTACGGATGTAGTTTCAGCTTAGCACGGGGCAGTAGATTGTTATTTTTTTCAGTATGCCTCTTTTACTCTGCGTTCAGTTTATTCACTGCATTAATGTGTGTGAAGCGGTCCTGCTCGGAGGCTGCAGTCAACCGTGTCAACAACACCGTTCCTAAAGTCATTTTGCATGGGATTACCTAGAACTTTCTAAAGACTTGCTCTAATTCATGTGCATCTTCACTAAGCTCTTCGCCCAGTATGTGGTCGACGAATGTGAGTGAAATTAATTATCTTTTTTCACTGAATGGCTTCTAAATCCCAGATTAGCCCCTCTAAGTCAGTGCTCAATTTATGATCTATGGTTTTAATGAGGCGCTGGGCTGCATATCCTGCAAAATATGACAGGAGGAGAGAGGAAAGGAAACATAGTCGATTCATTCATAAAGATTATATATAAACCAAGTTAGTTTTCCATTTTTATTTCATTTTTTTTATTTCGACATTGCAAAAAAAAATTAATTTAAAGGGTTAGTTTCCCCAAAAATGAAATTTCTGTCATTAATTACTCACCCTCATGTAGTTCCACACCCGTAAAACCTTCGTTCATCTTCAGAACACAAATTAAGATATTTTTAATGAAATTTTTAATGCCTCCATAGACAGAAAGCTCTCAGATTTCATCAAAAATATCTTAATTTGTGTTCCCGAAGATGAATGAAGGTCTTACGGGTGTGGAACGACATGAGGGTTAATAATTAAATAAAATGGATATAATAATGAAATTATTAATTAAGAAAATAATTTGGTTTATTGCAGGGGTTTTCAACCTTTGTAAACTCAGAGACTCCAACCTAGATTTTTTCATTAATACTTTACATAAAATTTAATCTAAGAACTAATTACATACTAATTAGGCCTACAGATGATATATAATATTTATATCATGTAAAATCTATATCATAATCCTTTTTGTCTCCAAGCAACATAAAGTAGTGGTGTTTGGGTCATGATTGAATCAATGCTTTGAATCGAATGAGTGAATGATTCAAAAACTCGTTCATAAAAATTCTTTTCTGAATGAATCAGTGTTTTTAAACGAATTGGTTGATGAATGATTTGAATAAACTCTCATAATACAGCCAATGTGATCGTTCCTCACTAAATGAGTATTTTGAATGAATAATTTCATTAATAGTTTTATTTCTGAATGAATGTTTTGTGCGAATCAGTTGAATGATTGATTCCTTAAGTCACTTACACAGTAGTCACTTGTTGACACCTACTAGCATAACAATGTATTCTGCTTGCGAAATGCAGAATTAAACCGTGATTTCAACAATATATTTTTTTAAAAATGCATCACTTATTAGGTAGGGCCAGCACTGCCTTCTTTTATTGCATTATAGCCATGCAATAATTTAGATGATGCACATTCTCTTATCGGTCTCATTTGGATGCACAATTGCTCTTTTTACATGCAGCTGACGTCATCATTTGTTTGAGGAGAACAAGGTTGCCAGAACAGTATTACAGTATGTAATTTATAGTACAGTACTGCATTCACCATGATAAAACACACTTTGGATTCATAAAAAAGAACATAAGAAATGTCAGTGATGCATTCAACTTGGTTGAGGCGTCTGTCTGGACTGTCAGAGTGTAATTCAAGTATGCATGCTAGAAAGTGATTACGTACATATGTGTTCACCTGAGGTGTTCGTGTAGCAGTGACTTTCTCACCGAAAGCCTTGACCTCCTGACCTTTGGCCCCTTGGGGGATTAGGTGTGTGCTCGTCTCGCACGGCGGGCAGGGCGAGTGCAGACGGGCCGATCCCGGCGAGGAAACCCGAAGCCCCGTGTTGCTTGTGCATTATTCACGGGGCCTCTTGCGGTTTCGTCTCGGGATTGTCTCTCGCCTTGTAACCCAATCCTTCGCTTGCACCGTTCCCCTGAGGGAATCCAAGTTCACTGTCACACCACTTCTCAGGGAAAGTGAGAGAGAGGTAGAGGTACGGTCAGCAGCTCTGCTGAGGTGGAAGTCTGCCGGGTGACGGCATCACAAACCTGCATTGATTAAGGCGTTTGTGACCGCAAACGAAAGTCAGCTCACGTCAGTCATGTGTCAGCTAAAAGAGCGGGAAATCTCCCCTCAGGTGCCATTACATTTTATTCTTACATATTGTATGTTTGTTTAAAACAGATTTATACAGTAAAACACAGTGCTTGGTATTAGCAGTGTTTGCTAAGGATAGCTTCACTATACTATTGCTCATTAAAAGAAAAAGCCCATATACTTACTTTGAAGGAGAGATCTGAGCCATATAGAGACCAGAATAGAAACCAGATTTTTTTATTTTTTATGCCATATCCAATTTAAAACAATTTTTACAAGCCTGATTCAAAACACAATTGTTCATTTTTTTTTTTTTTTTTTTACAATTTTTATCTAATAGATTTTTTTGTTTGTTTGTACAATTTATTGTTCTAGTCATAGTTTTATATAAAAATGTCCTTTAAGTTTATTGAATATTTATATGAATATTAATTTTAGCCAGTTAAATGGCATAGAATTTTAGTCAATACTCAAACATTTTAGTTGACAGTTTGCAAAGTTTCAAACTTAAACCTTTTCTACTCAAATCTGTATTTTATGAATCAATTGGTATTTTTCTTTATAAAGCCTTAAGTTTTGACAATAATAATTTTAATTACAATTTTATAGTTTTATATTATTTACTACTGTAGTTTTTTTTTATAATATTTTCAATTATTATTATTTATTTTATTTATTATTTTATATTTTCTTTTTTTAAATTTACAAGTTAATAACTTTATGTGCTTTTGTCATTTTTATTATTTTTATTTGTTTTAGTTTAGTTTTATTAATTATAGTACCTCAACCTAAACTTAAGTTAGTGCCAAGGCAACATTTTTATTTTATTTCAGCTTTATTTCAATCACTAAAATTTTTTTAGTTTTAGTTAACAATAACAACACTGATAATAACAAATAATATAATCATATTAATTAAAATTAACACTTCAAATATAGTTTGAAATTGATTTAAATATTTTTTTTTTTAAGTGCAACAGATTTTTATAATGTCTCATGACAATGTGTATATAAATGGCCACCAATAGAAAACACCGTAGCATAATGGCGGCTTGTTTTGCACCACACAAGTTAATTTGTGTTAAATGCTCTCAGTATAAACATTTACATCACTTCCTCATTAAAACCTCTTGGAATCTGTTAATGTTACTTAGGCATTTATTTCCACACATTCTCAAGGAATCGATGAGCTCCTGTGCTGAGTGTGCTTTCATTCCACTTCCTCGAGCCGTAACCAACTCTCGGAGAGCAGGCCACGGGGCACTTCAACATCAAACGAGGCATGAACACGAGACACCGGCATATGAGAGGGAACGCCGGCAGTGCGGCCCAGGCCTCCATCTGCGCTCAGACAGCTGGCATCAGCAAACTAACCACAAAGTGCCTGGATTACACACAACATCTCTTAAAGCCTCCCAACACACTGCACACTTTGTACTCATCAAACCATCCACATCAGTAACTCATTCTGGATACCTCATATAAAGAGAGCCGAGGCGGTTTTGATGGCGATGGGTTGGAACCTGCGAAGGAATGAAGCCAGACACGGTGTACAGCATTAGCGTCTTTTATTTCTGGTTTTTTTTTTTCTCTCATTTGTCGTTGCATAGGAAATGCACATCTTGCTTTTAGTAATTGAGTCGATGGAGGTGGACACTAATGGCTCCAAGAGAAAGAGGCATGGCACTACACACAGAAAACAAGGAGAAAAGTTCAGAGAAAGAACCGAAAAGCAAACAAAATCATTCACAGCTCAAATACAGAAGCTCCATGGAACTAGTTAATGGAGCTGGTACCAATACAACGTGAAGTTTTCTTCAGGAAATGTATTAGAGGCACAAGGTTTTATTTTTATTTATTTTTTTTTATTTTACTAAAACGTAAGTACATATATGGTGATTCTGCGGTGTGAGATGGAGCTGTATGAGATATACCAACACTCTCATGGCAGTTTGTAACTAATTTACGCTTTGGCGAAATTCATATGAATGTCATCCATACGTTTAAGTTTAGGGGTGGACCTTCTTAATTTTTTCCAAAAAATCATGTTTTCATACGAATCAAATCGTACGAATTGATACAACACCGCCACTTCGTAAAATAGTCACGTTTTCTCATGAGGTCGGGTTGGATATACGAAGGAGGATGATGGACATGAAGATTTGGAGTGGTGGAGCTGGTTGAAGGGGTCTGGTAACATCACACCAGTGATTTATGTGTAATCTTTCACTCTAACCACCGGGATTGTCTTCTTTACAATTAGGGCCGCAGTGCTGGCTAATTTTGAACGTTCACAAGGGTCCTCGGACTATAAACACAAGAACATCCATTTCCAAAAATGTGGTTTTAAAATTCAAAAACACCTTTTAAGATATTTGATCATCAATACCAACAAAGAGGAAACACGTTGGCTTTATGGATATTATTGGCTACTAGAAGACCTCATGTCCTAGGGGTTGGATTTGATGGCCCTGGATGTTGTAGATACGCAAACTATGCTCACGTTTAGAGTTATTTTCAAATTTCAACACTCCACCTGATGTTTGAACCCTACCTTTCAGTTGTCTCCAAGTCAAATGTCTCTTTTGAGGACTCGATCGGTTCCGTTAACGGTTCTCGTGCATGAATTTTTCTGCCGAATGCTGTACTGAAATAATTGGACATAATAATAATGTTTCCTTCACTACTTATTCAGGGGTACTGCAACACCGTTACTAAATGCACAAACCAGGGATTCTCAAATCTGGCCCTCAAGATCCACTTTCCTGCAGAGTTTTGCTCCAACCCTCATCAAACAAGCTAATCAAGATCTTTAGGATTACTGGAAAGTCACAGGCAGGCGAGTTTAATCATGGTTGGAGGTTAACTCCACACGAAAGTGGATCTTGAGGGCCAGAGTTGAGAACCCCAGAGTTAAGACTCTCAAATGTAAGGTGGTTCTTTTTAGTGTATCAAAAACACACAGCGTGATCAGTGTAATTTCACTTCTAAATGAATGGAAGACTTTTCAACGTTGGTGTAGTCCGATTCCCGAAAGAATGAATTTCGATTCTTTTTAGTGAATCGAAAACAGCACAAACAGTGTACTGTGATTCTTGAACGAATGACTATTCTTTTTAGTTAATTGAAAACATACAGCTCAACGTCAGTGTAGTCCGATTCCCTAAAGATTTAATCAAATGAAATGGTTCTTTTTTGTGAACAAAAATCAGTGTACTCTGATTCCCGAACAAATGATTCAATGAATGGAACATACAGCTTACAACTAATTAAATCAGTAGTTGCTGACTGGTTGTTCACATGAGAAGAACGTGGTTAAAGATACACATGCATTTTGTATGTAATATTTTATAAAAAATTGAATGTTACCACATTTTTATTAAGTATTATTGTGTAGTATGTAATTTAGGCCAAATAATTTTTCCCTTAAAAGTACTATTAGAATCGTTAAAGGAACCAATAAGTAGTTAGAATCGTTAAATTCTTAACGATTTTCATCCCCACCAAAGAGCCTTTCGTTTTTAACTTCAGAACTTGAGAGACGGTGTGAATTGCACCTACAGCAAGATGCCAGTTCCACTGAGTATCGATCGTCGAGTGTGGGAACACCAGGAAACACAGACCATCGTGATTGTTGTTGGAGATAATGGATATACTGAGGTCTACAGCAGGACATGGACCTGGAAACCCTAGAATTTAGGTGGCTGCTATATTTTTGTAGATGTAAATCACTTCCTTGACTTCATTATGCAATAATACTACAGGACGAACTGGTTTGGAACACACAAACGGAATGAATTGCAGAAACATCTTGGAGGTTTTGAGAAGTCGACGGGTAGCAGAGCTGGGTTAGATCATCGAGTCATGTTTATATCAGTTGATTATGGAGGCGCATGCAGTTTATAGTGTGTGGTTACTTAACAGCTATAATCAGAAAAGGCTACTGGTGTCGAGAAAACGAAAATGATTACAAACTGTTAACTGGTTTGATATTCAGAGAGCGATATAATACAGTTTTTCACAGGCACTACATTTGATCTTTTTAAATACATCAGGTAAAATGCTGGTTTGCTTTTAGTTTCGTTATTCCTTTGATTTCAATACAAGTTCTTAAAAAAAGAGGAAGGCAAAGGTGCAAGTACCAGACTCTGATTAGATTAGCGTGTCGTCAGTGCATAGTTCTCATGCGGATTACACTGCTATGCTATCAGAAAGCAGGCTCGTTTCCAGTTAGCCTCCACGTCAGCAAGATTTAGCACCTTGTAATGATACCGTTTGGTGCAGTTAAGCCACCTGGCACTGATGCATGATGGGGTTAAATACATGGTATGATGAAGCTGACAACATGTTTGTCCAAATGATGGGCCCTGGAATGTAATCCCAGGCCCTTTAGGATCCTCATTGGGCCCCGTTCTGCAGATCATTTTTGATTTTATGGGGCCAATCGAACCCCAGAGTGGGTTTGCTAAGAGTTTAAGCATGATGAAAAAAGTAATGGTCTACCTGTAGTCAAACCTGTAGTTCTCCAGAGCAGTGAATGGGCGTATACTTGATTTAGTTGTTGTGTTTTTTGGCTTTTTACATTTCAAAATGTTTCATGATTGAATATTACCCTGATATAAAGCCGTATTCCTGCCTTAAACCATCCAATGCTTTGTTCCCGCTTTAAACGAACAAATGAAAGCTAGCGATACAACAACAAGGCCCACAAAAATGGGGACATAAAAATAATAAAGGCCTGCGGGACCTTTATTCAACCCTGTTTCAGGACTAGCATAAAATTGATGTTATTGAAGGGAAAATATTAACATGCCATCTCAAAATATTCAGATTGTGTTTAGATTTTGATAAAATGCCACAAATTATCATGACTATTATTTAACAAAATGAGACAGTCAAACCCAATTGAAGTGACAAAATGGCATGGGAAAAATGGGACTCAAAAAATGTCCTCCCAACATCGTCCATTTATCCTGAATAAAAGTCAAAGTTCTACTTTTTTGGAGGAATCATATGTCTTTTTAGTGTTTTAAACAACCATCAAGCGATCTTCATGTGTGTTGTGGTGCGCAGTTGGACCAGAAGGCCTTGCTTTCAGGTGAAATGTAAAATCGAGGAATGGCTTTATCGACGCCCCACTGTGACCAACCTTCTTGTCATTTAACGTCGCTCGAGTGTCTTTGTGTGTGCATGCGCTGGTGGGTGGTGGAAGAAAGATGAAGAAGTTGAAAAGAAAAAAGAATCATGTTGCATATCAAGCGGTTTATTTTCCTGCATGGAATGGTGAACACAAAAAGATGCCTAGATGCATTTATAATAGGGGCATCCTTTGGCTGTCTATGTCATTGTCTTCTGCCTAAAACTAATTTTAAAATGCATAAAAACGCTCTCTTCTTACCAACATCTTCAGAATTATCTAGATTTAGCTTCATCAACACTGATGCAACAAATAACCTTCAAAACATACAGCATACTTGTAACATCCATTTACAATGGGGTTTTCACCTCGGCATCCTACACTTTTCAAGTATAGGAGTACTTCTATACCATCGAAAGAAGAAATAAGTCCTTAAATACATACAAAAAGGAAAGCAAAAGAAGAAAAAAAAAATAGGAAACAGGAAGTTTTCAACTTAAATCCAGTTCCCCAGAGGACAAACAAAACCAGTTCTATTTATGTGGCCTTAATACAAACAATCAGAAAATTCACAACACTAGTTTTTCCTCATTTAATCAATGTTACAAAAGTCCTGCATTATAAAATAGGGCAGCTTTAAAATCAGTGTAATTAATAAAACTATACAATATACAAACATCAAATCTCCCATACTCAGGTGCGTCCGCCCTAACTCTCGTATCTAATCGATTCGGTTTGTTCGCTTCTCCCGCGTCTTCTCCAACGTTGTACCAAAAAACTAAATTACACACACAACACGAGAACAAAACAGACTGCCCAAACTATTGCTTGAAATTCTTTTTCTCTTTTTTTTTCTTTCTTTAAAAAGGGTGCAATTCTGTCATTATCTTACACACACAGCCAATCTTGCTGATTAGATGCCAGGCTGCTCTAAACAAGGTTTTTGTGACAAAAAAAATATCCGTGCAATCGTGTTTCCCTTCGCTCTTTTAAGCCCTGGAAGCTTTTTTTTTTTTTTTGTATATTTTTCAGTAATTTTTTCTCAATTATCACAATTGTCATTATTTTATATTTAGTGCAGACGATTAAGAAAGTAATGCCCAACTCATTTTTAAAAGGTAGGCAAGAACAATGAAAAAAAAAATCACGCTAAAAAACAAAACAAAAAAAAAACAAACAACCCACACAAGTGTAACTACTAAACCATCACATCAGATGCCTGGGAAACTCATTCCCATAATTTTCTTTTCTTAAATGATATATGCAATAGAAAATAAACAGGTAAACAATTAATATAACATGGAACTTCGTCAAAATGTACATAAAAACTGGGCATATTTTTTGTCCTGGACGTGTTCGTGCTTGTGTTTGTGATGGAAAGGAAGTTTCCTCGTTTTTAAGGCTTGATTATGACCGAAAAAACGAAAACATGTGAAAGCATTTATGATCATTTGTGTGAAACCCAAGTGAGGCTGATCAATGCCGTTTTCTCGTGTCATGGCCATGAAAAGCACACTGACGTTCAGCCACTTGACCTGTCAAGTGCTCACTTTGGTGGTAAAAAATAAAAAATGAAAACAAAAATAAAAAATGACCATATGAGTGCAAGCAAGTATTGCATATTAATCTTTTCCTCATTATTCATATCTGGGAATGAAAAAAAAAAAACAAACAAACAAAAAAAACAGGAAGACTGAAAAGAAAAAGTAGTCGTCATTTAGAAATTGCATTAACATCCATAAATATCAATACACTAGTGTTAAATCTGAGAAAAAAAGGGCTTGATGACATAAAAACCACTGTTACACGTTTTCTAGGGTGAATGATTGACTTTCGACTCATCGAAGTGAAAATGATGGGATTTTCGAAGCATTGGACGACCGATAGTGGCGAAATGTAGTTAAATGGAGAGTAATACTGTGTATTATCATTAGCAAACACCTTTATCAGCGCTAATTTCACTTTCTCCAAGTTATTACATGTGGAAGGTGGGGTGAAAACATAAAAAAATAGTCTCCACATTGCAGCTTGTGCAATAACTCAGAACTAGACCATCGCTCAAGGCACATCGATGTGGAATTGTTCGTGCAGTTTGAAAAGAGACAATGAAGTGCGTATGTCGCTCTTGAGACATGAAAATGATTGTTCTGACAGGAATAAAGGAGGAAGGGAGACGTTATCGAAATGACGACAAGCTAAGAAGAGTCAGAGAGATGTTTAGCTGGTTGATTGTGAGAACAGCAGTAAAAATACCCTTTTTTAAGGGACCAAACAAATAGTTGATCGGCAAGTGCCCGATGTTGGGATTACAATATTTTTCACACTACTTTAACTCTACGTAATCTATGTAAAAATTTGTCACTAACACTAGAACATGCAGATTATTATTTCTTTTATTTATTTTTTTTTTTAAAACTTTACTGAGCTTTGATCGACGGTGGATGAGACTGTAAGTGTGTATATATATATATATATTTTTCGTACAGGAAACGAACAAAAACTCAAACTCAAAAACAACAAAATTGCATGCGAGGGAAGCTGGATGCATTTTTTGATCTTCACATTTTTGCGCAACACTTTCAAAAGTGTTTGCGAGGAAGTTGGTTCAGTATTTCGCCCCTTGCTTTCGCATTTGAACAGATTCAAGCAGTTGATTTTTTACGTTTTTCTTTACGTTCATGATTTCGCAAACTGCTAATATTCTGCGTACATTATGTGCTTGGTTAAATTAAAACAATTGCTGTAGCGTTTTGGAAACGAACTAGCAGATATCCTAAAAACTGATTATTTAAATGGTGATATTTCTTAAAGGGACATTTGTTCTACAATGCTAAGGAAAGATGAACAAACAAACACATAAAAAACAACAACAGAAAAATCAATTACAGCTCCCCTTATTTCTCACAAGGCTATTTGTTCTATTTTTCTCTTTACGGTTTTTTTTTTTTTTTTGTACCCCGATATTTTAGAGTCCTGGAGGTGTGAACGGACTAGGAAGAAAAATATATATATTTATATATATATATACTTTTCAACAATCGCTTCAATGATCTATCTTACAAAGATATTTAACAATCCAACATCTACCCAACAAAATTGCACTTTCCTCAAATCAGTATTCACTGTTAACCTTTTCTTGAAGTTTATGGAAGATCAAACCTTCACTCGGCCCTTGGTGTGCGACAGACCTTCCGCTGGGGTTTAGTAGAAAGAATCGCAATGATTTTTGTACGAAAAACACAAAATATGAACATGCCTCCAAGTGGGGAGATCTCCCATTAGTATACTGTAAAATGACCTGATATCAAACATTACCGTTCATGACTTCTTCATCGCCTGCCCCAAAATGACAAAAAAAACAACAGGAAAAAATGGGAGCGAGGGGTTCGGTTGAGTCCTTGAAAGGGTTCTTTGATCTGACATGGTGTTGATGGTGGTGGTGATGATGGTGGAAGGGGGAGGAAATGGTCCTGGCCAGAAGACGCAATAGAGATTTTAGCTGGTGGTATATCTGACCCAGGCGAAACCTCCAACGTTCACGATACGAAACCGGATCGATCCGTCAAAACACGAGTGATTGAAAGGCAGAGCTCCGACCTCCAGGTGGTTGTGGGTTCACGACCCTTGGCCGTAGACTGTGTTTGATTCGAAATGCCTCAGACTTCTCTTTAAGACCACAGGCACAGATGCGGGAAGCTCTTTGATTGTGTCATGTTACGTTTTCCTCGTCTATCTGTGAGGGTAAACCAAAAAATACAACAAAACAAAACAAACAAACAAACAAAAAAACGTGCACGTTTCCGAGAAAACAAAGCTCTTCTTTTTTTTCGAGCTCCACCCGGAGATGAGCTGGACAGCTACTATATATGAATATAGGCATGTAAACCATACATATGGAAGAATACATATGGACTATATAGATATATAGTAAGTGGGTGTAAGCGCGTTGAGTCGGTTCCTCTTGTTCCAGGGCTTGGCGGGGTTCTGCTGGAGCCATGCTGTGGGTCTGTCCAGTACTGGGGCAGCAAGTGGCTTCTCTCTGTTCAGACTGGTGTACATGTTTGCGGGTCGTACTCAGGGGAGACAGAGGGGGTGGTCGTGTGACCTCGGGAGCGGCCGGTCCGTGTCGGGAGTCTTTAGCCCAGGTACCACTGCAATGAGACAGAAAGGAACACATCGGTGAGGTTTGGTGTGCAAGTTCACCATTCAATGATTTCAATGAACAAGGAGTATCATCAATGCTGTGTGAACTATCCAAATAACTTTCAATTGTGTTAACTGGCTAATTTAATTCATTTTTGGGCTGCAATCTGAAAAGTTTGGTGTCAGTAAGATTTCTATTTCAAATAAATGCTGTTCTGCTGAACTTTCTATTCATCAAAGAAAAAAAAGAAAAAAAAAAAAAAAAATCAAAATATTAAGCAGCACAACTGTTTTCAACATTGATAATAATAAGAAATGTGTCTTGAGCATCAAATCAGCATATCAGAATGATTTCGGAAGGATCATGTGACACTGAAGACTGAAGTAATGATGCTGAAAATTCAGCTTTGCATCACAGGAATAAATTAAATTTTAAAATGTATTCAAATAGAAAACAGTTATTTTAGATTGTAATAATATTTCACAATATATTACTGTTCTTACTGTATTTTAACAAATAAATGCAGTCTTGGTGAGCAGAAGAGACTTCTTTTAAATGCATCAAAATGACCCCAAACTTTTAAACAGTGTATTTTTTTTTTTATTATTTTAAATAAAATTTAAAAAAGTAATTATATTTTAAATTTTATTATATTTTTTAAAATTTCTTTTTTAAATAATGTATGCATTATTAAACAAATGGATTTTATTCTTCATTTTAGCATTTAAATTTGATAATTTCCTAAATATTGTTTATGAAATAATGTTCACTTGTGATATACTTGTGATACGTAAAGCTATAATAAAGAGAAAATGTTACTAAAACATTGTTTAAAAAAATGCTGTTTGATAATAAATAGAATAATATAGTTTTACCTTACTTTTTTTTTTCTTATTTATTTTCTTAATACATGTTCCTGGTTTTACTGTGCAAAATTCACCAGTGCAAGTTAATTAAAAACAATTGTTTTCCAAAGTTACTAGCCACTGTTTATTTGACTGTTTAAGTGCAATAAGCAGTGAAAAAGAACTCAATTTAGTACTGAGAGCCGGCTTTATGTGCGCGCACTTTGGGCGTGAGCACAAAATCTGAATTCATCCAGAGCAAATAAAACAAGTGGGTGAGGGGAGGTGGGTTTGTGTCAGAGAGATGAGAGAGCAAGAAAGTGCAGCTGGTATCGTGTATCTATTCTGCAGAAAATGAGTATTGGAATGTATCGAAAAAAATTGATATTTTTGACAACACTACATTGCACTTAGTTTATTACTTCAGATGCCTTTGTAAAAGACTACAATTGAAAACTGTATAAAATTCAACCCAACAAAGTGGCTAGTAGGAGTGACTGCGTTACACGCCACCGCTGAAATCCACCTGCATTTGGCGGGTTAGTGGGTGTTAATGTCAAGCCCTGAAGGCACACCACAGAAGTAAAATCAGCTGTGAATGCAGTTGTTATAATGTTGAGATCCCCCAAACCTTTTGTTTTGACTTTCTTTGGAGGGTTTATAACCTGTAATTCACACCATGAACATCAGTATCTGCCAAAAAGAAAAGCAGAAAATGCTTGTTCTTTTCTTATCGGATCACTCGTGTCTCATGTATCAGGTCTTAAGATGGTGCTTGACTGTGAGGGCTCAGCTCAACAACACTGTTTCTTTTCCTGTTCCTGTCCATCTGTTCCCTCTCTCTGAATGCCTTTGCAGTGCTTTCCGCCACACGGAGCTGGAGAAATTTGGCCGTCTGTGGACTGGAGTGGTGAGGTTAGCGAGCTGCACCCTGTAATCCTTCAGTGAAATGGGCTTATTGATTGCTGTGCTCCATTGTTCACGTTTCCAGCAAGTGAGCAAGTGTCGTTCGGTCCTCGCCCACTTTTTCACTCCGTTTTCCCCTCCCCTTTCCAACTTCCCTCCTCCCACCAAGTTGGAGTTCATCCTGGTGTTACATCATGTCTGGTTGCCAGGGACAACCAGACAGCCGTATACGTGACTATCATTAGCAAGGCCGGGCCTCGCGCCTCCTTATCCCTCTTTCTTTCTCTCCCTCTCTGATCCCTCTTTCCATGCTCCCTTTCTTACTTTTCTCTTCCTGGCCGGCGTTCTGTCCGAGCGATCCGCCCCGTCCAGCCTCTGCTGCAAATACACACACTATTGATTCAGTGTGTGCAGTGATTCACATGCTCCTCCCACTGCTCAGCTCATCATGCATACACACTGTCCACCAATCACCAGCCATGATTAATTAAGCCCACTGAGTTTTCAGCCAATCAGAGAGAAGCGCTCAAGAACTGCCTTCTAATTACAAAACAAGGCTGCACATTACTGCCCTGCATACAAGACTCAGTTTCTTGTTTTCTGTTATTATTGCACATTTTACTATATATATATATATATATATATACACACACACACACACACGCTATGAGATAGATATGATAGACATACATCACAGTTAAGATAATGTAAATATTTAATTATTTTAAATAATCATATGCATTTTAAATAATGTATTATATAAACAACTTCAAATAAAGTGAATTGTTTATTTTTGTTATATAATCATATAATGTATAGATGTAATAATGCACACTAAAAGCATATATTTCATTTCTTTAAATTATGTGCAGAGTAAATATTTAAATAATGCATTATAAACAGATTTTATATAAAGTGTATTTTTTTATTTTTGTCAAATTATATACTATATACATATCATTCCTAGCACTGAAGGTATGGTATGTAAATAACATTTAATTATTTTAAATAATTACATGCATTTTGAATATTTTAATAATGGATTATATAACCAGACTTCATATAAAGTACATTTTTGGTAAGTAATATCATATACTATATACATATGAAAGATAAAGGTATATGTAAACATTATTCATTTAAAATAATTATATAAATTTAATAATGCGTTATATAAACAGACTTCACATAAAGTGTCATTTTTTTGGTCTATGGGGTATATTTAATTTAATATATAATATTTACATAGCATACCTTTAAAATTGTTACCGCATTTATGTATTCATGCATAAACCTATATATTCTGTTTATAGGTGCATATTATAGCTAAATATTATAACTGATTATTTTTGAACAGATATAACAGATAATAATGTGCATTTTAAACACATTTATAGTGCATTATATATACTTTCTAGGCTTCATTGAAAGCTTTAGCAGGCTAATGCAGTAAATGATCTAATGTAGTTAAGAACAATGAAATGATTTGTGAGATTGAGTGGATTCTATTAGGTTGGAAATGTCCCAGACATCGCCGTGGAAGGCTCTGGCTTACGGCTCGTTTAAATTCTATTGCTCACCGCAAGCGCAGCGGAGAAACTAGAAGGTTAGTTTTTAATCAATAGAAGTTGCTGAGTCTGGACTTCTGCACTCCGGTGCAGTGCAGCTTCCTTGTGTCTTTGTCTATCGGCTCGACCGCTCTGAAACTTTTCCTCCCCATCCCCCTCCCTCCATCCTTCCCTCCCCTGTCCTGAGAAGACTTTAGGAGACGGCGTTCTGCAAAGAGAGCAGGAGCGTGTAAGCATCTCTCCGATACTGCCCGTAACTTTGTGGACAGTGGGCTTATGTTACAACACAGAGGGGGTGTGCTGACAGCTGTGATTTAGTCTGCAGATACGCAGCACGCAGGAGCACGGAGGAGAACCAGACAGACAGACAGAAAGAGAATAAAAAGTGTAAAATTACAACCTGATGTTCTCACATTTGCAATATGGGCGGTCTTTCATAACCAGAACAAACAAAACTATATTTTGACATATTCTGTGGAAAATCAGAGTGGTACTTACTAGAGATCAACTAATATTAATTTTTCACAGATCGACCAATATGATACAGAGCTCTAGTGCAAAACTTGCCTGTAGCACAAACGGTTTGGGATGGGTTTATTGGTAGGGGTTTATGGTTTTTTTTTTAAAATCCAAATCCCTAAGTATAATCAATAACGATGATGATTCTGGTCTTAGCAAGCACTAATAAATCTTTTAATTGGCTCTCCGCTCAAAAAAGTTCTCAAAAGTCCTTTCGCGGTGAGGTGGAACGCAGTGCCAGAGGAATTAAAGCAGTTTCACACACACATCTGTATCAGTTTTATAGACTCACAACTAATGGATGATAGTAAGATTTAATTAGGGGTGACAGAACTTAGACTGGTGTAAAAACGTATCCCAGAATAAAACATCACGTGTAAAAGGATCACTTCCTAACAACGGTTGAGACACAGCGCACACCAAAACATAACAGCAATCCCAGATTGTGGGATTGAACCTCTGTCTCTCTTCCTTTATCTCTCAGGGCCAAATCACGGCACAGGCCTGGGAAAAGAGTGAGATCAGGAGTAAAAAAGCATGATTCAGTGCAAAATTTAACAAAATAGAGGTATAAGGGAGAGCCAGACATCCTGAGGGGCAAACACAAGATGATCCGCGATCACTGCCGAAGTTCGTGCAACTGTCGATACCTTGGTCTGTTCAAACATACACGCAAACATCATCTCCAATTGGCCTCTTAATGGACATTTTCTTTTTCCTAAAAGTTCTGTTTGGACGGAGCTTCAAGCCACCCAAGCAGAGCAAACACACGGGCGTTTGTGTTCGCTTTGGCAGGAAGGATATGTATGGGATTAAGTCATTTCCATGCAACTACAATGACGTTTTGGCCTACGGTTAGCATTAGCCATAGACCCATAGAGGGTTGTAGTGGGGTTTTAAGTACATTTCCCAAATGAATTGTACTTTTGAACTGTCTCTTTTTAATGATTAATTTGAGAGCTTGTGAGTCACTTGGCTGTAAGGGAGAACTTCACTTAACTTACACACAAGAGAATCAGAAACTGAAATAGAATATATATATATATATATATATATATATATTCTATTTCAGTTTCTGATGCTTTTTTACTCCTGATCTCACTCTTTTCCCAGGCCTGTGCCGTGATTTGGCCCTGAGAGATAAAGGAAGAGAGACAGAGGTTCAGTCCCACAATCTGGGATTGCTGTTATGTTTTGGTGTGCGCTGTGTCTCAACCGTTGTTAGGAAGTGATCCTTTTACATGTGATGTTTTATTCTGGGATACGTTTTTATATATATATATATATATACACACTACCAGTCAAAAGTTTGGACACGGTAAGATTTGTAATGTTTTTAAAAGAAGTTTCGTCTGCTTACCAAGGCTGCATTTATTTAATTAAAAATACAGTAAAAACAGTAATATTGTGAAATATTAAATATTATTACAATTTAAAATAACTTTTTTCTGTTTGAATATATTTTATAAAGTAATTTATTCCTGTGATGGCAAAGCTGAATTTTCAGCATCATTACTCCAGTCTTCAGTGTCACATGATCCTTCAGAAATCATTCTAATATGATGATTTGCTGCTCAAGAAACATTTATGATTATTATCAATGTTGAAAACAGTTGTGTGCTTTTTTTTCAGGATTCCTTGATGAATAGAAAGTTCAAAAGAACAGCATTTATCTGAAATACAAAGCTTTTGTAACATTATACTCTACCGTTCAAAAGTTTGGGGTCAGTAAGAATTTTTATTTTTATTTTTTTGAAAAGAAATTAAAGAAATTAATACTTTTATTCAGCAAGGATGCATTAAATCGATCAAAAGTGACAGTAAAGACATTTATAATGTTACAAAAGATTATATTTCAAATAAATGCTGTTCTTTTGAACTTTCTATTCATCAAAGAATCCTGAAAAAAAAAAATATTGTACACAAATATTTTGTACAATTGTACACAATAAATGTTTCTTGAGCAGCAGATCAGCATAATAGAATGATTTCTGAAGGATCATGTGACACTGAAGACTGGAGTAATGATGCTGAAAATTCAGCTTTGATCACAGGAATAAATGACTTTATAAAATATATTCAAACAGAAAACAGTTTTAAATTGTAATAATATTTCACAATATTACTGTTTTTACTGTATTTTTAATTAAATAAATGCAGCCTTGGTGAGCAGATGAAACATCTTTTAAAAACATTAAAAATCTTACCATGTCAAAACTTTTGACTGGTAGTGTGTATATATATATATATATATATATATATATATAGATATATAGATATGCACATACAATTATGCATACATTATTATATATACACGTATCTGTCTATAATATTAAAAAATGATATACATTTTGGAACCAGCTCATTGAGGCTAACCCAATATGCTTATTCGCCAAAATGAATTGGACCTCTCAGCGATAGTTAGATTTGTTTTAAAGGATATACGTCAGCAGTTGTAATTGACGGATAGATAGCTGTAGTCTACCCATCAATAGCCTTAGTGTCCTGTGTGAAAGCCTTCAAGGTGAAAGCTGTATTAATGTATTGAAAGAGAGGGGCGGAGGGGAGGAAACCTCATGCAAATAACATACACCAAAAACACATTGCAGCACATCTGCTATAGCTATACAAGGTAAGACATGCAGAAATAGACTTCAGAGAGAGGAAAAGGAAGGAGAAAGGAAATGAAATGCAACGGCAACGGTTAATAGACTCAGAGACAGACTGCAGCTGACTTAAAGGGATAGTTCACTGAAAAACTCACCCCCATGCCATTCTAAACCTGTTTGACTTATTTTATATTTGGTGCAACACAAAAGACAACCATTTTGAACACTACAAGTAACAAGGAATTGGAAGAAAAGCTTTCATGCTTCAAAAAGGAACCCTAAAAGTATCATAAAAGTGATTCATACGCATCACGTGATATATCAGTCTTCATAAGTCATATGCTAACTTTGTTCGAGAAGCTGACCGACATTGATTGTAAACAAATTGATTGTAAACAAATCACAAACTCTTTTGAATCAGACCTTTTCATTGAATCATTCTTTTGAATTGGATCTTTTCATTGAACAAACAGTTCATTTGATTCAGTTCACAAACAATTCTGAATGAACCAATTCTCTTGAAACATGAATTTTGTTTGGTTTCTTGAACACAGTTAGCTTATGATTTCTGAAGACTTGGAATATATCACGTGAGTCATATGGATCACTTTTATGGTTCTTTTTATTGAATCTCTTGACTCAGTTCCCTAATAATCCGGTCACAGCTCACTGAGGGTGAAGATTTTCAGTGAATAACAACTTGATTCCTTACACAAAAATATTGTTCAGCTTCAGAACACTGGGAATATAGCAGATAAGTCATATGCACCACTTTTATGGTCCTTTTTTGAAGTCTGAAAGCCTCAATCCCCATGCATTAATGTGCAACCTGCACATTCTTCAAAATGTCTTCTTTGAGTCATTTGGAATGACGTGACAGAATTTTCATATTTGGGCAAACTATTCCTTTAAGACCAAAAAGGAGAGGATCGAGAAAGACAAGAAAGTTGGGCGGAAGAGATTAAGGAAGAAGGATCAGAAGAGATAGAGCGACAGAAACGGGGGGCTGGGAATCTTGGTCTGGTCCTTTAACTGGCTGTCAATGGCAGGAGTAATCTCATCAGGTCGGAGGAGTGCTGAGTCAGCAGCCGCGCTAAAGTGCCTGAGGATGAGTGTCATCTCAGAGGAATTCAGCCTCATGTAATGCAAACCAGCCTGGGCCTGGAGAGCAGTGCTTATAAAAGCCATCTCAAACCCAAACCGCCCAGCCACGTATTACAGCTCCCCGCGGGACCCCGCAGACATTTACTACATTATTTATTTACATTTTGCCATCAGAAGCTACGGGGAAAAAAAAAAAAAGCAGCGCGGCAGTCCATTAGACGACCCCAAACAAACAGCTCACACCTGAGGGGGATATAAACATATTCATGTTGTTTATTATTAGAGCGCGGCAGTGGCGGAGCGGCGATGTTCGCAGGTGTGAGGAAAACGGTCGGTCTTCTCTTTCCCTCTTCAGATTTGTGGAAGCCTGTATGCGTTCCGACAGAAACAGCAGCCTGTGATTTTCTGGGGTGTGACACGGAGCATAGAGCTGAAATCAATCTTGGGTAATTAATTTGTGTGTCCGGCAGTCTGGCACTCTGCCCTCTTCTGGCTTCGGGAAGAAACGCGTGTGGCAATATCTGTGAAAATTTGTTTAAACAGAACTATTAAGGAGGCATCACTTTCCCTGCAGCCTTTTGATGTTTCTTTGACTGTCGAATGAACATTGATTATGAATGCGTGCAATAATCGTTAGGCGTGTTTTGTGGGGACATCTCCGCAGATGCTTAACTACGGCAAATTGACGTGGAGGACAAGAGTCAATTACTGATGTTATCTCTCCCGCATGCTAACGTTTATAGGAAGTGAATAAAAGCCAAGGGTGTCGGCGTTCTCATTCCGGCCTCTATGGGGCCGATTTACTGCCTGCGTTTGTGTGTGTGTGTCACACTGCGGTGCCTATCTGAGCTCCCCATCACACTCAGTTCCTCCCAGCACGTTCTGATTAAAAACGCTGTTTATGAATCATTGCTTTATCTGCACCGCTTCGGGACCGGGGTCAGGCTGCAGTCCCCACACGCTTCACAATTAAACACAGATCAGATACGGGCCTGTGCAGGTTTTTGTTTGCAGGTTTTATTTGAATTATTGATCATAATTGATTGATTGTTGGTTTCGTCAAGCATGCAAGCAGATCTGGCTTCAAATTTATATATACAATAAAAGGGTTATTATCGTTAACTAAAAATAAAACCATAACATTTTTTAAATAAAAAATATAAACAAAGTAAAACTACAGTGTGATTTCTGTCACGATTACATACAACATATAACTAATAGGGCTGCCCCCTAATAGTCAACTAACCGTTAGTCGACTAGAAGAGGCTTGGTCGAACAAGATTTTATTAGTCGGTTAGTCACAGGAAAAAAAAAAAAACTCCACAGAACGAGGCAAAGTCACGTAGTCCGTGAGGGATAGATCGTTAACGGCAAGAAATCCAAACATTTGGCCTAAAATATGGCTTATCAATTTACAAGTCCTTTTGAAAGAAATTTTAAAGAGAAATGTTGGAGGATTTCGATATAAGAGAAGAGGAGCTTGAGTTTGTTGCACAGCCCTATTTGTTTGAACTGCGAGAGTGTCTAAGCTTACGATACTCCTACATCCTGCGTCATACATACGGTTACTCATTTGGCACAAGTCGACTTGTGCAGTATGTGTACGGTCGTCCGCTGGAAGCTAGTTATCTGAATTTATAAAGTGTATATTTAAATATGTATATTTTTCTTACAAAAACGCACCCCTTCACTTCAAAAGGCCACTGGAGCCATATGGATTACTTTGATTATGGATGGATGCATTTTTTTGTTTGTTTTAAAATGTGGCCCCCCATTCGCAACCATTATAAACCTTGGAGGACTAAGGATATTTTTAAATATATCTCTGATTGTGTTCATCTGAAAGGAGATGGGGTGGCTTGAGTGTGAGTAAATCATGGGATAATTTTCATTTTTGGGTGAACTAACCCTTTAATACATAAAAAAGGCAGCATGATTTCTGCCAAAATTTATATTAATTTATAATGTTATATTATATGTAATGTTATGCTATTAGGTATTTAGATAATCAAGCAAAACTGCAAACACTTAATAACCATGCACGGTTAATAACCTACATTACACAAATGTTTTGGAAATTGTTTTCTAGATCCATTTGGCTAAAAAGTGGCCCCTCAGTTTGAACAGGCATGATGCTTCTGGTCCCAAATCCCTGTCCCTATATCTCTGCATGTGGTGCCAACCCTTCCATCTGAGAGGGCAAGCGCCAACAGCTCCCATGGCAGCAATCCCCTGAGGGTGCTGCCACCCTCCCACCACCCTTCTCTTTCATTCCTGTCCCCTCCTCCCATGGCAGAGCCCTCCATCATACTGTCCCGTCTCTCACTCTCTGCCAGGTTACCATGGCTGGGCTGCTAGGAATGTTTACAGTTAGGGTCACATCATTCTTGTCTGCCCGTCACTTTCGCTCTCTTTTATACCCCACCCCCCGAAACACGCCGGCCACCGCGGGTAACTTTTGTCCTCCCTGCCCCAGGGTGGTCCGCACCAGCTTATGAGGCCAATGAAATGGTGCGACCGAACCCTGCCGTGGGGTCACAGGCTCGTCAATATGGCCAGTCTGAGACTCATACAGTGCTTTAATATAAACTCACAGTCCAATCACTGTCTGGCTAGACAGAGCCTCAAAGAGTTCACTGACACAGTGGGTGATGGCACTCGGGAGATGTCTCTCGCAGCTGATCTAAGAGTTTCATTGCCCTTGTTTCTATAGGATGACAAAAGTAGCTTGCAAAAATCCTTATAGTGATTTCTTATAGTCCATTTCAACTTCAGTCATGTAGTAAAACAATAATGTTTCTGTTTAAATAAGTATAATGAATTTAACAATGAAGCACAGCTTTACACCTGCCAGCAACAATTAAGGTGTGCAAAGCTGTTTATTTGTTCGCTTGCGGTTTTACGATGTTAAAAAATGAACAAACAAACAAACAAGACAAAACAGGACTGAAACAAATGAATTTATCTGAGAGCGTTAATGCGTTACAAACAAAAATAGCAATGACAAAAACAAAAAATATTTCGTTAACTAACATAAAAATCCAAACTCAAGATTTCAAAACAACAAAAAAACTAAACTGCAACTATAATGCTCCTTACAAAAATGAAAATTAATATACATATTAATCCACACTCCAATCCAAAAGGGGGCGTGTGCGGTAATACAACGCTGTTTGCTACCAGTAAAAATCACAGAAGAAGAAGAGATGATCAATTGGTATGTTTACATGTAATCTCTCAACCAGTGTTTCATCTGCGAAAAGATATCAATAAAACATCTTGAGAATAATATCTCACATTGCATTACATTTACCTCAGGCATTTAGTGTCGACAGCATGTTAGTTCAGTAAAAAAATGAAATCTAGCCTATTCATTATATTTACTTAAGCAGTTAGTCATGTCTTGATTATTTAATGTATGTTTAAATAAATTTGTCATGTAAACACTGTATAAATGATTATATTTCAAAAAAAGAATTGGAGTAGAAAATTAATTTTATAATTAGATTTAGAAGTTAATGCAATACCTGCCTGTATATGTATATATATATATATATATATATATATATATACACACACACACACACACACATACACACAGCCCAATTGTTAACCCTTAAAATAGGCAAAAAGCAACAGATAAGTAGAAGTAGCAGTCTTAAATATATTTAGATAAATGTAGAGATACCAATATAGAACCTTAGCCACCACCTGAGCAGGGAAGGGAGAGAGAAAAAGGTGATAGAGAGAAGGACAGAGAGAGAGAAAGAAAGAGAGAGAAGGGGAGGCAGAGGCGGGCAGGAGTAATAAATAAATACAAACAATAAATAATAACAACCCCCCGCTCCCCTCCCAGCTGGCCTGACAAACACCTGCCTCCATTCTACTGGGGGATGCGTGTCTTGCGGCCTGCGACACAGTCAATAAATCGATGGGAGGCTGCTGCAGGCCTCCGGACATATCACACACACACACACTCTCTCTCTCTCGCTCTGATCCAATCCAGTCTTGAGTGCTTCTCTATGAGTGTGGTATCATCTCTGCTCTGTGTGTGTGTTGTTGGTGTGTTATAGCTGCGTTTACAGAGGGAACTAATGTCTGTTTACACAAGTGCAGTTGGCAGTATAGGCTGCATTTGTCAATGTAGATATGTGTGTGTGACGATTAAGGTTACAGGCTGCATTTCAGATGCATTAGCATTTACATGACTGCAAAAAACAAACACAAGTTCATTTACATTAACAGGGTGATCCTGATGTCCGTTTATGAATATATTAATAGCAAGAGGTTGACTGATATGGGTTTTAAATGCCTAATGCACAAACTGATAAGTACAGACTAGTAAAATATCCATTGTTTTATCATTTGATATACAAAAAAATCTTTGTGAAAAGGTTTGCTTTAAAATTGTGTTTATTGTTTTAATTGTAAAATAAATGGCAGTTATTTTGAAATTTTATATCTAATGCAATGACACAATATTTTACATAGTTTGAGTGACACAACATTTATTCAACATTTAACAGTGTAATACAGAACTGACTTAGAGGAGAGCTAAAACTACAAGCTTTTTTCCTTGTACTAGTTTCTAAGTCATTTCACTGAAGTTTTTATAAGTTATTGGCTGATCCTGACAACCTCAAAATGGCCAAATATTGTAACAGCCATGTCAAATTATAAATGGTTCTAAATGACAACTAATCTGTAGCATGCAAGTGACTGTACGTGTGCAAGGGGTATAAATCAAGGTTGCGGTCACCGTGCCATTGAATCCGAGTCTGAACATGCCAATTACACACAATAAATCAGCTATGAGTTCTCACAGTGAGCGAGGGAGTTATATGAGCTGGAATAACAGTGTTGAAAGCCTATTATGACAGACAACAAGCACTCTTGATGGACTTTCAGGGATTCGGCGGATCTGTGCATATGTACTCACCTGAGGCTGCTGAGGGATATTTACAAAGCTGGGGTCTCTGGGGCCCACGCTGACAAAGCGCTGAGCGGGAGACGTGCTCGGTGTGGAGTAGGCTGTGGTGAGAATTAAACACACACACACACACACACACACACACAAAATGAATATCAATATTGTATTGGGAGCAGTACAGCTGTTGAGAGGAAGACTTGATATGGACACTGCGCATGTTTGATGGGAAATTCTATTCATTACAACAACAACAAAAAAAAAACACTGTAGATAAGCTCATCTGACATCTGAGACACTTTATGTTTGGGTTCGAGTATTAAGTATGTGTGACACCAGAGGGGGAGGTTTTGGGATTGTTTAAAATGTATTATTTATACATAATATTTATTTATAATAAATAGAGCAGAGGAGGTTGAGTACTCACTTGGCGAGGTGGGGGAGTTGCCCCCTCCCTCGGTGGAGGTCGAGGGAGGTTTGGAGTCTGGCACGGGCAGGGGCACGGGTCGCGCCATCGGGGGAGGTGGAGGAGGTGGCAGCATTGGGGTGGGCAGGAACGGGTTGTGTACCTTCCCTTGACTGCTCCCGTTGGGCTGGATAGAAACAGGACATAAAAAACATGAAAACGCACCCTGAGTATCAACTTCCGGACGCATACAACCAGCAGGCACAACAGAAGCATCTCACACGTGTGCGTCAGAAGAATGCGCTCAGCAATTTTTTGCTGCTCCCAGTCATAAAAAATTCTGCTGCTGTGCGCAATTCACCGTTCATAATCTATGACCCAAACTGCATGCTGCCTCTCCCCCATCAGAGCCACGTCAGTCTGCCCAGAGCCGGGTCACTCTATCGAACGGGAAAGTGATTTATTAGCCGAACAACCCAACAAAAACTATGCCGTGGAGAAGATGGACCTTCTGTTTCATGTTTATAATGTCATGTAACTTTTAGTTTAAATGGCTAGATGACTTTAAAATGTGGTTTTAAGATTGTTTCAAATATATAATGTATGCATATGTTTATAATATTAATATTTATACATAATGTAAATTACATAATAGTAAGCATTTATACAGTATCTCACAGAAGTGAGTACACCTCTCACATTTTTGTAAATATTTTATTATATCTTTTCATGTGACAACACTGAAGAAATGACACTTTGCTACAATGTAAAGTAGTGAGTGTATAGCTTGTATAACAGTGTAAATTTGCTGTCCCCTCAAAATAACTCAACACACAGCCATTAATGTCTAAACTGCTGGCCACAAAAGTGAGTACACCCCTAAATGAAAACATCCAACTTGGGCCCAATTAGCCATTTTCTCTCCCAGGTGTCATGTGACTCGTTAGTGTTACAAGGTCTCAGGTGTGAATGGGGAGCAGGTGTGTTAAATTTGGTGTTATCGCTCTCACTCTCTCATACTGGTCACTGGAAGTTCAACATGGCACCTCATGGCAAAGAACTCTCTGAGGATCTAAAAAAGGAATTGTTGCTCTACATAAAGATAGCGTAAGCTATAAGAAGATTGTCAAGACCCTGAAACTGAGCTGCAGCACGGTGCCCAAGACCATACAGCGGTTTAACAGGACAGGTTCCACTCAGAACAGGCCTCGCCATGGTCGACCAAAGAAGTTGAGTGCACATGCTCAGCATCATATCCAGAGATTGTGTTTGGGAAATAGACTTATGAGTGCTGCCAGCATTGCTGCAGAGATTGAAGGGGTGGGGGGTCAGCCTGTCAGTGCTCAGACCATACGCCACACACTGCATCAAATTGGTCTGCATAGCTGTCGTCCCAGTTTGTGCATTAGGAAGCATCTTCTAAAGATGATGCACAAGAAAGCCCGCAAACAGTTTGCTGAAGACAAGCAGACTAAGGACATGGATTACTGGAACCATGTCCTGTGGTCTGATGAGACCAAGATAAACTTATTTGGTTCAGATGGTGTCAAGCGTGTATGGCGGCAACCAGGTGAGGGGTAAAGACAAGTGTGTCTTGCCTACAGTCAAGCATGGTGGTGGGAGTGTCATGGTCTGGGGCTGCATGAGTGCTGCCGGCACTGGGGAGCTACAGTTCATTGAGGGAACCATGAATGAGCAGAGGATGATCCCCTCCCTTCGGAGACTGGGCCGCAGGGCAGTATTCCAACATGATAAGGACCCCAAACACACCTCCAAGATGACCACTGCCTTGCTAAAGAAGGCTAAAGGTGATGGACTGGCCAAGCATGACTCCAGACCTAAACCCTATTGAGCATCTGTGGGGCATCCTCAAACGGAAGGTGGAGGAGCGCAAGGTCTCTAACATCCACCAGCTCCGTGATGTCATCATGGAGGAGTGGAAGAGGACTCCAGTGGCAACCTGTGAAGCTCTGGTGAACTCCATGCCCAAGAGGGTTAAGGCAGTGCTGGAAAATAATGGTGGCCACACAAAATATTGACACTTTGGGCCCAATTTGGACATTTTCACTTAGGGGTGTACTCACTTTTGTGGACAGCGGTTTAGACATTAATGGCTGTGTGTTGAGTTATTTTGAGGGGACAGCAAATTTACACTGTTATACAAGTTACATTGTAGCAAAGTGTCATTTCTTCAGTGTTGTCACATGAAAAGATATAATAAAATATTTACAAAAATGTGAAGGGTGTACTCACTTCTGTGAGATACTGTGTGTGTGTATATATATATATATATATATATATAGTTTTTTAAATATGCAATTGCGCACAAATGAAATGTATACATGAATCTGAATTCAGATTTAGTTCAGTTCTGTCTCGATCAATTCAGCATCTAGACAAATTAGACAAACAGTAACTGTAAAAGCACTACACTACACAAGTATGCAAATATGTTGCGAATGTGAAGTAATTAAAGTCAGTACTCAAGGGGGTGCTACAGTTAGGAAATTCTTTGCATGTACACTAACTGTGTTATTAAAGTAGTTAGGGCAAAACGTCACCATTTTCACTCACTTTAGCTAATTTGTTCAAAAAGATACTGCCTGCCATGACAGTAATTGACCTAAAAGAAAAAAACTAACCATAGAAGAAGACAGTTTATGCTAATTTCTGCTATAGTGCCCCTTGTGGTAACGATGACAATGCGACACTTATTGACTTATGGAATTAGTGGGAGTGTGTGTATGTACAAAAATGCTCCTTCTTACATTAAGGAAGCCCACCTGTCCAGCTTGCTGACCACTGTCAGGGCAGACAAGTTGGACAAACTCCTTGAGCGTCTCCTGGGGGTGGTAGCGGATGGCGTGGTGGGAGAAGTACGAGCCAGGCTGCTGGATGATTGGCGACGTCGGGAAATGAAGACTTGACGGCGTGGCGTGAGGACTCGCTGGAAAAGAGACAAACAGTGGAGCTTGGTCAGAAAATGATAGAGGGAGAGGAAGGATGGAGAAGAGGGTCTCCATGAGGAAAGGATGTGGACATTGTGGTGGGTTTGTGCTTGGTTGGATTGCTCATGCAGATGGGGACGTACACACAAAGGTGGAGTGTTTTTTTCATGAGGTGACGCAGAGGGACTTTAGTATGCATAGATGCCATAATTGATTTAATATAAATAATAATTGGGCTGTGATGGACAGAAAGTGTTGAATATCTACAGTACTTACCCTAATGTTGTTCCAAACCAGTATGAGTTTATTCCGCGGAAGACAAAAGAAGATATTTTGAAGATATTTCAACTGATTTGCCCATATAATAAAAGTCAATGGGGTCCAAAACAACAACACTGAAACACCATTGACTTTCATTGTAAGGATGAAAAAACATCTTCTTTTGGGTTCTTTGAAAAGTAAGTCATACAGCGACATTAGGGTGAGTAAATAATGGCCATTTTTACATTTCTGGAGTTCTCATAAGCGGAAGTGGTCATTGTTGGTATAATGGTGAATGGACACTACAACAAATATACTTTTTGCGTTCCCATTTGCACCAATAGCAAAAGAGAAAACAGCTTTCCTATGACTTTACAAAAGAAGAAAAAAATATTGATAGATTGATTACGTTGATCAGCAGAGAGAAAGATGTCCATAACCGAATTTTCTTTTTTTGGATTCCTCTAAAACAGTCTGACGTATTAGACCTGGCCGTACTTTTATCCCTCACAGTCTTGTTGTTGTCCACATCAAATTACTCTACTCTGACTCACAAGGTTTGTGACAGCACACATTCGCACACAATGCATGCACCTGTTCGTAACAATGGGAAAGCACCGCAATAACCAGCAGTTCAGTCAACAACACTTGAAAAACATACATACAGAGAGCAAAAGAGCGCCGTCCTTGATACCAAAAGGGTGCCAGATCCTCATTCTGTGATTTCTTTTGCGTTATTACGACCGATGCAACTAATAAAATGTCTCAGTGACGTATCGTTCCTCCGCTCTCTCGCACCTTTCTGGCAGGCCTTCGGAGCGCTCTGGGACTGACAGTCCTTTAATGGATCGAACCTTATCAAGTATTTAATTGTAACCGGCACAATCTAATTAGGCGGCTCTTAATAGAGGTAATATTCGGTTATTGGTTATTAGTATAATGCCTGGGATGTGCGGCAGCGCGGGGTCTTTAAGCCTGTGATGTATCGCAGCAGAGTTAATAAGACTCCGCACTCACCCTCTCCAATCTCTCGCTCTCTTTCAGGAGAGATGGTAAGCTGATACTACATAAACATTGTTAAAACCACAGCCCCCTGCTGCAGTAATTCACTTAGCTCTGGCCTTGATTTATGGCTCTGTCAATAGAGGGTGACTGGAAACTCTGGACGCTGGGGCTGTGATGTAGCCATTGTATTTACAGTAATAATGGAATGGACGACTCTCTCCTGCCCTTCTTTTGGTGTCGTTCTTCTGTCTTACCTTTCCAGATGCTGTCTTTTCATGGCCTGGCTCTTTCTGTTGGGGGTAGGACGCAAACTTTTATGAAGGAGATGCGAAGACACGTTCGCTGTCTCTTTACCGTCCCTGGCGTATTGGATTAGCCCGAGGCGCTGCCGCAACGACCAACCCCCTCTGAGACACACCCTTTACAAGGCTGAGTCAGGATTTGAGTGGACGACACTCTTATAGTTAGCACAAATGCTAACAAACACACACACATTCAGCCCCAGCATACACAAAACTGCTAGTCACGTCGCATAGCCACTGGTAATCTCGTCAACGCAATTACTGACAAAAATCCTCAGAAGCTTTTTATTACTTTGTCAACAATAACAAAGACAAGATGAAAAAGTGCAAAAATGAGCAATCATTTTGATTAACGATGTGCGTGTGTGTACATACATATACATATATATATATATATATACACACACACACACTTTAGAATATTTGGTTTCTTTGTCATCAACTAAAATGTTATTTTGACTAGAATCAGAGTAAAACACTAAAATTAATGAAAATGAAATGACAAAATAATTTAAATTATGTTACTCATAAAAAGACAATCAATAAAACAAAACTGTAGAAATGATCGCATCAATTTTGTAACCAGAACAGGACTTATAAACCAACCATCCCAGAGATGGCTTTAAACGGCCTTTTCCATGAAATTTGTGGGTACTATCTGCAATCCAAGACCTGTCTTAATGAAACACTTGAGCAGCATATGGTTTCTGCTCCTTTATTCTAAGAAGTGGATCCAACTGGCATCGCCACATCTATCTGGAGGCAACATGTTGAGACTGGACCGCTTTCGTGACGCTTCTCCTCGCCAAACAAAACCATTTTTCAAATGTCGTCAATCATTCGCCCTCACGAGGACAAACGCTTACCTGTTCTGGCTTTAAATCATCACAGAGTCTGTCCTTTAGAGCCAAATGAACTGTAGATCAGTGTTACAGTTCTGGTAACCAGCTTACATCAGCTACAGCGAAACCTACCATGTAAATTATGCAAATTGCCACAGTCAATTAGTGCGGAGGAAAAAAAACAACACTTTTTTTCTTCTTCACTCGCTGACAGAATCTAAGTGTTGTGGAACGATAGCCAATTACTTAAATGGCTTGCTCCCATGTCATGTTCTTATTCATTTAATGGTGGTTATTTGGACAGAAAATTGCAAGTAAACAAAGTTTGACCATGTCTCAAGTTGTCAAAGCTGCTGGACAACATAATTCACTTTCAAGGCTGTCAACTCTTCCGTCTTCAGTGTTTCCCACTGTGTTAAAATGGAGACACTGTCTCCTGTGCCTTAATATTCATGGAGCGCATGAGGAAAACCCCACTTATGTGCAGAAAGAGGCTTGATGAAATAGAAAGGGGTAGAATACCAGAACACAAGCGTGAGAGAGAGAGAATAGCCATGTCTTAACTATAGACACCAGGAGATCATGGGAGCCCCAGGAGAAGAGTCTGATCCTTAGAAATGACTACTCTACAGTGTGCTTTATTAACCAGTGGGTTGTTCTCGCGAGCGTGGCGCCACGGCATCAAATGGTGTTAATGGTCAAAGAGAACCTGGGGCATAACTTAGGTTAAGGTTTGAGAGTTGCACCATTAAACTTAGTTGAAACATTACCCTATGTGCAAACTAAATATTTACAGAAGCCTCCGACCATGAATAATGGCTGAAAAAATGGCAGACTATCATCAGTGAGATCTTTAGACGTGTATTATGTTCATTTTATGAACATAATGCATGAGAGAGAATACTGAGAGAGAATATTATGAGAATAACTGAGTTGACTCGAACGCTCTTCAGCACGAAACTGTTACTTATGCATGTCAGGTTTCAATAAAAATAAATAAATATAAAGTAGTATTTGTTTTATCATTTATTATTTTATTAAAAATATGTTTTATTATATATATATATATATATATTATAGTATTTGTTTCATTATATATTATTCATAAGTATTTATTTTTATTATTCATTATTAATAATGCATTAATAATACATTTTGTTTTACATATTTATTTATTAAAATGATTAATGTATATGTATTAATTTAGTTAAATATTTACATAAATATTTACATATTTAAATATACTAATTATTTTATTTCAGTGGAAATCAAATTTATTACAGTTGACAGTTATGTGAGGCAAAAAATTAAACTAAACAGAGATAAAATTGACAACACAAATTTGGATATTTTTTATTTATACATAAACTTCCAGGTTGTATTATTATGTATTATTATTTATTTATACATAAAATACAATTTGTTTTATTTATTACTTGTTGTTATTATTACTTTTATTATTTATTTTTTTAATTATTATGCATTTATTTTATCAATAAATATTTTGCCTGTTAAATTAAATTTATATTAATATTTACATATTTATACTTATTTAATAATATACTAATTATTTTATTTCAAAAGAAATGAAATGTATTATTACTGACAGATATGTGAGGCAAGCAACAACAACATAAGAAAAACAACTGCAACGTGTTAAAATTGACATGCGCAGCATTTCAACATAAATTTGGAGGGTTCTTATTATATACAACCAAATAAAGAACAATTAGTAGTCACTAAACACCAAGTTTGAACTTGATGAATTTTAAAAAATCCTTACAAACGGCAGGTGCAACCTTTAGCCTGATCTTTAGTCTAAATTCAAAAGAGTTTGAAGGAAAAAGTACCTGTTTGCATTATTTCTGTGTGGTTTCACTGCTGACAAAAGAGGCATAGGCAGGCCGCAGAGGTAGTGGGTGGCCCTAAAAGTTAGTTTGAGGGGGGTCCAGTGGACACATACCTCCCAAAGCAAATATGGAAATGATAATGATGAGTTGAAAAGAAGGCAGACTCCAGCAGCTGGTTGAGCGCGGCTCCTCTGTTGCCATTGTGCCGCCACCCGCATGTAATAGAAAAGGCTCTGGATTAGTTCCACTTTGCAAATCGTGTTGGTTCACTGATCTTTTTTTTTTTTTTCATTTTCCTCAACCTTTTTTCCTCGCCAGCCCATTGCTGCCAACTTTCATTGAATGGTGGATTATCAAAATAATAACTAAGGTGATAATAAAAGGCTTTTTTTTATGCAATAGGCAACAGGTTCCCACTTCACCCAGTTTGAATAACACTGAAAAGGAGGGAAGAGCAAGTGTTGCGAAGTCGCATGGTCAATTGAAAGGGAGGACAGATTTAGGCGGTTTTAAATATTCTTTAATGGTTTTAGAAAAAGAAGTTTTCCGGCCGCCCCGCCTAACCACATAAACCGGGTTTGACTAACGTCTTGAAAGAGAGGGAGGCATTTTAAATCAATCATAGATTCATGGATTTAGCTTTTAAGAAGTACTCTTAAAGGGGCGACAAGCCTCGGCGCATATGCATATTAAATCGCGATCCATTTTGCGCCTCACGTCCACGTGGGCATAAAATATTCACATGACAGTGATACCACTTCCATGCGTGATTTAATACTAATAGCCTCACAAATTAAGTTGTGGTTAATACTTCACCATATTCAAAGTAATTCATGCTGGAAACAGGCCCTTTGACCCAGTTCTGTGAGCCATTTAGCTTTATATCCAGCAAATACAGAATATTAATGATAGAGAAAAAGCAAAAACAGATAAATTTACACACAAACCCTGACTTTTGCATAGAGGTCACTGAATAACTACAAATTGGAAAACTGTAAAACAGCCAACAGGTCGTAAATTCAGGAATCTTGAGTTTATTTTCCTTTAACTCCCATCCACGCAAAGATGGCAATATGTAGCCGCTTAGTGTTTGATTAAAAACTGTCCTTATCTATGACAAAACCATTCACAGCCAGTGACAATACAGTCGTGATAACCTGATCCAGGACACCCTCTGATAAAGCCTTGTTCGCTAAGAAGACGAACTCGTGTGTAAGTCACACTCAGAGATCCGGTTAAGTGTTTACATTAAACGCATGTAAATCAAGCAGCTGGACGAGGTGATACACACTGTGGGTTACACTCGTAAAGTGACCGCACTCACGTCCTTAGTGTATTTGTCAACAACTGTCTGATTTTAACAAGCTACAAATATAACTCTCCCTCACTTTTACCTACACAGCCTCAAGCCCAGTTCACACTGACAGCAAAATTACTGGCAAGAAAACAAGCCTCCAAAAAACCTAAAAAAAAAAAAAAAAAAAAGAAACAAAACCAAACTAAATGTTTCCTAAACTTACATTTTTAGTGAATCAAAAACAGGACATCTTGTTTAGTCCGATGCATGAATAAATGACGATTTATCTTAAGTGAATCAAAACATTAGTATAAAGTTATCATTTCCTTCTATGATTGGATATTATATAAAATAATTTAAGTAAAAAAAATGAAAAAATATTTTTATAATTGCAGGATTGCAGAAAAATGGTTGTCTAAAAGGGTTGTCTCTAGTCTCTTAATGAGTAATGGGTGTGTTTTGGGTGTAACGTGCAACAAAGTCTCATCTGCCATTCCCTTTAAAAGCCAGTTGTGCTCGTGCCATGGCGGATTCGCTATTTACATGGCGGAATTTGCAAGCGGACAAACAGACTATGTATGGAATAAGCCGGATTCCACCAAAGCATTTTTATCTTTATGCACACAATAATAATCTTTTACATTGTAATCCTTTTATTTTTAATATTTGGCACGTTTTGTGTGCTGCTGCGCGTCCCTGTGAGTGTAATAAGCAGAGTGTACGTGCGTTGTGCACCCATCTATAGGCGCATATTACTAATGCGCTCTTTAAATAACAAAACAAATACTGCGCCATTGACTTTAGACCAGGTTTCAGTTGGTCAATGGCGCAGTCTATTTCAGTTGCCTCAAAATAGTACCTGAACTAGTTGCCAACAATGCACCTGAACACACCTCATTTTCAGACCAGCACACCCATGGGCGCACAAATGGGCGCAAATGCATTTGCTATTTAAACAACGTGGTGCAGGACGTGAAAATGATCGGGCTGAAACTAGCCAAAAACACTTGCATCGCGCCTGACGCCGCATTGCGCTACGTGCATGATAGGGTCCTTTGTGAACCAACTGATGAAAACTTTAATTTGCATTTCTTATTATGATATTTAATTACGCATATTGATAAAATAACAGTTTTACACAAGGAATGCAATTCAAAGTTTACTTCAGTTGTTTCACAGAACAGTTTTTGATTGCGGTGATTATAAGATTCCTAAAAAAATATCAATTGAACTGCCAATTCTGGGTCTTGTTGTATAATTTACAGCATTAGCTGAAAGACATTATAACTACAGTATACCCAAATGAATCAAAACTGAATTAGAGTCAATCTGAATTGAATCAGAATAGAATCGAAACAGAATCAAAATGAATGGAGAGCTTGTGAAATGGAACTGAATAAAAAAATCCGAGTCCGTATTCCCATTGTGTTGCTGTAATCAAATTGGTTGCATCTCCAACTTTCATTGAAAATAAAAATGACCTCCAGATGCTTCGATACAACAAATTTCTGTCAGTGTGAATGCCTCTACAGACAGAGTTTGTTTAGAGTCGTAGGCTCCTGCTCATCCAGTCTGATCTTACAAGGGGACGCTGTGCGGTGTGAAGGAAATGGGGATTTGAAGGATTGTGGGGGTCCTGCTGGCTGGGATTAGGGGTTTGGGGAAGAAGAGTGGTGCAGTTTGAGGAGGGTGGGGTGTTGGGACCTCACCTCTGGGTCCTGTAATGACAGGTCGATGATGGTGTGTGAATGCCGTTCGGGGGGAAGCGGTCTGCGAAGGCACAGGGCTGCTGAAACCAGACTTCTCTGACTTCTTTAATGTGGTAGGCGATGGCATCCCTGGCAAGAATGATTGATAAGTGCAGTTTAATAACGCAAGGTCATGGAGATACAGGCTGGCGCATAGGAGAGAGAGTGGATAGGAGGGGTGGGGTGGTTTGTTTGGGTGAGTGGATGGGGGTCAAGACAGCAGGGGAGACTGAGAGGCCCAGCGGGGTGTGGCACAGGATACACTACATGGGGCCGAACAGTGAATCTGTCCCAGTACAACGCAAGGTCACGTGACTATGTAGTGTCTTGACTTTAAAATGTCGAACTGACATGCACACTAGGCATGACCTTGTGACCTTTCTCATGATAGAAATATGAGTATGGAGCCCCTAAAGGGACATGGTGATGGGGAAAAAATTGTAATATAATTGTATTATAATACATTGTTTTACAAAACTTTTGTATTCTTTTGCAAAACGTTTGCATTCCTCCGAGAAAACTTTGCTTACACTCATAAAACTTTTGCGTTCCCCAAGAAACTTTGCGTTCACTCACAAAAATGTGCGTTCCCCGAGAAATTTTACGTGCTTACAAAACTTTTGCATTCCCCGAGAAACTTTACGTTTGCTAACAAAACTTTTGCGTCCCCCAAGAAACTTTGCATTCACCCACAAAAATTTGTGTTCCTCGAGAAATTTTACATGCTCACAAAACTTTTGTGTTCCTCAAGAAACTGTGTTCACTCACAAAAAGTTTGCGTCCCCTGAGAAACTTTACATTTGCTAACAAAACTTTTGCGTTCCCCGAGAAACTTTACGTTTGTTAACAAAACTTTTGCGTCCCTCAAGAAACTTTGCGTTCACCCACAAAAATTTGCATTCCTTGAGAAATTTTACGTGCTCACAAAACTTTTGCGTTCCTCAAGAAACTTTGTTCACTCACAAAAAGTTTGCGATCCCCGAGAAACTTTACGTTTGCTCACAAAAAGTTTGCGTTCCCCGAGAAACTTTACGTTTGCTAACAAAACTTTTGCATCCCCCGAGAAACTTTGCCTTCACTCACAAAAAGTTTGCGTTCCCCGTGAAACTTTACATTTGCTCACAAAACTTTTGATTTCCTCAAGAAAGTTTGTTCACTCACAAAAATATTGCGTTCCCCCTAGAAACTTCATATTTGCTCTCAAAAATTTTGCGTTCTCTGAGAAACTTTACATTTGCTCCCAAAACTGTTGCTTTCCCCCGAGAAACTTTGTGTTCACTTGCAAAACTATTGCGTTCTTCCCAGAAACTATAATATAAAAACTATATTTCAATGTTTTTGTAAGTGAATGCACAGTTTTGCATTGAAATATAATTTTTCCTCCTATGTCCTCCTTTTTTTAATCACCATGTGCCCTTAGAGGTTGCGTAGTTGACCGTAACTTTGAACCCATTATATTTCTTTAAAGGAATACTTTTTTTCCATCTCCCAATTACTAAACAGTTGGGTCAAATTAGTTCCGATGAGGTATTCCTGATATACAATGAGTGTGAGGTTAGTTGTTAATGGTAAAAATGGCGCCTGGAAAAGCAAAAACAAAATCAAAAGGCCGTATTTAAAGTATCTTATGCATCTTACCCATGGGCTAGCGATATGAAATGACGTAGCAATGAGTGAAAGAGTATGTGGTGGAGAAAAAGAAAGAGAAAGCTGAATAGACACGGAGGGAAAATGAGTTAAGGATGCAAAGCACACAGCATTCACATTCACAGTCTGGCAGGCAGCCTTGCTTTGGCAGAGGTTAATGCGAGCAACAGTTCAGACGCACAGGCTAACATGAGCTAACTGAGAATGACTGAAGTCTGTTAGTACATGCACAGCCACGTTATTTCAACTCCTCCCTCCGGCATTGGCGCTCCCATACTGCCTCACTTCACTCTACATCTCGCTTCGGGGTTAAAATAGACAGACGTGAGGGAAACCCATGGCCGATTAGCCACTTGAGGTTAGGAATACAAATTGATAAGAATGAACTGCAAATAGAAGGGGCAATTAGGAGGCACCGCAGGCCCATTTGTCACCCAGTCAAAGTGTTTAGTCCATTCTTCTGCACTGGGACAGGATATAAGCGCTGGTCTTATTTCTTCCCGAGAGCAGTCCACTCACACCCCCACCACACCCAGAGGAACAAGTTCATCTGGATGCTAGCAAATGACTTTAACTAGTGCAATTCAATCACGTGTGGTTAAAGTTGTATTAATGGTTTTAGCCAGCAGCCCTCACTCTCCTCGCGCTGTCCACTGTACATCACAGCACTGGTGTACGGGACGCCCCCACAGCCCACGACCCTATACAGAGACCTGTTGTGAGTCAATAGTGGTTAAATTAGTCTATCTAGAGTGATTTACTGCGTAAACACACTGTATATTTGATGGCGCAAGTTTTAAGAATGGCATTCCATTTTAGAATTGCGAAATTTGAATTGTTACGATCAAATGTTTGAGTGGTCCAAACTTTAAATCTTCAGCTCTGATTTACTTGCTAGTGCCCACCAGATTTACACTTTATAAATTAAAAATATATATTTAAAAAAATAAAATTTGAAAGATTAACAAAAAACAAGATATGTGGGATAGATGTTCAAAACATTATTATTAAAACTAATTATTGTTAATATCAATACTATATTGTTTTTATTTAGCATGTTCTGTTATGCAGTTTTATTATTATTGTTATTTCTATTAACAATAATAATAAAAAATATGAAAAATGTAAAATATTGCATCAGAGAATATCCCAAACATTCATATTAATGTTAATATTTATTAATAATATTGTTTTGAGTGCTTTCCCATAAAAAAAAAATAGTGATCAAAATTAAAAAATAATAATAAATAGTAAAAATTAAAATATTGCAATGGAATATTCTTAATAAGGTAATATTAATGTTAATATCAATAAATAATATTTTGAGTGCAATAAATAATAAATGATCGATAATAAACACACAGGACAAGGTGTTTTACTATTACTGTGATATGTTTTAGTTTTCTGCTTTTTGACTATTTTTAGATATGGGGAGGTAAATTGTGCAGACTCAAGTGTTTTGGTGTATTTCTGTGTGCATGTGAGTGATCAGAAGTCATCCTTGGTTTCTCCAGCCCTCGCAGACTCCTTCCCCTTTCAGGTGCAAGAAAGAGAGAGAAAACAAGATGGAAAGAAAGAAAGCATCTCTTCCCAGCATCAATGATACGTTAGAGATGGGCTTAAAACCCTTTGAAACTTAAATGGGCCACTTTAGGTCATGGAAAGGTCATCTAAGAGGTCAATGAAACCAGGAAGAGATGATCTCTACTTGAATACGAATATGGTAAAATATTTTAAGGAAGCCATCAAGCACATTTAGCACAGCTTACCAATATTTTCCAGTCTTCATTCATCAAACACACACAAAATTACCCATTCAGCTGTTCTCATTCTCTCTTCACACTCACACGTTCAGTGCAGAATGCTTCAGAAGATCAATTTCAATGAGTACGCTGACAGCGGTGGAAGACAGAGCCGAGTGGAAACATACAGTGTCATTGGGACGGATTCATCAAATGTATGTGAAGCCCAGTGTAACCAAAACACTACTCACCCGAGACCATGACACAGACAAAAGAGACTTTGACAGAATAAACAGACAGAAAGTGGTGGAAAAGGGAATGGAGCGAGGGATAATAGGATGAGAATCACACATCTATATACATGCACACGCTGTCACAGGCAGAGGATCAGAATAACATTCGCTATTGCTAATTTCTTAAATACATCAAAACTTTGGATTTCTTATTTACAGCCTAATCTATATTTTAGATTATCCAAAGTCACGCTGATTGCCAGTCAATCATTTTGAGTCTTCACAGAGCAGCTGAAGCGAACTGTTTAAGTTTAGTACCAAATCCGACTTCATTAGCAGTTAGCTTGTCACGCGAGAATCCTACTTTGTTGTAATGGCATTATACTCAAATTATACTATAGTTTTCTGTAGGGTGGTGTTTTGGAAAAAGGGGCATGTCTAATTCATGTGGTTTTGAGATGTTTAGCGCTAAATTCAGCATCATCAGCAGGTAGCTTGTCGCACAAGAACTCAGAAGTTCAAGAACAGCTAACATCGCTTTTAAACAGATTGTTGTTTTGATCACTTCTATTATGATAATAGCCATAGAAACTGGTTTGTTGCTGGTCGAAGGTGGTCCACCAAATCTAATTAGCCTGACCAACATGGTCTACCAGGTCAAAGCAAGGTCTATCAGCTACTGGACCCACTGATAACCATGTTTGGACCAGCTACACAGCATATAGGAAGCGGTGTTCTTCGATTGAGCTCTGGCAAGGTTCTTAAGGGGACATTTCGGTGCCTGTAGCGTGGGGAAGTCCAAAGAGAAAACAGAATGAAAGCTCTGGGTTGGCAGACAGTTCTCTTTGATTGTGTGTGTGCAAGTGTCTGTGCTTGTGGTGGACTGGGCCTGATGTCTCAGAGTGAGTAATGAACACTTGAAAAGGTTCTGTCAGTTGGAATCACAGCCCGGCCGTAGTCAGCACTTTCCCTTCCGAGGCGTTATTACACACTGGTACCGGTCCTGGCCCAATTCTCCTCTTCCCTCCCTTTTTCCCTTCCTCACGGCTGACAAATTGACGGAACCCAGACGGGCGAGGAGGCAATTCTGTATTGAGTGCGTCTCTCTGCTGCTCTCCATCGCTCTCATCCTGTAGCGCTCGCCGTCCCCTCCGGCACATCAATCAGTGCTGGCCCGACTGCAGTCGGCAGTGAATCTGCCCAAACTAGTCTCAACACATGAGATAATAATATAATAATGTAATATAATTTTTAATATTGTAATATTAAGAGTTTAATTTTAAAAAATGTAATGTCATAAATTTTTAATAATGTAATATTAAGAGTTTAATTGAAAAAAAATGTAATATGTAATGTAAATATGTAACATCTAATAAAAGTTTAATATATATTTAATTAAATGTGAAAAATATTTAAAATACATAGATCAAAATCAGTGAAAATATCTAAATTAAATTTATATAGATATATATTAAATATCTATCTACATTAAAAAAATATTAAATTGTCATTCATTCTGATTATTGTGTGTATATATATATATATATATATATACACTACCAGTCAAAAGTTTGGACACACCCTCTCATTTAATGTTTTTTCTTTATTTTCATGACTATTTACATTGTAAATTCTCACTGAAGACATCAAAACTATGAATGAACAGATATGGAATTATGTAGTAAACAAAAAAGTGTGAAATAACTGAAAACATGTTTTATATTTTAGATTCTTCAAAATAGCCACCCTTTGCTTTGATTACTGCTTTGCACACTCTTGGCATTCTCTCGAAGAGCTTCATGAGGTAGTCACCTGAAATGGTTTTCCAACAGTCTTGAAGGAGTTCCCAGAGATGCTGAGCACTTGTTGGCCCTTTTGCCTTCACTCTGCGGTCCATCTCATCCCAAACCATCTCGATTGGGTTTAGGTCAGGTGACTGTGGAGGCCAGGTCATCTGGTGCAGCACTCCATCACTCTCCTTCTTGGTCAAATAGCCCTTACACAGCCTGGAGGTGTGTTTGAGGTCATTGTCCTGTTGAAAAATAAATGATGGTCCAACTAAATGCAAACCGGATGGGATGGCATGTCGCTGCAGGATGCTGTGGTAGTCATGCTGGTTCAGTGTGCCTTCAATTTTGAATAAATCCCCAACAGTGTCACCAGCAAAGCACCCCCACACCATCACACCTCCTCCATGCTTCACGGTGGGAACCATGCATGTAGAGACCATCCGTTCACCTTTTCTGCGTCACACAAAGACACGGCGAGTGGAACCAAAGATCTCAAATTTGGACTCATCAGACCAAAGCACAGATTTTCACTGGTCTAATGTCCATTCCTTGTGTTTCTTGGCCCAAACAAATCTCTTCTGCTTGTTGCTTTTCCTTAGTAGTGTTTTTTTAGCAGCTATTTGACCATAGAGGCCTGATTCATGCAGTCTCCTCTGAACAGTTGATGTAGAGATGTGTCTGCTACTAGAACTCTGTGTGGCATTAATCTGGGCTCTGTTAACTTACGATTTCTGAGGCTGATGACTCTGATGAACTTATCCTCAGCAGCAGAGGTGACTCTTGGTCTTCCTTTCCTGGGGCGGTCCTCATGTGAGCCAGTTTCGTCGTAGCGCTTGATGGTTTTTGCAACTGCACTTGGGGACACATTCAAAGTTTTTGCAATTTTCTGGACTGACTGATCTTCAGTTCTTAAAGTAATGATGGACTGTCGTTTCTCTTTACTTAGCTGATTGGTTCTTGCCATAATATGAATTCTAACAGTTGTCAAATAGGGCTGTCACCTGTGTACCAACCTGACTTCTGCACAACACAACTGATGGTCCCAACCCCATTAAGAAGGCAAGAAATTCCACAAATGAACCCTGACAAGGCACACCTGTGAAGTGAAAATCATTTCAGGTGACTACATCATGAAGCTCACTGAGAGAAGGCCAAGTGTTTGCAGTGCTGTCAACAAAGCAAAGGGTGGCTACTTTGAGGAATCTAAAATATGAAACATATCTAGAGTTATTTCACATTTTTTTGTTTACTACATAATTCCATATCTGTTTATTCATAGTTGTGATGTCTACAGTGAGAATCTACAATGTAAATAGTCATGAAAACAAAGAAAAAACATTAAATGAGAGGGTGTGTCCAAACTTTTGACTGGTAGTGTGTATCTATCTATCTATCTATCTATATATATATATATATGTGTGTGTGTGTGTGTGTGTGTGTGCACGTGTTTTTGTGATTTATGAGGACACAAATTTGTATAATGACATGGGTATTACACTGGTATTACGACGTAAACATGAAATATGACAACATTTCATGAGTCCTCATATTTAAAATAGCTTTAAAAACATACTAAACAATGTTTTATTAAAAATGTTAAAATGCAGACAGTTTCCTGTGATGGGTTTAGGAGTAGGGGTAGTGTAGGGGCATAGAATGTACAGTTTGTACAGTATAAAAACCATTATACCTATGGAATGTCCTCACTAAGATAGCAAAACAATCCTGTGTGTGTGTGTGTGTGTGTGTGTACTCCTGGGCAAAAAAAAAAAATGTTCCAAGCCCAAAATGGCTTAACACTAAGCTTTTAATGGTCTTAACCACAAATTATTGGTCAGGAAATTAGCAAAATTTAGCAAATGCACTGCTTAAAAAGCCAATGCTGTCTCAGGAAAACATCAAAGACAAAGTTTTTGGCAGAATATGGGAAGTTGTGTGTGAGTGATGAATCACAAAATGAAACACCAGTTGCATGTTGATGCTCCAGAGTGGTGTCTTAGAAAATCTGCTGAGAAATATAATAATAAATGCATCTCTACCACAGTGAAGCATGGAGGAAGAGGTGTTATTGTGTGGGCAGCTTTTTTAGCTGCTGCTATTGGTGAAGTACTTCACTGAGAAAAGTCATTTAATGCTTTGAGTACATGAGAATATTGCAGAATGGCTTGTTTCCCACAAATGAAAAATTGTTATCTAAAGAGGAATGATCAGATGTTATTAACAAGACCAAACTCAACCCAAACTGCAAAGACAACCAAGAAGTGGCTTGAGAAAGTCCATCAGGCTCATGTTTTGGCCCAATCAGAGTCCAGATATGAACCCTATAGTAAATATTTGGTCTCACATTAAACTCAAACGAACTGGTGGACATTTTTCAACTACTCATGAACTGTTTAAAGCCATCAACATTGAGTGAAACTGACTCTTCTTCCTGTAAAGAGCTGGAAGGCTATTCCGTGCTAAGTTACTTTATCTACAGTATTTGCAATTCTTGCTAATTCTTCTGACCAGTGATTTGTGCCTAAAATGGTTAAGACCATTAAAAGACCAATAAAAAGTTTGACATTTTTGGTTTGGCCCTTTTTTCTTTTTTTTTTTTTTGCCAAGAGTTTTATTATTGAATTATTTATTGGATGTTAAATGTTAAAATTGAATGTTAAAATCATTTGTACATTTTTATTTTTAGCTTTTGAGTAGGTGGCGAGGGCTATGACTGCAGTACTCTATCTGCGCTGACACTCGGCTACGTGGGGCGAGCAGAATGATGGGTAGACGTCACCCCCTGGTCCCTACACCAGCCTATCACCTGACACCCGCTACCTGAGCAATGACAAGCATGCTGCTGCCGCGGACATACTTTCTAAAGGCTGGCTAATTTTAAACACATAGCAAAGGTCTCCGCTATCAAATAAAGATAGGAGAGGCCCACACACACATATATAAACACAAACACACAACCAACACACTCGGGGTAAATTCATGGAAAGGAATACAAATCAAACAGATGGCAGGCATAACAAGAGCTCGAGATGTCACAGTCTTTTTGATGTTCAACACCACAGCTGAAAAATGGATGCAAGCGGCTGATTGGACGAGAAATGTGATCCTGTCATGGACGAGCGAGTGATCCGGAGGTCAAATCACACTCACTTTCTCTCTCACCCTCTTAGTTTACTCACACATTCCCTCTCACATTCGAGCAAACACACACTGGAACAGACTCTCACTTCCTTGGTGCTGAAGCAACCGTGAAAAGCACTTAATAGTCAGACACAGCTCTAAATCGCACTCCTCCATATTCCCCATTTGTATCGTCTCATTTAAATATGTTAGGGATGTGTCAGAAATGTGGATTAGTCAACTAATCATCCAATAACCAAGTAGCCAGATATATAATTTTACAGGACTTCTGTACAACTAGTTTTGAAAATACATACTTTTGCACATCCCTAATATAACAATCACAACTTCTTTAGACATTGCGTCCTCAAAAACACAAAGACACGTCACTTTAATGCAATTAACGCAACATTTCCAGATGCACCATTTATGGATGTAGATGACATCATGCACACATACAAATCATAGGGATATCATGGGGCAGGGGGGTGCATGTCATTTCACAGGAAACATTCTTCAGATTTTTTCTGTTCCTTTTTTTTTTGCGGTAAATGTGGCTGTGGGGGGAAAAGCTGGTGGGGGAAAGAAAATCATCTGAATTGAACAACACCAAAAAATAAGATACGAAACAACGACGACAACAAAACTAGACAGCACAATGGACGAGCTCCTTTTTTGGGTGGGGAGGGAAGGTGAGGTGTGAAGGGTGACAACATTGATGTAGTTTTACCTTGTCTTGAGATGAACGAACTAGCTAGCGAGCCACGCAGTTTATATCCAGCTTTGAAAGACAAGGAAGGAGGAGAAAGAAACAAGGAGGGACAAAAGAACAAAAAAGGCAGGGTGAATAAGAGGTGTAGAAGCAAATGTGCAATACCTTAGCAGTTCAACCATTCATGTCAGATATGATGTGTCCAGAACCTGCCAGACAGCCACACACTCATATTACACACACACACACACACACACACACACATATTGTGTAGGGTTTCCTTCTCTGGATTTTCCTGACTTCTTTCACTGTCTGACTGTGTTCTTCCACAGGTAGTGGTCTGTAAACAAAATATGTCTACACAGCAAATAAACCCAAAGAATTCACAACGTTTTATTATAATAGTGTTCTCTTTATAATGTGATGTATATGACTGTCCCAATCATAGTCATTAATGTTGCGCATTGCTGTTTGAACTGGGTGCGTTGAAGAACTGAATGAACACGATATTTATACAACATAAACATAATAAAGTTACGTGCTAGTCAGAGTGTCTAACTCCTGTTGTGGATGCGCTCTTTCCGTAACAACGCGCTGAAACATGGCAACTAAAACCAAAGAATTCACTTTTATTACAATAGTGATCTCATTATTATGATATGTAATATGACAGTCCCGATTATAGTTATTAATATTGTTAGCATTATTGTTTAAGATTTAATTATTATTAAAACCGTGTTTGATTATTGCGATTTGGAAAACTTTTTGGTCAAATTTTGGCTTTTACAAAAGTCCTGAGGGAAACTTAATCAAGGATCGTCACCCTGTCTGCAGAACATGCTAAAAGAAAGTCGCTGCAAAATATTAATGAGATTAATGGTTTTAAAATCTTACCAGTTAATAAATCCATTGTGTAATTTTCATAGCATTTCATCTGTATTATTATATATGTAATAATAATATTTAATATAAAAATGTATACATATACATACATTTAATATACATTTAAAACATTATTTTTGTTATATACTTCTATGATAATATAAAAATACAAAATATTTTAAAATCAGTTAAAAAAGTGAAATATGTGTATACTTAAAAAGAAATTATTAATCTAAAAATATAATATAATAATATAATATTAAGTAGTATGAAATATAATTATATAAATGTAAGAAGTATTATTTTATATTAATATAATATTTTATATAATTTATTATATATTTTATTTTTTGATTAATAATTTATGAAATACAAAAATATTCTATATTATATAATTTACAATTAAATTTGATTTAATCTATAATATTTAAATATTATATTTCTAATTAAATTTATCAAGTTAAAATTCATTCATTGTAAATTTCCCAGATTTCCTCTAAAAATCTGTGCGGAAAGTGTGAAAAACTTCTGGGCAGTGTAATTATCAGTGTAATTAACAAATCACCTTTTGACTCATAAGTGAATCATAAGTCATTACTTTCATTGTGTTCGTTCCAGAACTGGTACTAAATGCCTGTTGGAACTATAAAGTACCAAAAGAATCAGTAAATGAATCATTAATAAACTAGAATCTTTAAGTGCAATTGGAATCAGAATCATTCAGCTCCTTGAATGATTCTCTTAATCATGCCACTCATACCCTGCTTTAGCTCCGTCCTGACCTGGCTATAATATGTGATGCATGTTTTCACTCTATCTCTTTCCATTATGCGGTGTCTGTTTCTAACATGGAGGGAGAGCGAGTCTTCAATGAAGATACTTTGGAGCAGGACAGATTTACAGTCCTCTGCTCTGTGGCAATGCGGCGGGGTTCATAGGACACTTGCACGCGTTCCAGGATGAATCAGCACTCAACATTCAAACCCACACACATACGCTGTCTTATGGGACCCTTCATACATTGTTAGCATTATTAGTAGACACATGGATATGAAGTTAAATGAGTCTGTATCTATAAGCCATCTATGGTTAACTTCTGAGATGGACTGAGGGGGGCAGGCGCTGTAAATCTTTAAAAAAGAAAAACAAATGAGGTGCCATTTGAGTTTGAGGGTGCCATCTCTGAAATATCATACCCGTAGAGACGGATCAGAGATGCTGAAACCCCTCCCCCAAAAGAAGAAGAAGAAGAAACAGAAATAATCCCCACACAGCTGTTGCCATCCCACAACCAGCACACACCACAGGATGCACAAACACACACACAGACACACACACACACAGCAGATCCGATCGCTCACTCTCCACCCGCAACCCCACAGTGTGAGAGAGTGTGAATATATGTGTGTGTGTTTGTGTGAGGCTGGCTTTCAGGGTGGATGGTTACCTGGCTCCACTTCATGCCAGCTGCTGGCTTGGCTGCCGCTGCCAGGAGAGCGTCCCTGACCTGGGTAGTAGGACTCCTCTCCCGGGCTGTCCACTTCATCCTCCATGCATTTGATACGCTTTGCAGAACTGTGTGACAAAAAAAAGAGACATAAAAGAGAGCGGATAAATAAAATCAAATGCATTTAATTCTGATATAGGCAACATTAAACGGCATTCAAAAAGCATTTAATGTCTTAATGTGATGTATTTTAGGGGCGGGGCTTGATTTTACCCATTAGGACGTGATTGGATAATGAAAGGTGTTATGCAAAATAAAGCATACAAGTGATAAATATCAAATATATAACAGAATTATATATATATATATATATATATATATATACAGCTTTGTTTACAGCAGAAAGGTTATTTGAGGCAAAAAAGTTATGTTTCAATAAAAGATTACAATTTTGTTTTAGAATAGATATAATTAGTGTAGAATTATGTCTGGTTTACTATCTTTGTGGGGACTCTCCATAGACGTGATGGTTTTTATACTGTACAAACTGTATATTCTATTCCCTTACACTATCCCTACCCCTAAACCTACCCATCACAGATTTCTGCATTTTTACATTTTCCAAAAAAAAAAAAAAACCTCATTCTGTATGATTTATAAGCTTGTTTCCTCATGGGGACCTCAATTTAGGCCCCCACGGTGACACGAGTCCCCATGAGTCTGTGTGCATTCAGGTTGAAGTCCCCATCGGGATAAAAAAACATGAACACACACACACACACACACATTAAAGAAGTGAGGAATCACTGGAGGCTGGTGGTCATGTGTGTGTGAGTTATCTGCTGTAAGCTGAGCTCTGACATTTATTTGTTAATGTAAGGCCTACTGGTGTTTTTCACTCATAATCGCTTAATTAGTTTCTAGCATGCAGCCACACACAGGGTCCTTATTCCAGATGTTTGCTTTGGCAGGCCTGGCTGAAGAGGCCACTGAAGCATGTGGGCAGACGCACACATGTACACACACACAGATGCATGTGAGCGTGCACACATGGGCTCAAAAGCCTGCGAGTTAGTGCTCTAAACTACAATGTTGTGCATCAAAGGCACTTATAATGCCCAAAACTTACTGATGAGTGCATTCTGTCAAATTCAACAAATGTACTTCATGGAAATGACTAAAATGAACACACATGATGATTGTTTTATTTTCCAATGTGCGTTACATTTTCACACAAATGTTTATGTACTTTTGTGTTTGTAGTTGATTTTAGGTATGCTGCGTTATGTAAAAGTGACAGCGAAATTTGCCCCATCAGTGAAATCACGGTGACTGCTTATACGCTGCGTTTCAGCTGTGCACACACACGTGTGCAAACATACACGCATCTGTCTACACACCTCGTGTGCGGGGGTGCCACGTAGTGCGGTTTAACATTGGGGACCATCGTCTGTGTGTCTGTGTGTGTGTGTGTGTGCATGTGGCCAGTAGGCTGAGCGGGTGGCGGAGGGAGAAGGTTCCAGGTGGACACACATATGCTGGAAGCTTGTGTAGCTCAGACTCCTGCAGCCTCTTCGAACGCTCAGCCAACACATCAATCTCTGCCTCGGCTGATTAATTAAGACTCAGAGTGAAGGAGAGAGAGTGTGTGCGTGACTTTTGAGTGCGTACCTGCTAGAAGAAGTGCTGGGTAGGGGGCGCCTCATGGCCCCAGGGCTCATACTGTAGTAGGAAGAGCTGTCCAAGTCTGCCAACGAGAAGTTGGGCCCCGTCCCTGCTGCAATGGGCGCTGCCACAAACAAAAATGAGGATAAAAGTCAATAACTGCGAATAAAAGTCAATTACTGTGAACAAAAACAGCATCAAGCATCAGATCTTTTACTACTTTTACTAAATAAAGTAAATGTAAAGCTAAAGTCCTGTTTGGAGCAAGTTGGTTCACTCAACAGCCATCTTGCCTGTATGGCAAGCTTACATTTCAATTACAAATCAACAATAAAATCTGACAACAACAGTATCATAAACTGCTGATTTAGCTCACACCAAACACATTTTTCATGTTAGTCTAGCTTAAAATAAAACCTTCAAAGATAAATAGACAGACAGACAGACAGATAGATAGATAGATAGATAGATATAGATAGATAGACAGACAGAGAGAGACAGACATACAGACAGACAGATGATAGATAGATAGAACAAGACAGACAGAGACAGACAGACAGATAGATTCAAAGAATGTTAACACACAATTGCTTAAATAATTGTACTGGTTACAAAACTTTTCTTCCAGAGCGAGTCGCCACAAGCTGCAAATCCCCCTTGCCCCTTTCTGTAGGTCATCGGTGAGCAGTGCTCTATCAAACGCCTTTGTCATACAGTACATAAAGCCGTGATGCCTCTTTATATTCATGGTGACTGAGACCACTATTTTTTGATGAGGACAGCACGAATGTGTAAGAGAGCGGCCCTGGTCCTGCATACCTAATAAGCTGGGCCCAGGCATAAAGAGAGAGATGTATGTATGTGTGTGTGTGGGGAGTCGGGCGGACGACAGCATGGAAGACTGTGATAGACACGGTAATGGGCTGCCTAATTAACATTGGAAGAGGACACAGCTAAAGGGGCAAGTTGGACCAAGGGAGGGAGAGAGAGCCGGTGCACTAGCCAACAAGCTAAAAGTTGGATACGTAGGAAGTGAGAAAGGAAGTGCTATAATTTCTGAGTCATCTCTTTATGTTAACTTTTTTTTTTGGAGGGGGGTGGGCGGTCCTTCGCTCTAATAGAAGTGGTGGTGCGGATTATTTATGACGAGCAGTAAAGCCGGCTGCATTTGCATGGCTAATAGTAGGATGTGAAGTAATTTGTGTGAGAGCTAACCTGGGCACTGGGCTGCAGTAACTCAGCCGGCCCCCTACGCACACACACATACACACAAACGTGCCCTCGCGCCGAGAGCGGCCGGCCCTGCTGCTGCAGTTTGGGTAGAGAAATGACCACACTGCAGTCTGTCTGACTGGAATGGAAATCAATCATAAAGGTAATCCGCAGTCTCTACCTCTTAAAGGCTTTATCAAGTGCTTTCGCTTGGAGGATTCCAAATGAAGCCTGTGGCTATCAGGCCGGCATTGATCTCTCTCTCTCGTCTCTCCTTTCCCTTCTGTTCTCTCTCACTCTCTGATCTTTACTGCTTTACCTTTCAAGCTGCTGGGCGCAAAGTACATTAGCAAAATGTTTCAATCTATTCTATTTACTTAGTGCAGAGGAATGGCAGTGCAGTGTGTGGCTTTACTTAGCTATGCATCGGGGACAAATAAAATCGGCCAAACAAGTTCGCTAAACCTGACAAAAACTCCCTTGGGGGATGTCAACAAAGGTAATTTTTAACTTTGTTAAATGACAGAAAAAGGAAATCTTAATATAAAAATATATTTTTTAATTACATACAAATTTGAATTAATTAAATATCTCCAATATTTACAGATATGGTACAGATATATCATGCATCCCTGCTTAAACATGTAAGTTTTGTAGATAGCAAGGTAAAAGTGAAGTAAAAGAGAACTAGGCAAAAGATTTCAGACTGAAGGCCGGCAAGATACAGGAAGTTTGTTGTTGGGACAGAAAAGTGACCGAGTCTACTGGACGTGGCAGAGGTTTTTTGGTGTAGTCTCTTGTCTCAAGGGTTGAAAATCCCTCTTAACATACACACACGAACAGACATACTCCTCCCCTCCACCCAAACACTGGCCACTAAAGCATCTACAAAAGCTGGGGAGGCTATTCATTTGAAAAGAGCAGGGGGAGGAGGAAGAGAAAGAGAGAGAAAAAAAATCGGCTTTTGTTCAGGCCGGATTTTCAAATTGAAGCATTTGACAACAAAGGCAGTAGCAATCAACTTCAAAAACCCTGGACGTCTGTTCACCCCGTCTTGCCTCCGCCTTACTCCTCATCGCTTTATTGAGCGAGAGGACTGTGGCGTGATGGGATCTCATCTAGAGCTGGTCTGAAGTTGGTGAGCTTTGACAGGTCTTCAGTGGGGTTTTCTGCTGGATCAGCTCCTGTGTGGTTATAGACCTACAGCATAGGTTCAGAGTTCTCAGTCTGGAGAAGAAGGTTCGCATGGGGCCAGACCTTATGCGTTCACCGTAAAGTTTCCCATCAAATCAAATGAGGAGAGAAGGCAGCAGGAACCTCGCTGGAGGAGTCTGCAGGTCGGTGTCCAGTTGAGGGAGGTTAAGAAGTAGAAGAGAATGTAGTCCTGGACTTAGCATATTACTACTCCTGTTAAAAACACTGTGAAGAACAGGACTAATAATCAGCAGGTTGCTTGATTGACACCTGCAACGAGTGAGCTATGTGCTATGATCATTGTGCATTACATGTCACTTAAAGAACATCAAAGGTCATCTTTATCCTTAACTTTATTAACGTGAAAATGTAGGGCATCTCGCGGCAAGTTAGCGTTTATAAGATTCAATCCCTGTGTGTGTATTTCGCTGCAGATGGCACTGCCCACTGGCAGGCTTTGGCCCAGTGTTGGCACAGTGCTGACAAGACTGGTGGGCGTATCCCCACCGGTGCTGCTCGGCAGTGTCTCTGCCGCCGCGGCCCCTCTCCTACTCCATAATTCATCTGCTCCCCCTGTTCGGTCATATGGCTTAATGGTGCGTGCCAGCGCCCGGCCTTCACCCAGGGATTTCCAGGTGTCCCTGCCCCTGGACCACACTGCCTTGTTGCTTGCCAACATTTCTGCGAGGCTCTTGCAGGCGCACTAATAACAATAACCTCATCCTAATCCTGTATCCTCTCCTGTCTCTTTCTGTAGCCCTCGCAATCTCCTCTCGAGAGGCTCTGAGTGGGCGGCAGCAACAGTAAAACTGGCTCACATACAAGTCCTCTTGCTCACCTGAGCTTGACGGTGTGCCAAGCTGTGAAGTGACAGTGTCTGACTTCATACAGAGGCCAGCTGTAGCGAAAAAACAAACTCTAGGTAATAGAGGCTCTTCCTGGGAATGTTTAAGCACACAGACACTGTAAGACTCAAGAAGGTAGAAGGGAATAGCTGATGAAGGAGGAGCAGAGGGAGGGAGGAGGATATGGAAAGGTGGACCCAATCTCCGAAATTACCCCAGCTTGGTATCGACTGGCCAATTATGTGGAGTTCCATTTACAAAAACGTAGCTGTAGCGGCTAACTTTATGGAGACTTTCATTTCGCTCTCCCCTACTCCCGACCGCCCCTCCTTCTCTCTCTCGTTCCCTTCCTCTCCTTTTTTGTGTGGTGCTTTAATAGGATATTGATCGACAGAAGCAGATTCGATTGGGCTGCCACTGAATTGTGTAATGGGTGCACAAAGCCAAGGTCATAGTGTATAGTCAGGGAAGAGCTAAGGCAGCCCGTTGTCCATTCAATATCACGACCTTTCATCTTCCGAACGGGCACGAGCCTGCACTCAACCCCTTCCCCATTCGCTTAAATAAATCTGCCAGACGCTCCCACACAGAAGCCCCGACGGAACTCCTCTGGGCAATTCATAGGCCACTTCAGTACACCTCTTCTACCCATCTTCCAATCTGGTGCACTTACCCTATTCACTTCAATCAACAGCATCATCTCGGTGCCTTCCACAAGAAGCTACCAAAGTCATGAGTGTGCATGCATACAGCACTTTAATTCACAGCCACTCCATCGGGAGCAATCCTGTTAGAGGACTTATGCTAACTGTGGGCTTTGCTGACTGCTGAACTTCTTAGATGGTATTGCCCATTAAAGAAGGAAAGAGGTTGATGCAGGAGGGTGAGACAGTCAACTCTCCCGCCAATCCGCAGAGGGTGGAACATGAGGTGGAGTTTTCAAGAATTTCTACTGAGGTGATTTGTGTACTATTGTTGTGAATTACTGCAAAATTCAGATTTGAAGAACTGGCTACCTTTTGATTCACGAGTGTGAATTTGAATGAATGGGCCATGGCCCAAAGAAACTTGAATTGGAATTATAATAGAAATTCTAGGAAGGGGGGTTTACAGAATTGAATGAAATTCAACAAAAGTGATGCATTCTGGGAAATGCATATCTATCTATCTGTCTATCTGTCTATCTATCTTCAAGGTTTCAAATGTTTTTTAAAAAATTCAAACAAGCAAACATTCAAAGTTTGTGTTGACAACTTTTATGGGCCAGGGTGGAAGAATTTCCCAGAATGCATTACCTGTGTTGAATTTCTTTGAATGGCACTTCACTAAATTCTTCTTCCTGTGGAACTCAAGTGTAATATGCTCTTTAGACCCACATTGGCAACCCCCTGCTGACTAAAAGCCACTGGACTGTGGAGAGGAGAGGAGAATAAAGAGAATTATGGGAAAAAGAGAGCAGAACACTTTGATTTGAATTGAACATCCAGCATATGCCACCCAGCATTTGCTTTTCTTCTCAGTGTGTCACAGATGTTAGGATAAAAGCCAATCTCTCTGCAGAGCTGGATCAATTATGCATATTCCTTAATCTTGTTACCATCATACGCCAGGAGTTCTGATGCAGCACAGTACTGGCTGAGTTTTAATATCTGTCTTCCTTTCTCTCTCCCGATACCCTTCATCATTTTCCACATCCATCACATCCTTTTGCACCACCTTACACATGCATGCTGGACTCACGTTGACCCCTGCATTTCCTTCCTCCCGTCTGCTGTCACGCCGCCAGAATGTGGTGGCACCCAAATGTTTGTTTTCTCCAAACGCTGTCTTTGCGTTGGCAGGCACTTTGAGGGTTTTTGAAGGCAGACTGCGAGGTGAGACCACGGTGGGCTCTTTGCCCAGGCCCCATGACACCCTCTTCTTCTCTCCTTCGCCCGGGATTAGGTCACGAAGGAGTGTGATCAATGCACCTTTGATCAGAAGGCTCCAGCGAGTGCTGACAGGCGCTTTGGATCGGCTATTGTTAGCGGGTATCGACAGGCACGTATGGATCGTGCTGCGCTCTGTCACTCTCCACCGTGGACGTCTGCAATTTTTAAAGGTCACGTTTTCTACTCCCTTCCCATCCTCCCTCCTTGCTACATGCCTCCTCGGGAAAATCTGCTTTTCTTCTTCTGCATTTTGTCTTAATCACTCTATCAGTCTGGGAATTACTCGTTTGTTTTCTCAAGTTGTGAAAATACTTGCCTTCTCGCTTTCTTCACTTTACTAAAATATATAACATCTGAAAAACTGCATCCTCATAACTGTACAGTTTATTTACGGATAACAAAATCTGAGCTTTAAAAGAGACATTAAAAAGGCTGCACAAAAGAAAAACTTAGTTTGTACTTTAGAGAGTCCAAGTACTGTTGAACCGCACTGCACTGAAGCACTTTCAGCTGACTGCTGCATTTCGCTGGTGTTTCGATTTCTAATGAGTGGAGGGATAGTGGATTCAGCCCATTGTTCAGAAAACAGCAGTGAGAAACCGGAGAAGCTTTCCTCCAGCACGCTGGTTAATCACTAGCCTCATCCTACCTTTGGGCTGAATTTAAGGTGTTTGAATAAGGGTGCTTCAGATGTTGTGGTTTTAACCTGCTGCTGGTCTCATGTACAGGAGAAACAGGTCTAAGAGAACCTTTTTGATGATAAATATCATGAATTATTAATTTATAAATATCATATACATTTGGGGGAAGTCACACCACATGACATGAACTAAAATGTTTTTTCAAAATGACTTTAAAAATATTTAAAAACACATTCATGTGATGTATTCAAGTTGTTATAATCAATAACTGCATTTTTTCGATTTTGTTTTAAATAAATGTAACAGTGTAATAACTGACTAAATAACTTTTGTAACTATATTTGTTATGTATATTTTATCTATAAAGTGCAGTGTTATTTTATATTTGATTACAGTTTCTGTACCTAAATATCTGAAAATCTTAAAACGCTGTTTACTTCAATTGTATCTTTGTTCAGTTGTATTTATTTGTGCGATTGCTAATTTGTTGATTTGTTCATTTTTAATTACTGTGTTTAGTGTTTACTTGTCTTTAATAATGCTTGAAATTTATATTAGTTAAGCTAGTTGTTTTTGCTATGGTATTTTTAAACCATAGGCAAAAGTTCCTGGTTTAAGTGTTCTTTAGTCTGTTGAATTTTGTTCAGCTACAATGAAATATTTTGCAATAAGACTTCATTTCAATAAATGTGAATGATATATTTTTTTTACCTTTTTGGAACTGAAATTAGGAATCGATAAGAATCGGAACCAATAAGCAGAATCGGAATCATTAAAATGTAATCAATATCCAACCTCAGCAACCTCACTGACCCATATTTTGTCTTTTTAAACTTTGTTTATAGGTAAAAGAAAACAAATACACCTGTGCAGTAAGACACAATACACTCGTATTGATATTGTATCTTATGTAGGGTTGCTTCTCAAGTAGATTTATCTTGTTTTAAGGACTTTTGTATATTTTAACTGATAAATAAAACAAAAATAGGAATTTTTTTTCATTGGACAGGGAGTTGAGGAGATCTTACTCTGTGAGACTCGCACGAGCTCAGAGACGGTGAAGACACCTGATGTGACGAAACTGTCCTGGAAGCCAAGGTGCCCTAGGAGACAAAATGAAAGAGGAAGAAAAACCGTTATTGGAATGAACATAACAAAATACAGGAAAGATAACCTTATTGTCAATAACACACTCACTCACACAGTCACAGTCCCAGGAGGGAGGGGAATAGGGAGTGTTTAGAGTGACACAGAGGGTAGAGCACATCTGGATTTGGTCCCATTAGTGTCTGCAGTACAGTGGGGCAGAGGCATGGTGCGATGCAGCACACATACATAAACAGAGATGCATAGGAAGCCCAAGAAATCAAGATTATCTGATCTTATATGTTTTTACGTATGATATGTGGTGGTATCTCAGTCAAACACATTCTTTGTGCGGCAGACAGAAGTTGGTTGCTTCTTTCAGCAGACAGACCACAATTACTGTGTTCATTGTGCTGACTATGGCTGAGCCAGGACCTGCCACACATGCTGCTCTTCTGGAGGAACCCATATCAGCCTCAGATTCAACAGACAAGACAACCAGACGACCCTAAATGTCCTACCATTCAACACCACGGAAACAAAAAATTTTGGGACTGAGATACGCCATTTTTCATCACTGGACTGTGAAGGGCTAAACAGCGTCAAAACAGCTAAGCAGTGTCCACCAGGCACGGCATCAAAGCAATTAACTGTTTTATGTAAATCCACATGAATGGCCCGCCCAATGTTCAGTAGCCTACTGCAATGTCCGAGAGTCTCTCCTGTCTCATGATGTTTCTCGTGTGTTTTCAGTCGGTGCAAGCAAGAAATTTTTTCAAACGATACTATGTTCATCGGCATAGTTAAGAATAACTTAAAGAGTTTGCCAACATTTACTAGACTGTGTACTAGCTTTGACTCTCTGAACAGTCAGTTTTTCTTGCTTGTGCCCTGAACGGGCCATTCATGTGACTTCTACACACTCTCTACACAGCCCGTCCATGTGCAGCTGAATTTTTGTGACTGCACGGACTGTGAACGTACAAGAGCGCATGTGTGAGTGACTTGAGCATTTGAAAAGTCCACTAGATAGTGTGCATGCGCCGAACATGACTTTCCACACTCACGGCCAAAGGAGAATACTTTGAAAGGCTTGTGCGCTCTACTAGGCGTGAGACAGTGCGAAACGCGGAAAATTAAGTATACCCTAGGCCTTTACTGCACCAAATTGTAGCGGAGTTCACATCGGTAAACTCCATGGCTACAATGAATATGCCCCCTTGTATATATAGAAAGGGGTGACAAGACAAAACTTGAGTGGAAGTGATGTTAGCTATTAAACAACTTCCTCTGCTGCTTGGTGGCTGGCGAGCTATAAAACCAACAATAGAAATGAGTTTAATCTTGACCGGCTGGATGAGGAGACATATAGCATGTGGACGGGCAGAATAATAAATAATAAAAACAGAGAGATAGAGAGAGAGAGAAGGAGAGACATAGAGAGAGGGACAGAGGGAGGGGTAATATCTACGGCTCATTGCAAGAGAAAGTGCTGACATGAGCTAAAAGACTGCAGACCCGGAGAGCATTCCTGCACAGATGCCCCTGAGATTGAGAAGAAGTGAGATAGAGTTTGTTCAGGGAGGTATCAGAAGGAGAGGAGACGCATGTTAGAGGACATATGGCAGGAAGTCAAGGTAGATTACAAAACGTCAAAGCGGCGAGGACAATGGGCTACAGGGTCGAGAGCGAGAAAGGCAAAAGTCAAAGTTTCCACACAGCTGTACATACTGTGAAACAACAATAATACTGAGCAGAAGTGAGGCGCACCAATACTTGGAAAATGGAGGGATGACGCAATGGAGCTGAGGAGGGAGAGAGTGAACGAACGAAGGAGCCTTCGTCACTAGAATTCCAGTATAGGGAGCATATGCACCCGGAGTTCACTGAGGGCATTTCCATGAGTGCCTCATATAGGGAGGTAGGGGCGAGGGAAGGGGCAGGGCTTCTATATCTCAACATAGATAATCACTCCCAGCTGTGTCCACTTTAGCGCTGCACACACACATGTAGGGAGGGGCTAGGGCTCGCCTTTCACAGCAGCACCGAGACCTCAACGAGCCTCCAGCGCAGCAACAAGAGCACAGAGTGGAACTACACTGGGCCACAAGAGAAGCAAACCTATACTGTATCTGGGTAATTGACAAAAACAAACTTTTTTTTATTCTAACATCAAGATTTTAGGTGATTTGGTCACTATCCCACAACATTTTATTGAACTTTTAGTTTTTTTACGGTTCGCAACCCATTTAAATGCAATTTTAAAACATTACATTCGAATGAGACAAAAGTTCGGTGCTTGATTTTATCCATCGAGTATTGATTGGATAATGAAAAGTGTGTGTTAAGTATCAGAATGTAGACAGACTTGAAAACAATTCGCTAAAACAATTACTAAATTGCTATTTGCTTATGTCTTATCTAATTGAATGCATGGCCTTGGTGATGTCATCAGAGACGGAAGGTTATTGAGAAAGAGGCAGAGCAAGTTTTTCATTTTGATTAAGAATAACGAAGAGTGTTTTTCTCAGAATAACCTGCACTAATTAGGAGTGTGATTAAGAAATCAAGAATGAGTAAAACAAGATATTCAATGATAAAAGGGGCGGGGCTTGATTTTATCATTTGGGAATTGATTGGATAGTGAAAAGTGCTCATTACATACCAGAACAGAGCTAGACATGAAGGCGAGTTAGCAAAAACAATACCTAAATTGATTTACATGACCAAATAGCACGCATGGCCTTGATGTCATCAAAGACAGTCGTTTCACATCCTTAGCTGGATAATGACATCACTGTTTTGTCCAGAGCTGCTTTATAGCTGAATTGAACTCATTTCATAATTGATTAACTTAACACAGTTATTGAACAGAACTGAATCAACACTGAACTGATTTCACTTGAATGACTGTTTACTATTGTCTTTTTAGAGCTGCTTTACAGCAGAATTGAATTCTGTTTGCATCACTGATTGTTATTTTCCTGTTTATCACTGTAAAGCTGCTTTGAAACAATCTGTATTGTATAAAGTACTATGTAAATAAAGGTGACTTGACGTGGAGCATGTTACTTATTTCTGATTAAAATTACGGAGTTTTTATTACTCTCAGAATAACAGTCACTGATGTGTATTAAGAAATCAAAAATGAGTAAAACAGGATATTCTGGCGTGAGTTGATTATATAATGAAAAGTGCATTACGTAGCAAAATGAAGCCAGACGTGAATGCGAGTATCTAATAACACACATGGTCTCAATGATGTCATCAGAGACAGAAAGTCGTTTTAGAGGTACAGCAAGATATGTGATGGTCCCTTAATTACGAATAAAAACAACATAAGAAAAATGTAAAAATGTGGATGATTCATCTAAAAATACTTTAGATGAAGTATCCACTGCTTGACATTTATCAACTATCCGTAAACAGGGCCTACGAAAGGCTTTAAACAATTTAGCCATTTTTACTAGCTTTTTTATTTTTTATTAAATGTCCCTCTCGCATTCTTTTCCATTTTCTTGAGCTCTCTGTTATGGATTTCTCACCTCCCCACTCTCTCTCCTGGGCTTGTAAAGGAGAGGATATCCTCTGGCCTTATCTAATAGTCTGTGGATTGTGCAATGGCTGCCCCGTCCCAGAAAGACAGCAGCCCGCTTTGTGAAAGTGCACGTAGCATGGAGCACAAGGGTCAGGGTTTACCAGCAAAAACAAACCATGGAAAAAAATGTTGGTCATGTTTTCCTGCATTGGGGACGAGAAATAGATGGAGAGGGAGAAATAGAGGTGGCGACAGGGAAAAGGTGGAAGTTTGTGACAGCTTTAGGCTACGTCTGACAGTTTAACAGGCACGGAAAGGAGTTAGTGGAGAGTTCACTGAAAAATAATAATTCGTCAATTTACTCACCCTCATGTTATTTCAAACCCGTATAACTGTGTTTTTTCTTTGGAACTGAAAATATGATTTTCCTTTTTTCTGTAGCTCTCACATATGGCTTCAGAAGACATAGAATTTATACAGTAATATAATAATTTTATATATATTTAAAAAGATTTGTAAAGAGAAATATATACACAAAATGTATATCATATACACTACCAGTCAAAAGTTTGGAATCGTTAAGATTTTTAATGTTTTTAAAAGAAGTTTCATCTGCTCACCAAGGCTGCATTTATTTAATTAAAAATACAGTAAAAACAGTAATATTGTGAAATATTATTACAATTTAAAATAACTGTTTTCTGTTTGAATATATTTTATAAAGTAATTTATTCCTGTGATGGCAAAGCTGAATTTTCAGCATCATTACTCCAGTCTTCAGTGTCACATGATCCTGCAGAAATCATTCTAATATGCTGATTTGATGCTCAAGAAACATTTATGATTATTATCAATGTTGAAAACAGTTGTGTACTTTTTTTTCAGGATTCCTTGATGAATAGAAAGTTCAAAAGAACAGCATTTATCTGAAATATAAAGCTTTCATAACATTATACACTACTGTTCAAAAGTTTGGGGTCAGTAAGAATTTTTATTTTTATTGTTTTGAAAAGAAATTAAAGAAATTAATACTTTTATTCAGCAAGGATGCATTAAATCGATCAAAAGTGACAGTAAAGGCATTTATAATGTTACAAAAGATTATATTTCAAATAAATGCTGTTCTTTTGAACTTTCTATTCATCAAAGAATCCTGAAAAAATTGTACACAAATATTTTGTACAATTGTACACAATAAATGTTTCTTGAGCAGCAGATCAGCATATTAGAATGATTTCTGAAGGATCATGTGACACTGAAGACTGGAGTAATGATGCTGAAAATTCAGCTTTGATCACAGGAATAAATTACTTTATAAAATATATTCAAACAGAAAACAGTTATTTTAAATTGTAATAATATTTCACAATATTACTATTTTTACTGTATCTTTAATTAAATAAATGCAGCCTTGGTGAGCAGACGAAACTTCTTTTAAAAACATTAAAAATCTTACCGATTCCAAACTTTTGACCAGTAGTGTATATCACTATAAAATCTAATAACTTATTAATTTTATTAAATTATAAAATTTAATAAAATATTTTTGACTCATGAGTTCCAGCAGGTCAGGCTGCTGATCTACCAGTTTTGTGAATTAAAAAGATTGTATTGATTCTCAGATTGAATAGGATGACAGAAAGTCTGTATTGGGACTGGCCTATACTGCGTTGGATTGTTGGAAATAATCCGAAGATCACGGACGACAGATACAACAGATACCAGATGGAGCGAGTTTGTGCAGGAGAGAAAATATGAAAAAAATCATTAGTGGAGTGATTATGTGCAGCCTATATCGGCACAACGGGGTGATCTTCAGTTCAACGACGAAAGAGAGAGAGATGAAAAGATAATATCAGCTACATGCAGGATGAGAGAGATGAACACACTCATCTGTCTGTATCCTCTAATCTGAGTAAACAGGGCGACGTTGATGTCACACACAAGGGCGTGGAAATAATAGCTCAAGCTTCATGGGGCACATCTGCGATAATCTTTAAGTTAGGAGGAAAATATGCCTTATAATACAGTGTTATGGAACACGCACATAAGAGATACAGGGGGGTTGTGGGAGGATAAAGCGGGACTTTTCAACATCATTCTCTGTTTAAACTCAAGCAAACAGGCAACTGTTTCCATTCAATCATCATGTTTATGTTTTCTCAAACTGTAAATCAGTCGACACAGACTTTTTCATTGTCCGCTAATAATTTGTAAACACACACAAAATCAGCGGAATTGCTTCTCTGTGTTTGTTTTAAAAGAGGCCGTTTAGAACAATTCTCCGTCTACACTGGAAAGACGCCACTTTTCGCACAAGTTTACGCGAACACAATCCTCTTAAGAGTAATCACCCACCTCGGGCTTTCACAAACAGACTCACGCTGATCTACTCAGAGGAGAGAGCAAGTCTTGGCATTTTAAAGGACATGCAAAAGGTTTGCAAACCAGTTCTCACTATAGCTAAAGTGGCTAGCAAGAACTTTGAGTAAAATATTCAATGAGGAAAAAGGGGCAGGGCTTGGTTTTTATAATTCTATTTTATAATATTTCTATTTTATATTTGTTATTTATCTACATTTTTATTATTTAAATATAAAAATTATATTATATATTATAAATATATATTATTGTAAAATAATAAAATATATAAATATATTATTATTTATATTTTTTATATTTATCTAATTTTTTTCTATAGTTCCCACTATAGCTTATCTGGCTAACAAGAACTATGAGTAAAACAGTATATTCAGTGAGGAAAAAGGGCCGGGGCTTTATTTTATCAGCCAGAAATCGATTGGACCATAACAGAATAGAGCCAGTCGTGAATGCAAGTTAGCTAAAATAATGGCTGAATTGCTGTATGTCTGCATTACCTAATAGCACACATGGACTTGGTGATGTCATCAGAGACACAAAGTCATTTAAGAAGTGGAGCAAGTTATTTAATTTTGATGAAGAATTATGATTATTAATTATTCTCAGAATAATATGCACTGATCAGGAATGTGTATTAAGTTAGGCCATGGTTCCAATAACCTGGATAACATTCGGGATATGTACATGTATATTTCTGGATGTGTTGGGAAACGTGAGCAGTACACTCACCATTTTCTGGCTGGTCCTTGATGTCGCCTTCACTGGGCTGGTTCGGACTTTCAGACTGTCCTGTTTCTGTAGAAAGACACACAAAGAGAGAGAGAGTCAGAAAGTGAGACTTTTGTTTCACGACCACACTGAGATCAAGCACTTGACAGTCTCTTGAAATCTGTGTTTCCGGAATCTCAAGACTTAGTAAACGTCTAGTCCGGAGTAACAAGAGTACCAAGGAATCACCTATGGCTGTGCTGACCATGCAGTCTGGCTGCCAACCGCACACTGTCCATGCAGGTGAAACCCTACGCAGATGTGTTTATGCAGGAGGCCATCATGTTGCCGGTTCAATAGAGCTGACTGCTGCCAGGTCAGACAGACAACTACATGCGTAGCAAAAATTCTTAGTCTTTCTAGGCGTTAAGCGACTGTTATCATTTTAATAAATGTGATTCATTGCAACATAAAAACAATAATATGGTAAATAAATTAAATATATGAATAAATCAAATTAAAGTGATTTAAAATCAAATATTAGTACATTAATTATGGTTATATTAATCAATTGACAGACTTAACTGTAAATTTCAGCTTACATTCAGACACAAAGGGAAGTTATCGGGAAAAAAGTCTGACTGTACTCTAGCCAATGTCCTTTTGGCACGCAGTTTGGTAGGTCAGACCGACAGTGGGGCCTGGGCTGTGAATTCACACTGAGTGTGCTATTTGCAGCCGAGGCACTTATGGAAATAAGTCTAGAGAGAGAAATCCTTCAGACCTGGGTGTACTGCATAAAAAAGGATCTATAAATTTGATGGGCTCCGATTTCTCCCAAGAAGTGCTCTTTAACGGTGCCATTAGCTGCGATAGCAATGCTTCGTGCCTAGACAGTAAGGGAATTTTCGCAAAGATTCACCCCGTTCACTCTAACTCTTCTACGACAGCCAAAAACGGCAAAGAAACACCCTTTAGGATGATTTAGACGCTGGGGTGAGTATTGATTTTACACTGGAGATAAAATAGTCGTGCTGGGAGAAATATTACCTATGTCGTGCTGGTGACCACCCAAAACAAAATGGCTGGCAAATCTGAATCATGACTTTTCTCACTTCACTTTTTTGCAAAATATATATTAAAACATCACATTGGAGCACAAATATAACTAAAAGGCTAGACTGCACAAAAGTTAGTGTACAAAAATGTCTACAATTTCGGTTAACAATGAATCGCGAAAAAGTAACTTCTGAACACCACTTTGAGTACAAATGTAACTAAAAGGCTAAATTGCACAAAAATTACTGTACAATTTCAGTTGACGATAAATCATGGAAAAGTAACTTTTGCTAAAATTAGAAAAAGCAAAACCCAGACCCTCACCACCACCACCACCACCACACACAAAAAAAAGTTTGGCCAGCCCCTTCATCTGCTCCTAGACAAAGTAAACAATTTAGGGCCTTGTTTGCATTCAGCTCAGCATTGCCGTCTGCATCAACAGTTTAAAACAAAGGCAATCTGAAGAGTGGGCCGAAACAACGGGGGTAAAAAAAAAATGAAAAGAAAGAAAAAACACGCAGCAACACCCCCCGCCCCAGCAACAGCCCAGAGATATATGAAAGCGCAACGAAGGGGGCCGGGAAACTGGGTGCCGGGTGGGTGAGAGTGTGCGGGGACTTTCACACACTCTCCCAGTTGCCCTCCGTGGACCAAGTGCTCTCTCACACAGCGCCCATTGCTAATTAAATATGCAAATGAGGCGTGAGACCCAGACTCTGTGTGTCACATCTGCATTTACCCCCTGTCGAGGGCCCTCGGAGAGCGAGGGGTGACACAAAAAAAACCCTCCCGCTTGAAATAAACAACAAAAAAAGACACTAAACAACAAACAACTAAATACCGTGCACAAACAGGCCCATTCACCAGGCCTAAACCCTCTATACAAGAGCATAACAAGCCACTCTATGGGCCGCCGACTGAAAGACAGAGGAGGGATGGTTCCTGCCTATCTCTAATTTTGTTCTCACACCATCAAAAAGATGGGAACGGCACTCGGGTGTGGGAGAAGAAAAGCAACCTGGAGTGACTCAGTCAACGTGTTATTCTGCCTCGATACGACAACTGAATTCATTATCGAACAATCGAAAAAGGACGCTGAGGAAAAAAGATGTCGTTTAGCGTCCGATAACAAGCCTGGGCTAATTGAGACGGGCTCAGGTTACTTCACAGTGTCAAACTGATAGGAAAAGCAACCTGGAGTGACTCAGTCAACCTGTTATTCCACCTCGGTCCGACAATGCAATTCATTATCGAACAATCAAAAAGGTAAAAAGACGTTGTTTAGCAGCCTGGGCTAATTGAGACGGGCACAGGTTGCTTCAAGGTGTCGAACCGATAGAAACGTGGCTGAATTAGTTGGCGAGGTGATTCCCTAATTAGATCATTAGGACCGGCTTACGGCAGCAGGCAGGTTGGGTAGGAGCGTTATACCCCCTGGCCTGCCTCCGACTCTTCCTCTCCCAGGCCAGGCTGAGGGCTTTAGGGGGGCACGTTCATACACTCACACACACCCCGCCTGGTCTGTTTCATTATGCATGCGCTAAACCATCTGTACTTCTCGCAGGTCCGCTCGTCCCAACCCGCCGCTTTCTCACCAAGTGCTTTGCTGTAATCCAATTGTGTGTTAAAACCCCGCTTTCAAAAGGCCCTTTACACAGTGGGCTCAGGAACACGAAGGCCCAAAAAAGGAGGCAGAAACTTAATTTAGAAATACAAACGGGCCTTTCTGGAGTATCAATGGAAGGTGAAGCTCCAGGGATTGGAGCATTGTTTCCACAAGTATCATCCCCCAGATTTTTTTCCTTTGGTCCGCCACAGACATTATGAGATGGTGGGTGCCGAAATTCCTGCATGGTCACACTTGAGACTATCCGAGGAAGTCAGAGGGAACGATTGCTACAGCAATGCAAACTTTTTTTTTTTTTGGAGAGCAGCATATTTGGGCCATGATGCACATTACATAAAAATATGAAATTTCTGGGAACTGTAATAAATCACAGATGGAGAACATGATGAAACCTGAAATTTCGAGTGACATGAGAAAAAAGGGAGGAAATGCAAGAGAGAAAGAGTAAATCAAATAAGAATAAATCATAATTTAATGCTTTTTAATGTAAAATTTTACAAAAGTTAATATAAAACCATGTTTAAATATATGATTAAACATTCAAATTACTTTTTTGTGAAAATTATATTTATTTCGTTTTCACATTTAAAGGTAAATTTACTTAAATGAGAGAATATGAACTATATTTAAAAGACATTTATGCCAAAAGACAAAAGTTTGGGGTTGTTAGGTTTTTTGTTTTTTTTTTAATGTTTTTGGATGAAGTCTCTTATGCTCACCAAAGCTGCAATTATTTGAACAAAAATAAATTAAAAACAGTAATATTGTGAAATATTATTACAAATTAAAACAATTGTGTTTTGTTTTAATATATTTAAAAATGAAATGTATTCCTGTGTTGGCAAAGCTGAATTTTCAGCATCATTACTCCAGTCTTTAATGTCACATGATCCTTCAGAAATCATTTTAATATGCTGATTTGCTGCTCAAGAAACATTTCTAATTATTAATGTTGAAAAAAGTTGTGCTGCTTAATATTTTAAGACATTAAAAACTTATTTACTGTCACTTATGATAAATTTAATGCATCCTTGATGAATAAAAGTTAAAAAAAAAATCTTACTAACCAAAATTTTTTGAACGGTGGTCTATATACAGTATGTATACCCACTTCAACACCATTTCATATTAGGACTGGTTGTCATTCTTCTGCAGGGAAGTGGAGAGAGCTGTTTGTTTCCGTCGGGCCGCTGCCCGTGTGCAGTGTTTGAGTAACCCTGACCTTTCCCCCTGCGCTTTTACGTCACACCGTATTTAATAAGAGGCAGTGTTTAGACAGGACCCTTCTGCTTCTCCTCTATAGATCAGCCCGTTGCTGAGGCCTGCACTGTTTTTCTTCTCTCGTGGAGCGTTGCTTGTTTACACTGCTGTTTTCGGAGGACCGGGAAGCGAGACGGGAGGGGATAGTGTTACAGGCCGTGTTTACAGATACTGTCTGGATTTTGAATAGTAATACTGGTGTGTTTTCTTTCGTTCTTCTGTAACTTTTGAGAAATACAGAATGCACTTTTAAGGACAAGGACCAAAGTAGGGAGCCCTAACAGCTTTGATGTGCTTCAGTCAAGCTCATACACCAGAGCAGGATGTGTAAAAATGAGAAGAAACCACTCTGCGGTCACCCAGCGATGACATTATGGGATCATTGTGGTACAGTAAACCAACTATTGCAACCCGGCAAAAAGCAATAAAACTTCCAGAGTCTCAATTATTCTTTTGTCAGTGTGACTTGAGCAATTCCCCCCTGCAAATATAAAGCTAAACCAGACTATAACAAAAGCTATCAATAAAGGAATGCTATGTTTCCTTACTTGAACTTGTAAATCAGCTCTTGTGCTAATGGTGTAAGACAAGCTGTCTGGATAGCCAAGCTACCGTTGCCAAGACACAAAAGCGGGACATTCCAGGCTTATTCGAACCCTTGTTCCCCATGGACTGGCGGGGGCATTGGGAACAAGATATCGTTATTAGCTATTGCAGGATATGGACGGTGTGTAATAAAAATCTAGCATAGAAAAGTCAATAGCTCTGTTACAAAACTTAGCTAGCTGTCTTGCTGTCTACAAAGGGTAACATCCTAACTCAAATGTAACCTTAATGACCAATGTGGAAAGTTCATGGGTGCACACTATGTAAATAACGACTGTGCTGTTAGCTTGCTGCTAAGCTAACAATGTGGTACTCTTACAACCATAAAAATACACAACACCCAAATATACTGAGTAAAATTTTAAAAAAAAATTATTAATATAATGTTACGTTAACTGCAGTTATTTTTGTCAAACTTTCGCAAGTTTCTAAGCTAACAAAAGAAGATTATTGATTCTGTTAATTAACATAATCCATCATGCACTTTTTTACTTCTGAAAACAAAAACTGTGTAGAAAACAATGATGAATCATATGCAACTCTTATTTTCTGCAGTTATTTTAGCCAAAGTTTGTGTAGTATCAAGTTGGTGCATACACCTGTTCTCTATGCTGTCTGCAGTGCCCTTCGGACCAAACATATATGCTTCCTAGACTACGCAGGGCACTGGAACATAACCTTAGTCTCTCTATCCCTCCCTCTCTGGCTGGTCGAAATGTTTCAGAGGGAGAGAAGGAAAAAGTAGACCATTCTCAATGCTAGCAGCTCCTCTATGGGAAAAGATGTATTCCCTGGCCTGTAGGCAAACCCTTTCTTTCTTCCAGAGCACTGTGCTTCTCGACTCCCCTGATATGAACTACAGTTTCTAGGAAAAGGCAGGAAAGGCAAGCAGAAGAGGAGGAGGAGAAAAAGTTCTTGGCCTTTTCCCAGGAACGGAGAGAGAGAGAATCAGAATCCCAGAATTCCCCTGGGATATGGTGAAATATACAGCCCTGGGGCCACTTTCAATTTACTCTCTGCAGTTCTCTTTCACTCTCTCCCTCTCCAAATAGCTGGGCTGTGAGAGAGAAGTCGAAGCTGTCAGGGATCTAATGTGTACCGCGACCTCCTGTAGCCCTGATGTGGAGAAATAGAAAGATCGCGAGTGGGTCAAGTGTCTGTGTGAGCACGGATTCCTCAAAGGGAGTATGAGGAGAGGGGAATATCCGCAACACCAAACAAGTAAAGAGCAAAAATCAAACTGAAATACCTTAGACTTCAACAGTGAGACTAAATTTAAAATACCAGAATGTAGTGATTAGGCAAAAATTAGACCTTTGGAAACAGCCAGGCCAAAAGTAATTCAAACAAAAAGCTGTTGCGATGCCTACTTCCACAAGCTGCAGACACATCCTGTCTTTGTCTTCAGAGTGTCTCTTGCTTGTCCTAGTGGAACACACAAGGTGGCACAGGTAGAAGAGTTTGTCCTTGTTCTGACAGTGGAGATCTTTCAACAAATATAGTCTAAAAAAAAAAAAATGAACCGGGCTCTCCATGTGGCCCCTGGGGTCCAGGAGAACAACACAATAGGTAGTTTGGGCATTGTTATCCCTGTTTCTGAGCCTATGTGCACTGTAAGGAGAGAAGAATGCCTGTGTTTGACCTCTGTCAGGCCTGATTTCCTGCTGAAGACGAGTTGTGTCTGAGGACACGGTACTGAATCGGAAAAAGTGTTGTCAGTTTGATTGTCATTTGCTAGAGATCTAATCTCAGTGAGTACCGTGAGACCGTCCTTTTGTGGCACGGGAGTCTATGTGTGTACGTACATGCATGCAGTAATTCATCGCTCTCCAAGAGTCCAGCTGACAGGCTCCAGCTGCAGACGGCAAGGAGACGTGCGACATACATGCAGAGTATTCATTGCTGTCAGGATCGTGGACACACCTGTCTCTAAAACAACTACCGTCTGTAGCCAGGTAGTCCATCTCCAACTGACATGGAGGTGTCAATGCTTGCTACAGTCATTACTCAGACAGGGAGTGTAGTTCCCCAAGACTACACAACCAATTCCCAATACAAAGGAGTTATACAAACAGGTTTCCAGAGTCACAAAAGCAAACTCTACTATAGAAAGATGGCATATTAAATTTAACAAACACAATTAATGATATCATGAAATGGTTTGGGGACACCATTTTGATGTACTTCCCATTAAAACAGGAGGTCGGGTGGGCCATATCAAAAGGTTTTCAAAATTAGCCTTTATTTTACATTACTGTCCAACAAAACAACACCTGACAGCTTGTGCCAAGGAGAAACGCAATGATAAACAATGCTTTGCTACTTGTTATTGCTAATTAAAGGCAGGTTGTGTTCATAAGTTAGAGGGAGAGGACGTTCTCATTTTAGAGAGAATTTGATTGGCCAAAATTTGCATAGTGCAAGATAATTCATCAGTATTTTGGTCTATTGTTGATCCAGAAGAAAAAGACTAAATGCTAAATGTTTAATTCTTACAGGACTAGCATATAGATAGCATCAAAGCTACCAGGCATGGGCTAAAAGCCACAAAATTGGTTCCTAAACTATAATACAGATTTTCTTGTATTTATTGGGCCACAAACTGTCAACTTTACCCATAAATACAACCCTAAGTAAATCCACAGAGCATCAATAAATGGCGGGCGACATTTTCACCGTTCATGGCACAGGAGGGTGTGCTTGGCTGGCCACCCATACCAACTTTAACGCTGTGGGCAGAGAAGCCTCGTCTCAAACCCCCCTCTTCCCTTCTCCCTCAGAATGAGTGAAAATAGAAAGTCTCCATGATCTTGGCAGTAGGACATTTGGAGAAAAAAAAGATGGGGTGATTCAATTTGGCAGCCAACTTTTTCACTCTCTCTCTCTTTGGTTGTCTTCCTCTCTCTCCCTATTTGCTTGCTCTCTTCCTTGGAGAGTGGCTGGCCAAAGCCCATGTTTGGAACAGACTGGAAGACACTTGCCAAGGCTGAAGCGTACGCCACCAGGGATGCACTACCCAGCTCGCAACTTCCCCTGCAATGCACTTCTCTCCAGCCGCTTCTCACTAAGGGAAACCCCCCTGGAAGCTTGGCCGCTAGAAAAAGTGTCCACAAAGTACTCCACACATCAAAACAAACAAAACAAAAATAAAAACATTCACAAAAAACTAACCAGGTCATGTTAGATTAAGAGTTCATCATTTTATAAAAATAATAAACAAAAAATAAATAATTAAACCATTATATATATATAGAAATTATAGAAATTATATTGCATAATATTATAATTAACTGCATACTTTAATTGTTATATTCATCATGTTATATTTCTTGCTGGTCAATAGTGAGGATACAGAACTAAAACAACCAGCCTACATAAAATAAAGACAAATTATGTAATTTTCCAAGAAATACATTCCTTATTGATTTTTCATTTTATATTGATTTGATTTAATTCATCCGATGAATAAAAATGATAAAAACTAATTTCAAAATGTAGCCGGTCAATACTTCTGGTGCTACAATGTTCTTGTGCACTTTCTAAATTTCATGTAAATCACTCGTGTCCATAATTCACATACAGTAAGTGTTGCATAAACAATCTCCCCACAGCCCACAAACAAGGCACTACGTTCAAAGCCTTGACACAAGCTCTATATTGTCTAGACATCCGAAGCGGAGTCATTTTTATTTATGCTGTGCAATTGTGCCGTGAATTAGAATTCAAAAGCAATCGTTTCGGGAGGCTGGGGAAGTAAAAGCCTTTGGACAAATGCTCAGTTGTGAAAGGCGACTCGGTCCAAGTCCCTGGCGTACACCCGAAGCATTCATGGAGATACCAGCCAAAGCTCTAGGTTGTCATTTCAACACTTCCAGGCCCTTAAACTAACAGTGAAATTGGAAGAAGAATAGGGAGGGCGTGAAAAGCAGATATGTGTTGCCGTCTACAAACAAAACGATTGTGTGCTGTCTCAATCATGGCTGAAGGAAGAGAAACCGTTACAGCGTCCAACTCACGTCAAGACAGACAGGCAAATGAGCACTGACAATTTCATGTAGGATGTTGAATTTCATTTTTCACCCTACGTGTAGAAATATAATGCCATCACGCTCTGCTCCCACACCATCGCTCCTCCCCTCCGCCTCCATTTTGTGCCGATCAGTCTGCCACCATTTTAAGACAGTCGCTTCTCAACAGGAACCCAAATCGAAACAATCAGGCCTGTCAGGTGAGAAACTCATTGTCTGTTTGCCACAACTGTTCTTCAGACTATTCAAACACAATAGTTCTAATAATTAAAAATGCAATCGCGTATGTTAACAAAAGGAAGGGAAAACGTGCCAAAATCCCCATTTAAAAGCAACTCATTGGCGCTCTCCATCGTCCTTTTTTCCCTCCGCCACACAAGCTTATCCCAACCATAGCTGCTAAATCGTCCTGCCAGGCACAGCAATACTGAGAGAATCACGTTAGCTGCTCCTATTGTTGGATGACACAGAAAACACTATTGCCAAGAAGTTTACTGCCAAGTTCAACAACATCCTGATTTGAAAAAAAGGAGGGAAAAAAGACAAAAGTCCGATCCCACACACGCAGGCGCGTATAACCATTACTTTTGGGAGATTCATTAATAACGCAGAGATGCAGATGTTACCATTTATCTCTAATACACCCTCACTCCTCTTATTACTTTACACCCTGGCAGCCATCTTAAAAGCTCTGGCAACCATTTTAAAAGTGCCCTCTCTTTATTTGAGCGCTTGCCATTCCCCCTTGCCACCCTTTGCCGAACAATAGGCTACTCAGGATTTAGTAACCATGTCGGCCAAATCTACAGTTTGCCATTTTTACAGCGAACAAACTATGACATGGGAAAAATTGAGATAAATAAAATAAATAATCAGAGAGACAATGCCTAAATTAGCATTTTGCTGTTCTACCAACAGTGAAACTGAATGAATGAATACAAGGCCAAAATTTCATATTGTGCTTTATAACATACAATCCATGCAAAATTTTATGAAACAGGATCATTTGCATGAATGTAAAAAGAGTATGTTCTCAAAATTATGTTTGAATTTGTGGGTAAAATTATTAATTGTTTATTGAAAATTTACAATTTGTTCATTGTTAGAACAATTCTTCGATTATACAAATTTTATAATACAAAAAAAAATCATAAATAATAGTATTGGTCAGCATAAGAGACTTTATTTAAAAAAAAAATTTGTCCCAGTTTATTAAAAAATAAATCAAAATCTCTCTTTCTAGTTAATCCCAAATATTAATCCTAATGGTGCCAAAATGTGTCTTTTGAAGACTTCATCCTGAAACAGCAGGATGAAAAGTGGTCTGCATAAAGGAGGAATTTTTCCACAGTTCACATTACAAGGCACTGCTGGACAGTAAATGTTTGCTTGACTGCCATAAGACAGAATTCACAACACAAGCTATATAACGTTTCATATTACAGCCTGTTTTACAGCAATGCAAGCGGCTGATACTGCAGTGGTGTATGCATGTGTGTGTGTGGACCTCTGCCTAGACCTGGAGGCCTGAGTCTCATTTATAATGCCTGTTGTTCTGTTAAGATGCTCAAGGAATCACTCACCCACGGCAATTCCAGCAGCGACTGTGGATCAATTAACGAAAGCATGATTAACATTACAGGAGAGCACCGCGGAATAATGGACGTCTCTGGAAAGTGGATTAGGTCGAGAGGAACCTTGACGTGCGGCCGAGATATTGCGCCAGTGAAGGACGCCATCAGCAGTGGCATGACATAAGCCAGACCGAAATAGTTTGGGAATGCAATTGATGAATTGCCATATTGATTCAGTTCTGCCTCACTTACCATAATTATAGCGCTGTAATGGATAGCATTACTGCTGCCACTTTTTGTTTTATCCTTTCTTTTCCTTTTTCATCAACTCTCCACTTCTGAACTTGTTTGGAAACTGTACGAACTATACATGTGGTTATGTGCTCTGATTGAAAAGCCAGAGATGTGAATGACATACTTCTGAAGCCCTGAACCTGTCAAAATTGACTCTTAACTGGAAGGCCTGCATAATTACACTGATTTTGGGGTCATCTGAACCTGATTGCACAAGTTTCTAGGGGAAAATTTACATGAAACATGCTCTTGCGTTCAAAAACATCAACACTAAGCACAACGAAAGCGAACATATTGTAGGAATCTCAGCATGATCTTAAAAGTTGGACTATTTTTAAGTTAAAAACAACGCTACTGATTATAGGTGCCAATTTATGTTTCTGCCGGTGGGTGCCCACACTCCACTATAACGCAATGAGAAAAGGCACATGCAAATACAGTACCAACCAAATATAAACATTATTATTCAGCACTGCTTCCATGAGCAAATGATAACTGAGCTCATTATAACATTCTCATTTCTCAGTATATTTGGTGTTAGTTTTTTCGGGAGTACGTTTTTTTCCGTTCGATGGTGCGTTTGATGAATTCATTACACAAAAGTAATTTGTCTCGCGAAGAGAAATACAGGGATTTGCATGGTTTACTAAATAAAGTAAGGCTAAAAATACCTATATACAATAAGCACTTAACAAATAACTATTAAATAATATAATAAATAACTAGAGAACTGGCTGACTAAAATCAGCTTGAAAATGGTGTCACATGAAACAAAGATTAAGCTAATTAAGCTAATAATTTCTTGACAAATTAAACTGTTATTTCATAACTCAGTCATGGAAGTCTAGTGGCTGAAATCTTCTGGCAACATTAAATAATTAAAGATAATTCTAGAGAAAAAGCACGTTAAGATTCATGGCAGGACAAAGTTTGAGTGTGTCCAGTGCGAGATTCAAAAGAAATCCGCGTTCGACCAGAGAGATTCATGCTCGCGAATTACATGGATGCGCTCTAACGTTACAATAATGAGCTCTCGACATTTGTCAATAAAATAACGCCATAGAAAATGCCTCAAATGAACTATAAAAACAAAAAGAAAGCAATGTCTGAAAGCTGCAATCGATTTTTATTGGTTAAAATGAAAGGAGAATATCTTGTGTGTTTTTCCATGGGTGCTCGAGCACCCACGAGATCGGCGCCTATGCTACTGATGGAACATAAAAAATAAAAAAAAACAACTAAAAAAACACAAGATGTAATGCAATGGCCAAAGATGTATTTCTTAATGTGTATAACTATATATATATATATATATATATATTCTATATAAACATCTATATATCTGTATATATACAGATATAAAATAACAAACTTCATAAATTTTGGATAAAAATATAAATAAAATATATATATACATTATATTTATATATTAAATATTTAAAAATGATAAATTATTATATAATATTTTTCAAGGTTTGTATAAATAATCTAAAATATATTTATTTAAAATATCAACTAGTCGACCATCATAGCCCATTCCTACTACCTTCATGGTTCTCCATGTCACTGTTGTATCGCGACCCTCTGCGGCACGCTGTCTTGCAGGGTCGCTCTGATCTGATGAAGAATGCCAGCATGGGGAGCCAATGTCAGTCCCACATAGAGACAAAGTGCCGACTCATAGCAGGAGAGTGGAGACCGCCTCCCCCCTCTCTCAGTCTCAGTCATTGATAACTAGAAAATGTTACCAGAGAAAGGTTACTATGAGCCACACAATGGGCTTCTTGTATTGTTGCAACCCCCTGGGTCGAGGAGAGAGGGAGAGAAGGGAGTCCTGGCATGTCTCCTTTTAGAAGGCTCTGCTACATACTGAGTCAAGCCTTTATAGTGCTAGTACGATCATGTAGAGATGTTTTGCAATTTTGTTTCCATGTGTTATGTCAAACTATAGTTTATGAAATAGTAAAACACAATAATATTAAGCTGGAAAGTGAAAACATTCCTGATTGTAAGCTAAGCTTGAACAGTCATTTTTTGACTGAATATATAAACTTTCTTTTTTGGTGAAAAGAAATACCAATATAAAAGCCACTCAGTTATTTAAAAAAAAAACAATGCTACAGGTACTAGTCAGCTAAGGGAAAAAGCAAGAGATGAAGCGTATGGTAAGGGTGGTGTGGAGAGATCGATGGGGCCGTTAGGGACTGCCATCTCTCAGGTTACTGTGTGTGTTGCCCACGAGCCCGTCTGGAGCTCTGCCCCGACCGCACACATTTCCCAATAGCTCAGATCCTACAGTGCCCACTAGTGTTAATTTCATTAACGAAATGTATAACAAAAAATGTTCGTTGATGACTAAGACAAGACGCCATTTAATGATAACTTTCACTACATCAACATGAAATATAACTGAATTGATGAAAAAAGACGAGACTAAAATGTAGTTTACAAAAATAAAAACTGTACCAAAATCTCTCTGTTTTTGTCGAAAAACTGTTTTTAACGAGCTTTCATTCTTGTGGTTGCCAGATGTCAAGATTTTAAATCCCCCAATCAGAGCTTTTCTGTTAAAAGGATAAAGTTTCCGTCCAGTGTTTTACCTAATATTTGCAATCTGGCAACCATGCGCAAGTGCTCTCTCTACACTGCGGAAGTGCCAATGATGATCTGAAAACAATGACAACAACAAGTAAGCTGGAGTCTCAAATCTCCATTTGAGACATTCTGCTTAAATGGAAGTGTCATTCGGTCAGTCTGTGTTCCTTCACAAGCTGTCTGAATTGTTTACGTTGACTAAATCTGCCATCAAACCTTCTCAGTGATGAACTGTAATAAATCCAAACATGGATCTCGATTATATTTGCGATTGTGGCTGCAGAATAAATGAAGTTTTCATTTGCAAAAACCGATAAACGCCACTTTTAAAAAAAATTAACTGACTGCTATGCGTTATTCTCCACATATATTCACGTTCCGAACCCTAAATACGTTTTGTCAGAAAAGCCGGTATTGTCCACTGTCAAGGCATTGCAAGTTTACGTTTTACAGCAGAAACCGACAAGTCAGGTGACAAGGCTGTTAATCACCTCAAAGACGCACTAGCTGAGGGGAGTTTCGTCAAAACTGACTAAAAGTGATTGAGGATTTGTAATTTTGACTCCTGCAAGTCCTTGTAAACCATGCATGTCTTACATGCTGAACCCTTGGTTGTCCTTTTGCGTTTGTGTGTGTGTGTGTGTGTGTGTGTGTGTGTGTGTGTGAGCGTGTACACGCATGCATGCGTGTATGTATGCCGATCTGTTAGTGTGTGCGTGCGTTTGTCCTCACGTGTGTTTGAGTGTGTTTTAAATGCAATTACAAAGCAATTACTTAACTCTGAAACATGAAATGTGGAGTTATCTGCTTTTGCCAAAAAAAAAAAAAACAACTAACTTTTAATTTTAACTTTAATTTTGTAAGTTACCTTTATTTTTTGGAGTTATTATTACTTAATCAAAACAACCAAACTGCAGTTTGATTGATATTACTTGGAATGCACAATAAAAAAACATGATTTGTGAGAATTAATAATAATCTGTTTTTGCAAATGAACTCTTCAAATGCATTTATTAATTTATTAAAAAACATTAATGTAATTTGGAATTATTGGAATTACTATTATGAATTTCACCAGTTTTTGTTTAACCAGTTTTCATAATTTAATTAGTATAACATAATTAGTTATGTTATTGTTTATATTATATATGTTTATAATTTAAAAATGATTTAAAAAGTTTACTGAATTATTTAGTATTATTATTTTTAGTATTATTACTATTATATTATTATTATTATTATTATTATTATATTTTCATTTATTTTTATATATTTTTTTTAACGTTTACTGAATGATTAGACCAAAACATTCTATGCCTAAAATATCTAGTAATAATACAGTAGTAACAGTAATTGGATTGTAAATGTCAGTGACTGAATGAACTTGCAGATCTACAGACGTGTGTGTATTGGCTGGTTATGCTTGTTGAGCTGTGGACAATGTCAGCCCAGCCCATCGACCAACGTATCGATCTCCGCTGGGGGAAATTGAGACGGAATTTGCAGTAGTGCAGCTAGGATTTCTGGGCAATGCTCCCTGCACACTGCTCTTTTTTCTTTCTCCCTGGATTTTTGCACTGCTTTCTGGGACTCCCTCTTTTTTGATGGGGTTTTTTTCTCAGTATATCTGAAAGATTCACTGGCCGATTCAGATGCATTACTCTGATAATGCACTGTATCTCCAGCAAAAATACCATGTCTTAAAGTGATCATTCACCCCAAAATGATTCAAAATCAACCTTTGTGATGTTCGAACCACAAATTCCTTTCTTTCTTTAGTTAAAAACAAAAGGAGACGCTTTTAAGACAGTTTGAGCGTCTCTGTTTAAAGCAATGAATTACTTGGAATAAAGCAAACAAGTTGTATGAACCATTTTTATGGACTTATTTTTTTGTAATTATGGAGGATTATACATGACCATGCATGCTCTAAACAACAATGACAAAATTTTCATGTTTGGTGCACATTTTAAGAGTAACGCTGCAGTGCAAAACGGCGAATAAATGTGTGCGTATGTAAGCAGACTCCCAGGCCCTGTATAAGGCCACTTTTAGAGCTGTCAAATATCACGACCTGAATTCATGACTAGATCCGACTTCAGCACCCTGTCACCCGTATGGATTACACCCCATGGACCAGGTTGCAATACAGCAGAGGCAACATCTCAATGTCAGGCCTGTTTCTTTACGGTCTTTCCTTCTTTTCCTCCCTTTCTCTTGCTCCCTCTCCCCTTTTACCAGAATATCCTCAGTTGGCCTTTGGACAGTGTCTCTGGAGGGAGGCAATGCATCAGGCTATTTATCACCCAGCAGTTCCCGCAGTAATCAATTAGTCTTTCAGTGGGCGTACCTGGCCCCTCCGGCCTGGCACTACCTGTTACAAGCCTGCCTTCCTGGAATCGCAGGGCCTGAAACTCTCGTTTCTCTTTCTCCCTCCTTTCCTCTTCACTATCGCACGGTCGGCACACTGAGCGAGTGCTTGGGGTAAAATGGATCTGTTATCAGCAGATGGTAGGGTCAGCGGAGGACCAACATAACCATACATGAATGATAGTTCAAATCAAGTGATTTGTTGAGGAGAGGTGTGCCATTACTTGTCTAAAAGATCATACTTGCAATTATTTGCATTGTGGATGATAAAATGGGCAAAAAAATAACCCTTTAGACTTATAATGAAGGAAGGTCAAGAGCCATTTCAAGAGACCAGAACATCAAAGAGACTTTGGCTGGTAAACAGGCACTAAGCAAAGAGTGTTATTATTGTAAATGAAAACTAAAACAATAACAAAACGAAACTAAAATAAACAAAAAAAACTAAACTAAAATATTTTTTACACAATTAGGAAAAACTGACAAAACACTTTTAAAACATATCTGCATTAAAAATAAAAATGCCACTGGACTGCCACTAAACTAGAAAACTAGAGAAAAAAAAAAAGGGAAATTGAAAAGACAAAATAAAAAATAAATAAATAAAATATCAAATTATGTATATATATATATATATATATATATATAGTTGGGTAAAATTCTATAGCGGTAAATGAGAGAATACATTAAATATATTTTTTGTGATTCCATTTGCTCAAATAGCAAAAGAAAAACTCCACAATAGTGTTTTCACAACTTTCAAAAAGAGGAAAAAAATAGAGAGCATTTGATAACGGCAGTCAGAAGAGAGAAAGATGTCATTTTTACCATCACTCCCATAGTCACTGTATTAGAAACACACTCACAGCAGCATTAACTAGTTTTTTTGTAATTTGATGTAAAGGTAATATAATACAATGTATAGTGGAATAAATGTACATACGTTTTTTAAAAAATGAAAATATAAAAACTTTGCAGGATTTACGATATTGATAACCGTTAAAATGCGTCATCACAGTCTGTGAAAAGGGCCTATTAATTTTCTATTTTAGTCTTAAAGTCACAGCAGCCTAATAAACCAGTTGCTGTGATGTCTGTCATTAATGTTAATCAAAGAACAAAGGTAATAGAGAAAATTGTAGCTTTAATAAGGATTAATCTATATTTCATTTATAATTTATGTAGTGAAGACTGTAAAGTGTTTGATAACTTTATTCAATTTGTAATGTTGAATGTTTATAATTAATTAAAAAAAATAATAATTTCATAGAGACATCAGTACCAGTATTAGTATCATTGATACTGACCTTCATTCATAAAAAGATGCCATTAAACAAATATTTAAAATATACTGTCTTTAAGTTGTTTAAGTGTTTGTAACTGAAATTATTACAATATAAAAACAATAAAAGCTCCAATGTTTTTAATCGTGATTAATTACAGAAGAAATGTCAGAGTAATTTTTTTAATCGATTGACAGTACTTATATATATATATATATATATATATATGCTATAACCCTCCTAGCAACCACACAGCCATGCACCCACTCAGAAAACCTTAGCAACCATATAGCAACGCCCTGACAAGCACCAACTCACATTTTCGTAATTTGTGGCACATTCTGTAATGTAATTCCCTTTTCACACGTTCATTTTGTGTGGGAACCAACTGTTTGTGACCCTTCTCAGATGTGTATGTAATGGAGTCTGAAACTAAACTGGTTTTAATTCTGGATTTACTAACATAAACTAAAATACCACCTAATCCCATTTCCTCTCACTATCGATTCGGTGCGTACATAATTTCAAAGTGCGCTTCGGTAATTGCAAACGAGCATTTACATAAATCTGTCGGCACTGACTAAATGTTTGGTGAATAAACGACACAAGTGCGCACTCATTGATATTCAAGCGCAGACAAACAGAACAAAGGCAGAAGCGGGCAGCAGAGCCAGTGTTTGCGGCCCTCGAGTGCCACTCGGAATCACTGGTTCCCAGGGTTGTCAGGGAGCCCATGCCAAGGCTGCGGGCACGGGGGAAGGAGGGGTGCATGTGAGCACAGGCAGTGCAAAAACAATATAAAATCGAGGTGATGTTGAGAAAATATACTACGTCGCCAAGAAAGATCCACCCCACCCCCAAAATGTGCACCAAAACAGCACCAAGTCACACAAAGACAAGTGTATGTGTGTGTTTGGGGGTGGGGAGGGTACTGAAAGGGGGCACTGTTTACTGTCTGGTCTCCCCCAGCACCACACAGCCTGTCTCACTTCAAACAAAGCTACTGGCAAGGGAGCGGCAGCAGCCCCTGTTTCCAGGGCCACTGGAGTTTCAAAGAAGTGAAAGAGGGCAGCAGTCTGGAGGCTACAGGGCCCAGGCTGGCATACTTGGCTAGCGTCATGGCCAGGTGGTCTGGGCACATTGGCAAGACACTGGCACGCCGCCCTATGCAGATGGCTCCCGTCGCCGCCTTTTTAGGTGTCGATCTCTCTCTCTCCGTCTCCCTTTCTTTCTCTTAATACACGCACACGCAAAGTCGGACATATGCCCTCCCTCAAGGTTTGAAGGAAGAAATGCATCTAAAAAAAAAAAAAAAAAAACTCTTGTTGTTTTTTAAATTAACGGTTCAGACCCGTAAAAGAGTCACTGAAAAAGCGAAAAGAAGATGCCAGCTGTGCCAGGCTGCCTTTATGCGTGTGCCCTCCGCCATGCTGGGACACCATCACCATGGCATCCCAAAGTCCCCAGCGTACCCTCTGTTCTGTTCCATAAGCTCGCTCGGCAGAAAAAAGGATGTGGATATCGATTGCAAACAATTACAAGAAAAACTTCAAGTTGTACGCTAAAAACGATCTCCAACCAAAAAGAAAAAATGAAATCCCCTGCTGTTGTGTTCCAGGTTTATGGGGGCCCGAAATCAGGTTCTGTGGTTGTGTGAAATGCTCCCAGAACATATGGAGGAGGATTCGCCAAGCCCCGCTTCACAGCTGTCTGCACCCAGTGAAGACGTACCCTCCCTTTCCCTGCTCCATTGATGTACACACACACACATACCAAAGACCTCCAGAAAAACACACACACACACACACATATATATATATATATATATATATATATAAATGCCAATAAAAACATGAAATCATGCATGATCGTAATAAAATGTTTCAGATTAAAATGAGTGGCAGCATGACGATGAAAAGAATTTTAATACTGCTTCAAATCTTTAAAATGAATCATTCGGTCACTACATAACAGTGCTCATGTTATTGCAAACGGTTGAAATTAACATTGTAGCAATGTGTCATCAATCAATCACTTTCATAGTAAGATGTGTTGGAAATACATCAATGAACAGCAAACATGACAGTTACAAAATGCTCTCCAGACATCTAAAGGAGTATTTTGGGTTCAGTACAAGGTAAGCTTAGACACAATGTTGATTTTGACCAAAAAAAAACTGTGCCCACCTTTTCTATAAAACGCAAAAATGTGGATTACAGTGAGACACTGGAGGTGAGTAGGGCCAATCTGTAATGTTAAAATAATGATAATATACTCACTGTTTCCATAGTAAAGCCAAAACAATATGTGCGTTAACATGATATTAGCTGTCAACTGAGCTTAACTTGTATTGAACTCAAAATACTCCTATATTTAACAGACATTTTAACTTTTTAAGGTTCCACTGAAGTCCTTTAAAGCGCCTGAGATCCTCCTCAAGTTTTTTTGCTATATAGGGTGCTTGAGTTGGTTCTTTGGGGATTGAAAATTCTTTAGACCAGATTATGGAATCTTAAAAATTTAAAATGTTTTGAAAAATGTATGAATTTTTTATCACGTCACAAAAACAAAATGCAATACAGTCTTCCTCCCCTCACCCTCCTTTGGCCCCGCGTGCCTAAGGTCTGTACAATATGCTATCATTACCCAATCATTATCTGGTTTTAGCACTGATGGTGGAATTGTGTGCCCCCTTTTAAAGCCTCCTTTTTTATGCTGATGAGCCTCCCGAAACTTCCTCCAGTTCCTGTGGCCTGCGCTTTCACATGCCACCGATAATTAGAGCACCACTGTGAACCGTACGCAGCCACTTTTGACCATACCATCGATAAATGTGGCGAAAGGGGAAAAGTCTGGAGACAAGGAGGGATGAGAGGCCCTTTAAAGGGGTCAAGCGGCTACCTAAAATCCTCACAGCGTGACACTGGGTGACCCAGACGTCCCCCTCCACCCCTGGTGAGTGAGGGGCAGGTTGGCTCTTTCAGCCACGGCTCAATGTTTGGCCATTATCCTTTTGTGGCGAACCCTTCTCCCTGTCTGAGTCCTACAGGCAGAGTCTTACAGCTTGTAAATGGAGCTAATCTCACAGACGTTCACTGCGAAACGCCACCGTGTGAGTCCGTCTGGTCTTCCAGTGTCCTCAACAGAACGACAAGAAACTGCATGGGAAACTACCTAGATTGTTTCGACTTAGCTATAAATCTGCTGCAAAACAGATGAAAACAGTTAATTAAGAGGCTTTCGAATCACGAGTCACAACATGAATCAAAACAGAATTTGTGAAAATTCACAGATTTGTTTGATTTATCAATCAAAACTGTTCCTTGTGCAGTTCATTTTTAAAAGGAAATACCAAAAACCTGAAAAAAAGTTAAATCAAGTAATTTGGTGAAATTTTAGTACATTTAATGTAAATATATGTGTTCCAGTGCCTTTCTGTCAGCCTACATGAAATGCTGTTTGAATCTGTTTTTCCAGATACAATTTTTAATGTCTATTTGAGTTAATAATGACTTTAACATCTTCACTTTATCATTTTACTCACAAACAAACTTCAGTGATTTACAAACAGCTTGCAAATCATTAAAAAGAACGGGGTCGAAAAAACGAATCATCTTTTGAGTGAATCAAAGGACGCTCAAGCAAATAGAATCATTTGGCAGATCGACATTTGTGCTCAGTTGGAATAAAGCACCGACGGATGCTCTTTTGATATCTGACGCATGCTTTATTCTACCATATCTCTCGCATATAATGCTGTACCTCCCGAATGATTCTCCTCTCCATCTTGAGCAGCGTTTATTCCTCTGATCATTCAGTCCACACGAATCTGCTAAATTCCTTCTCTGATCCTCCCCAGGCCCCCTCTCTCTCTCTCTCTCTCTCTCTCTCTCTTTCATTCGGTCACACACACATTTCTCTCTAAGGCTTGTATTCGGTATTGTTTCACACACATCCAAATCATCAGCCTCCGTTCAGAAGTTTCTGTGCAATAAACAGCGAATAAATAAATAAATAAATAAAAATCACGTTCTGTAAAAAAGTGGAACCACATCAAAAGAGATTTTAATCCTGTCTGGATTCATAGCTGTCCTCTTTACTATTAATAGCGGGTAAGGGGGAAGGAACATTATGGATTGATTTATTGTGTCATGTATTAAGACGCATGTTACTGAGAGGTCCCTCTCGGAAAAAATGACAAACAAAATAAAAAGCCGCTATTTCTGATAACCTATTTTGGAGTGTGTGAAGAAAATTTGGCTTTTGCACCCCAATTAACAGCGTGAATAAAAAAGGCGCACTAAGCTGGCCGTGCAAAAGTTGATCCTCTTTTAGCTTCTTTCGGCATGTCGTTTTTTAATCAAGAATTAAAAACAACACACGCAATTCTGTCTTTAGTCTGTTGCAGAATGCACTGGCTTGAGAGGTGAGCTCAACATATTTTGATTACAAAACTGTGAACTGAGGCGTCTTCTACTCAGTACCCACAACAAGCAGCATTAAGGGTTTTAAAGGAATTTAAAAATGTAATTTAATAAAATTAAATGGCATTTTAGCCATATTATATTATTTATATAAATTGAATAGAAAGTTCAAGAGAACAGCATTTACTTGACATATTTTTTGTAACAATGTAAAATTGTCACTTTTGACAAATTTAATGCATTCTTTTTTGAATAACAGCAACCCTCTATGCACATCTTGGCAATAAAATTTTTACTTTACTCACCAGACACATAGGATGAGGAGACGTCTCCTAAATATCTGAACATACGCTCTTAACATCAGTCAATCAAGCATTACATTATGATATTATGATAATCAAGCACTATTTAATGATAGAAGTTTTGTAATAAGAACTAAAAATTGTTAATGAATGCATGTATGAATGCATATTTGTCATTTTAACTGAACTGACTGGTGGTGGTAATTAAGATATTGTTGGTCATTCAGTGTTTCTGAAAAAAAAAATAGATAATAGTAATAGATAATAGTAATTATTATCAAAAGATAATACTACTACTACTAATTCTACTACTAATAACAATATACAATGCACTAAGGATTGATCAGCTGCTGGGTTCATGAATATTAATCACGTTGTCAGCGTTGTCTCGAACTGATTTGCTGAAATCAAAACAGGGACGGTAATAGATGAGCACCAGCCAATGAGATTGCCGTTTGAACATTAGTTCCGCCCACTACTGGAGAAACTGGCATCTCTTCTGCATGTTCTAAAAAGCTTAATAATTCCAAATGTACTCCGTTATTTTGACAGGAAAATACAACAAAGAATATCATTTACATGTAGCGCATCGATTCTTCGTGGTATGTAAGACTCTCATTCTCTCTCTCTCTTTGCGTGTGTGAGAAACACAGCAGTCTGAGCAAAGCAAAGGTGAATCGTGCGCCTTCACACTAGAGTTTATGGTACTTCAAATACAGGTATGCTGCGCATCCATTGAGCTGAATTGAAATAGTACAAATCGCTTGATGGAGAGAAAATATATCTATGCTAAACTATTGCACAGAGTGAAGATTTAGTCGCATATGTGAGTGTTTTACTCACATTGTAGAGGGTTGTAACAGTATAAAATACTTTCCAAAAACAAAATCTTATTGACCCAAAACTTTTGAACGATAGTGTAAGCCATATTAAAACCTGCATCACTTGCTAATCAACTCACTGACCACTTGTAATACTTCATAAACCAAAATTTAAGAACCACTGATCTAAAATCAAAGAAATCAGTTCAGTGTATCCCACATGTCCTATAGTTTGTTCAAACAAATTTCTACACTGAAGATTGAAACAAGCCTCTCCTCCTTTAAGACACTTTTGCTTTTACCTGAACCCACAAAGTAGCTCTTATAGTCTACTAGAGCTCCAGTGAGAGCTGCTACAGTAGGTGTTGCTGGTGAAGAGTGCTCTCTTTCTTTCTCTCTCCCTTCCCTGCTGTTTTTGTTTGAAAAGAGTGGTTACGTTCTCCTGATCTATGCCGTCCTCTCCTGACCGCAGGCCTCACGGAGCACAGCATTTCATAAACACTCGGGGAGCACGTCTAATCCTCCAGCCCGTATTAATCAGGAACGCTCTTTTTCAGAGTCCCTCGTCTGCGTTTCCTTCTGAAAGCCTGGGCTAAATGAATTAAAGAGGAGGGTTTAAGGATCTGCGGTTTGGCTTGAAAAAATGAAATAATCAGAGGGGGGAAAAAAAACATGACAAACCCTCAAATGGCAGAAAGTCTATTTTGGAAAAGCTGAAATACCAAGGTACAACACTTTGGCTTCACCCAAAACCAAAGATAAACACATGCTATCACTCTGATTATATACATGTTTATTTAAAAAACAAAACAAAAAACAAAGAAAACGCACCCCTCTTGCTGTGATTTGGGGTTGCTGTTACCGAGAAGTGTGTACATGTGTTTCTCATTTACGTGAAGGATTTTAATTCCTTACAGCAGTTTTACAGATCTCTCATTATCCAGCTATGTCGAAAAGGGAAAACGGCAATAGTAAAAGTCGGCAGAAATGAAAAGGAATGCCTAGCAGGCTTGAAGCCCACCGCAAAACTTTCTCCTCGACACTCCTTAATCCCTCATGAATGAGAGCCGTATTCGTAAGACATACGGGAGGTCAAGCTGTGTTTGTCTAGTGGGGTTAACTGATACCGAACAAGTGTGTGTGGATGAGGTTTGGACCTACAGTATGTGTTGATTATTGCTTACATTGAGGTTTTTATTGCTCAAAGGTTGCTCTTCTATAGCTCAAGACAGTTGTACATTGATTTAAGTATCAATTTTGTCTCAGATGTTTCTCCTCAAGTTTTTTTTTAGGAAAAATAAAACATGTATACAAATCAGACTGTTGACAGAGTGTAAAATTAATCCAGACTGTATCGCTTAGATTATTTGGTCTTGGGAGAATTTGAGGAGAAATGGTTGAGATCATCAGAAATCTTAGATTTGCAGATTTGCCAAAGTCTAAATCAAAAACCAAGATTTCAATATGACTCAATAATTTCTCATTAAAACTTCTAAGACTAAATTATCTGAGATGCTTTTTACAATAGAGATCTCAACAATGTCTCAAACTGTGCTCATATTTGCCAAGACACCAAAGTCAGCAGGCAAAATTGTAGATTTCAATATGAACTCTTCCAACTGGTCTTCCAAGAAGAATTATCTGAGCAATGATGTCAACAATAGAGTGAAAATGGTTCCAACTGTGCTCAAATTCTCAAGGATACCAAAGTTTGCACTCAAAATCTGAGATTTCAGTATGAACTCAAATTTCTCACCAAATTTTCTCACCAAAGACTAATTTATCTCAGCAATGCTCTTCACAGTAAAGATCTCAGCGATGTCTCAAATTCACCAGGATACCAAAGCCTGCACTCAAAATCAGAGATTTCAATATGAACTCAAACATTTCTCATGAAATCTTCCAAGATGAAATTATCTGAGCAAAAACGTCCACAGTAGAGACATCTCAACAAAGTGTTCATAGATTCGCCATCTGAGATTTTAGTATGAACTCATTTTTTTTCTCATTAAATCTTCTAAGACTAAATGATCTGATCTATACTATCCATATAGAGATTTCAACAGTGTCTCAAAATTATGCTCAGAATTGCCAAGATGCCAATCTTGATATCTCTGCTGTGATGAATTTGCTGAGAAATATTTGAGCCTAATGAAATGTCATGTTTTTGATTGTAGCAGTATCTTGGCAAATCTGAGCACAGTTTGTGACGTTGAGATCTTAAACTCTAGAAAAGACAAGTGAGATTAATGTTTTTTTTTTCTTTCTGAGAAGCAGAAAACGTAATTGATTTCACAAACGTCTCATTTTGCTCTGATTGCCACGTAGAAGAAATCTTGAAGAGATTTTCTTTCTTACGAGTTGGAATGTGTTTTTCAAACTGTGACCAGCATATGTAGCTCGTCTTCTGGCGAGAGTGCGTGTGGTCAATGATAAGGAGAATGTGGGCTGTCTGAGGACCCCAATCATTATCGTACTGAAGAGGCCCAGGGCCTCAGTGAAGTCATTACCCTGTCTGCCATTTCACAAATAAATCAGCAAATATGCAGCACCTCCATCCATAATTGGGTCCAGCCCTCCCTCTCATTTGCGCCCAATAATAGCTTTCCACAGTCATTACTCCAACTCTGCTTAAGTGTGCGAGCTTGAGACTCTTAAACTTTTTCCTTTAATTAATATTTCATTTAAAATGCATTGGTTGCAGAGTGGACAAAAATCTATATTTTGCTCAGGATTATTCTACATAACCCGAAGCTTTTCTCTTTGTCTCATTTCATGTCTGTGGTGAAAAGCGTGAAGAAAAAAAAAAAACCTTTCGTTTGTCAGGGTTTTTTGGGAGCTTTGGCGCTTGCCAAAAAAGCTGTGGTTTTCACCCGCCACCGTGTTGCTATTAGACATGGTTATGGATGGAGCTGGGGAAGTAACACAAGCCATCCGCACATGCAGGCGGCATGTTCATGTTCAGGCTGGCCAGGCCTGGCTTCTGTTTCCAGTTTTGGCCCCAGCAGCTTAGCCTCTAAACTCAAGAGTTTGGGCATGTTTAGACCACAGATCACTCTTGCGCTCTCCCTCTTTTCCTCACCCTCCTCCTTTTTTTAATCCTGGGAACCACATTTTGCGTGGGAATACAGACTGAGAATGGAACGGTCCAGATGTGAAACGAGAGGAAAGACTGTGGGTAGAACCCATGAGCAGTGTTTCCTGGGAATTTGAAAATGCCTCCACTGACACACGGCACAAAGTATAATGCCTTGATATTAGGGCAGGTAAAAAATATAGATTTTCATGTTCATTTCAATGGCCCCACTATATAATTTTTATTAAAATCCTTTTAATAATTGATTTGTTGTAAACAGATATACATTTTTTCTTTTTTCTTTTATGAAAATACAAAAAAAGAATAAATATTGTTTATAGGCTCATTCATAGCTGTTCTAAGCTTTTACTTTTGAAAAAATTAAATGAATGAATATTTTCATAAAATACATTTTTCTATTAGAGAGCATTTTTTAATGCAAGTATAAATATGGTTTATATACTCATTCTGTTTTTTAAATATTTAAAATAATTACATTCATTTTTCATAAAATGTATTTTTTAATATACTGTAGCAGGTTTCCTGTACAATTTACAGCATTAGCTGAGAGAGAATTCCTTTCAATTGTTATCAATATAGACATTACAACTGAAATGAAATTAAACTGAATCAAAATCTGAATCAATTAGTTAAGTTTGTGAATTGAAATTAGAATCAGAATAAAACAAACATACCCAGATCAACCTGAATCAAAACTGTAAACAAATCGAATCGAATCGAGCTTGTGTATTGTGTACTATATCAAATTCAGAAACAAATTGAATGCAAGTTTGTCAGAATTAAAGTGAATCAGAATCAAATCAAATATAGCCAAATGAATAAAATCAGACTGAAGCAAATGAATCAAAATGAATCGAGAGCTTGTGAATAATAATAATAAAAAATAGAATGAAGGCTTGCAAATCAGAATTAAATTGAATCAGAATCAAATCCAAAACTGTACCTTAAATACTTTACCCAACCCTACTTGACGCCATATTTAATTTGACGGAAAAGACATGAGGGGAAGAAATCCAGGCAGTTCAATATACTGTGCTGTAATTCATTCAGCCAATGAGAAATAAAAAATACAAATTCCCAAACAATTTTCAATTAACTATATTTTTGCACATCACAGGCTTGTTCATTCGTAACATTACATATTGTATCTAAAGCGATCTATCAAAAACATTAAATCAGTAAAGTCAGCTTAGATATTAAATCAGTTTATTGTACTTCTGCGCTACCGTTAGCCGAGGCGCTCAACGCTGACAGGTGCTCATCACTGGCTTATCCATCAATCCCTGAATTTGATCATATTAATGAGTGGCTTTGTAATCCTCTTAAAGCAGCTCCACGGTTAAAGCACCTCAGGCATCTGCAGACGGGCCACTCCACCAAACGCAACCCAAGAGGACTCTGGCCATAAGCTCCGAGGTAAAACGAACAGATCAAAGCACATGATCATCCGCTAGCTACTATCAGGCCGGAGCAGGATTGTAGGGATGGTCACTGCAGAGGGCGATTATCCATCATAGAGGATCATGGGAGATCATATTGGTATTTCTAGTTAAGCTTTTCTTATAAAGGTAAGCATGGAGGGGAGAGAGCGGAGATGCTGCCAAAACCTCATCTGGGGCATCAGATTTGTAATCTCCTCACCTCCGTTTTCTGGCGCCATGAAAAATGGTAGGAAAGCGGTGGGTTTGGAAAAGTTCCCAGTTTGTGTTTTTAGGCAAGTGACGCATTTGGATGTTGAGTTATGAAAAGCCTCTCCCGACGTGCAAAGTGGTATTGGCCAAAAACAAAGATGGTTGGTTTTATTTTCATTTAAAATGCATCTGCGTGTGCCGTTGCCTGGAGACGGAGCTGGTCGGAAAAAATGTAATACAATTCGACACAAACAAAAACAACCTTTTGTTGCCACCACTGAAGATCAGCTAAAGAACCGGCGGTCTGCCAGCCGTACGCAACAATGCAACAGACTGAAAATTGTAAACTGGAAGTAGATGAGTAAACTAAAATTGATAAGAGACGCAGAGGAAACAGAGAACAGACAGTTCCACTCCAATCCGATTCTGTACTCCATTAAAAATCAATCCTAATGCCTTTTCGCCACACAATACTTCATTGAACATTAGAGGGAGATTAAAGCAAATTGGACTAGAGATGATCAGATATTGAAGCAAAACATCTGCCCAGTGTATCGTTTTTCCCTCTCTCTTTTTTCGGGGGAATACTAGAGTGCCCCGTCTGACTTCTTAACCCTGTGTTATCTCAACCTCCTAGCCAAAGACAGAACCAATTTGTTTCCCAAACAATTCTGTAGCCATCCTAGTGATGGGGCTTGGCAGGCAAACAAAGAGGAAGAAATAAAGGAAGAAAGTTGAGGAAAAGAGATTGTGTGTTCAACCCTCGGGTTCAGATGGATGCACGTGCACTTTGAGAAAAATTTTACCACTTGTTCTGAGTGCATAGTGGCATTCAGAATGGATAGTAATAGTCATTTGAATCTGAATACACTGGTATGTTTTTGATTCACTAAACAGAACTGGCTCATAAAAGTCATTTGTTTGTGAATCGGACTACACCGGTCACGCAGCATGTTTTTGATTCACTAAGGAGTAATTTGTTTTGAGACTCAGGCTGCATTGGTCACAATATATGTGTTTTATTCACCAAAATGAAGTGGCTCTTGAGAGTCAATTGTTCGGGAATCAGACTGCACTGATCGCACTGTATGTTTCTGATTTCTGAAGAGTCATTTGTACAGGAATCGGACTACACTGGTCGAGATATATGGTTTTGATTCACTAAAAAGAACCTGTTTATAAGAGTCATTTGTTTGTGAATCAGGCTAAACTGCTCACGCTGTACGTGTTTGATTCACTAAAAAGAAACAAATCATAAGAATCATTCATTCAGGAATCGGACTACACTGATTGTGCTGTATGCTTTTGATTCACTTAAAAGAACTCATAAGAGTTTGCGAATATGAATTGGAAGATTCACAGCACAATTTTACTTTTAATGTCTGAAAAATATAAATAGATATTGTCTCAAGGCCTCCGAAGTTGTCCCACTGAGAATTACTCGCTCTCTCTCACTCGTCCCGCCACCTTAGCCCCATCCTTTGCTTTCTGGACGCAGGCCAGGAAGGGAAATCCATGAAACATGAAGAATGTGAACGGCACAAGAGCTGCGCGACTGCACTGAACTTTTCCACTGAATCCCTACAACGGAACAAAATTTTTGCCAGCCTCACGGGAAGGATCGCTAACAACCTCTAGGCAAAAACTAGCTTATCTAATTGCAATGTGACAAGAGTAATGAGTGGGTTGAGTGTGTTTAAAAGAGAGAAGCAAAGCGAGAGAGAGAAAGAGAGGAGGGGAGACACACGGGACAGAGCCAAAGTGCTAGATGGAGACTCTCTCTCCATGCTATCGTGGCATATCACATGATCAAGACCATCTCCTATTGGTCAGGAAGCAGAGCAAATTCGTCCGCCATGTAAGGAGGGCTGGAAGCGACATTCTCTCTTCCCTCCCTCCCTTCTCTGCTTCTCTCTTACTCCAATCTTAAAATGGCGGCTGGGGGGAAAAGTCTGCCAAAAAGGGAGCGAACCTGATGCTCTTTTTTCTTTTAAATGCTTCTTATAGACTTTTTTCTTAATCCAAAAAAAGACAGCAAAGAGGAGAATGGGACAGCTTTGAGTAGAAACAGATGAAGCAGGGTTGTTTTTTTGTTGAGCACTGGCTGGTACAGGCAGTTAAGGGGGAACTTTGACAGTGGGCCAGGAAAAAACATTAACTGTGCTGTGTCCGGCAGGCTGAGGCGCAGTTGCCGAGGGGAAGGAGGACACTTTCCTTTGGCTGGCATGGCACAGCGCTAGCGTTAACAGGCTTAGCCCTTCTCCAGGGGGGACTTCGGGACGGATGCTTCGTCAACATCTAGACCAAAACAGACACACTGCACAAAGACAAAAGAAACTTACTAACAGGTTGCTCTGAAACACGTTCGCAGGGTTAGGTCTTGATACAGATTCACAAGCTATTGATTCCAATTTTGATTAAGTTTGATTTGGGTTTAGTTTTAGAAAGATTCAAGCTGGTCTTTTTGAAATATTCATTAAAGCATCGGTTCATAAGAGTCATTTGCTAGGTAATCAGACTTCACTGGTTCTGCTGTACGTTTTTGATTCACTAAAAAGAACCAGCTTGTGTGGTCGTGAATCAGACTTTGCTGGTTGCACTGTATGTTTTTGATTCACTAAAAAGAAAGGGCTCATATTTTAATCTGACTACTCACTAAAAAGAAGCAGTGCATAAGAGTCATTTGTTCAGGAAGGGGATTACATTGGTTCCACTGAGAGTTCATGAAGCTTGTTCATGAATCTTACTACACCTGTCGCATGGTACGTGTTTGTCTGTTTGATTCACTGTTTTCGCATTCAATAGAAAGATGTTTCTTGCCATCATTTTCAACAGTCTGCAAAGTCACGCTATATATTGTGAAAACATGTTGTGAAATACGATTTCTTTTACCATGCCGCTGATTCATGAGCGTTTCTACCAATACATTCTCACACACACTATCTTGACCTGCACCAGGTTAAGAATACGAAGAATACGAGGCAAGAATACGAAAAAATATTTTCTTCTGGGCTAAAGTTCTAGTGGGGAAAAAAGCAGGACAGGGCAGCTGTCAGGTGACGGGCACAAGACGGCGCAGAAGTGGCTGTTGGGCAAACCCACCCAGCCCGTGAAGGACAGCAACCAACTCGGCTCACATCGACATGATGATTATCATCAGATGACTCGTGTTTTAATCACATGAACATTTAAAAGCCACACACACCAAGGACGATACAATTCTGTTTCCTCAAGCCTCAAGTCGAATGGATTCTGATTGGTTGTCAATGTTTTTCTCGATCATCAGATGAAAAAAATCGTTCTGAAACTGATTCCAATAATATCATTCCTCTGTGCTGTTTTGGTTGTAGCTGTGGTGTGGACTTGGTATTCTTTTAAATATTATCTTTATCACTAAAGTTATAACCTTGTTGTCTTTACTGCAGATAAACAATGGTGAAATGATTTAGGACAGCTGATGCATACTCAAATATCAGATGCACTTCTGAAACAACAGTTTGGAGAGAATGGAGGTAACACATGCACATGGCAGTGACATGCACGTGTCCTCGCAAGGTTTCTAGGAAGTCTGACACAATCTACTAGTGGGAAGATTAGGATTGGAAAAGTCTGATTACGTCTTATAGCGACTTAATTTGATTCGCAATCTGTACGGCAACCAGCTGGAGGCATTAGCCTGGGTCAGGTGAGCTGGGCAAGAGATGCCAGCTGGGAGGGTACCTTTTTTGTGTGTTTGTTTTGTTGTTGGGGGAGTGGCGCTGGCGTTAAGAGGTGCAGGGGCTAATCGCATCATGTCTTCTGGCTTCCCAGGCATCAGTGACTCATATGAAAGAGGATCACAGAGGAATGTTCTTTTCCCAGAGGCCTTTGCCTGATGGAATTAACCCTGCCATAGATCCTTTCCACCAACCACAGGGGCCGGGTCAAACTGATTATCTTTCAGAGTGGCCTCACGACAGGACCGGTGCTATTAAAAGAGATGCTTATGAAACGATCTCGTACCTCTGCTCTTTTACTTTTGCTGCATGTCTGGAGACGGTCGTAGGTCAGGTCTGAGAGTGTCGCTCACCGCAAACAGGTAAACACCTGCTCGGATGTGAATGAAGACACAGATACTGTCGGCCCTGTTTCACAGAGGACATCAGTGTCATCTTCCCCTGCAGCAGACTTAATGGCATCTGATCGAGGGATCTCTGTCTTCCTCCTCATGCCCTCAGTTCAGACGGAATACTCAAAGCGTGACAGAGACGGGATGCAGTCTGTCTCCCTGTCCACAATGCATTCCCTCTGATGAATTTTTCAAGCTATTATGTTGCTTTTTTCCTGTTGTTCTTGAGCACTAAGTTCCTAATACACAGTGGCATGCTGTTAATGACCCAAACAATCGCTGTTTCACACATACATATTTCATTACAACAGCTGAACAAATTACATATTTATGCTTTATAAGGGGGAATGCCATTCGGATTCATTAGCTATGCAGGCAGGTACAGGAGTCCCATCTGCAGCCGCATCTGTACAACAGGAGCTGACAATAACAGGCTGTGCCGAGCCACGACCACCTCTGCTCGTACATACGCATGTGCAAACAGATAATACCAGGCTCGAGAACCTGCTGCTGAAGATGTAAAAAGGTGGCAAGCAAACTCTGGATTAGTATAATTTTTTATTTTCAAATTTGGGTTTATTTATTTTCAATTTTCAGCGTTATGATAATCGAGTTACAGAAAGAATTCAGAATATCAACTAGACAATTTATAATTCATTAATAAATAGTATTATTAATAAAATAATTATGAATTATTAATCCTATATAATTGAGAGACAAAATATCATCATAAAAATCGTAATTTTAATAATAAAATTATTATTATTATTATTAATTATTAGGATTATTAATTCTATATAACTGAGTTCCAGAAGGAATATCAATTTGAGAAACAATATTTGTAAATTAATAATAAAAATTATAATTATCTTTATTTATAATTATAAATACTATATAATTGAGATCTAGTAAGCAGCCAGAATATAATTTTTACTTAAATAATTTATATATTAATCATAATTAATTAATCAATAATAATAATAATAATAAAATACAATTTTATCACTAATAATTTAATAATAGAAATATTATTGATAAAAAAAATAATCATAATTAATTAGTTCCTATACAACTGAGTTCCAGAAAAGTCTGAATATCAATTTGACTTAAAGTAATTTAAATAACAGAAATTATTATTAATAATCATTATTAATATTTTTTATTAATTCTACATAATTGAGTTCCAGAGAGAATATAAATCAGAAAAAAATTTAATTTAATAATACAAGTATTATTAATAATTATTATTAATTAAAATTATTAATAATAGATCATCAAAATCCAGCGAGAAACCAGGAAAACAATTTGACTAAAACTATTTGTAATTTAATAAAAAATATCAACAATCACACATTATTAATAATAATAAATATTAACTTTTTATGTAATTAAAATATTGATGATAATAATAATTCTTAGTTTTGAAATGTTATTTAAAAGACATTCACTGTATTCAAACAATAGAAGCAACAGCCACTGTGTAACTATTCATCCGATTAAACATTACACTCATTCCAAGTTCAAAGTCATTTCAGATTTAATTAATATGACTATTAAGCGCTGAACATAGAGTAATAAAGCACTGTAAATTATCTGTAAAAATTCACAATCAGCATCATTCTGTTCTGTATTATTTCTCTCTCCTTCTTCAACCACCACAAAGCACGTCCGGCTGCACTATCAGCCCTTAAGCAAGGTTACGCTTTTGTCTCTTCTTTTGCCAGTGCGCTCCTTTGGGTTAGTGCTAAATCATTATTGCGAACGGAGGAAATGGGCAAACGTACGCTAACTGATGAAGCAGGGAAGTCGACTGTGATATTCGCTCTCTCTCTCACTGCTTTAAAGGCAGAACGGCTTGCTATGTAAGTAGGATTACGCAGCTTTTCATGTTATGGGACAAATACAGCAAATACTTCCACGGAAACATGTTTATGACATGGGAACGTCTCAACAAAGAACTAAAAATATGAAGCGGCAGCAAACAACCAGGGTGGAGAACCAAATTTGGAGTGCCTGTTGGACGCAGATGTCAATGACGCAGTACCGCTAGGAAAATTATGGCAATTATCTATTAATTGCGGATATTATGGGGCCTCTTTTATCCATCAAATATCTTACTTAAGTAAAGACCTACGACAGAAATACTTTCAACGATTTGTTGAACAGCTGTTCTCCCTTGTAAAGTACTTACAGCGCAGAGAACGACTTGTTCCGGCACGCTAATGACCTTAGCTGGGATAAGGCGGCTGATCCGCCAGTGTTAGGCTCATTATTGTTGGAGGGGATTTGAAACTGCTTTTCCTGTCTGGGCTGAGAGCGAAGAGAGTATTCCCTGCTTTCAGCTCACGATAAATACGTTTTCGACAACGTCCAATCGGTTCGGGACTGGAAACGTGCAGCACGAGGGGGGCTGTTTGTGTTTGGGTCTCGTTTAGGCTGCGGTGACAAGGGAAATGTGTGGTCAGAGAGGCAGCCACGAATGGGAAAGGGAAAGTGGGAGACGAGGGAAAACCACAGCTTGTGTTCGACACATTTCCAGAGCCCTTTGTCTCGGGGCTGGCCCGATGCCTTCTACCATGTGCACACACCAACGCGCTCGAAAACACACACAAACACAAGACAGAGCAACCTAATTCAAACCATATCAGAATCTGCCACGTTTCTCCAGCTCCATGGAGCAATTTGCAAAGGCAGAGTGTGCTTTAGTCCAAAGCCTTTTCATTAAATAAAAAGTAAACATCGACATTAAACATTGACGTTGCACTCTTTGACTCTTAAAAGGCTCTTAATAAAAAAAAAACTAAATGCAATCTATTATTAAAACCAAAACAATGGCACATGCGCAAAAACGCAACACAAATATTCAACAGAAACGGGTATTGTTCGAGAAACTTTGCTCTGTCCAGATATCCGTAAAACTATTAATCAAAGGGAGTAAAAGAAAAAGTAGCTAGTCAGCTTCATCTGATCTGGAGAGGAAGGGAGAGAGAGAAAGAGAGAGAGGGGAAAAGAGACAAGGCGGTCCAGGCTGTGGGCAGGCTGCTTATTAAGATTCACATGGTGTGGTGACTCAGCCCATTTTGGTAATGGAGAGCCCCGGCCACCTAAAGATGGAAATGGCAATTTTTCAAACCCCACATTTTATATATAAATTATCCCAGGCACTCACACAAGCAACTCTACAAGGTCATTCTCAAATATTTTGGATGCTTTGGGTTTGGAGAGAGCGAGTGCTAAGAACATTGTAGGACTGTCGGTTAAAAGTGTTTGAGTGGGTAGAAACCGCTGATGTGTGCTTCTGAGCCTCATCGAGTTGACTTGATGTAAGAAAACAGCATCTTGGTGATGTTCTTTCGAGAGAAGAAACAACTATGTTTTCTCATGGGACCTGTGTGAAAGTATTCCATGTTTAGCCAAAGTTTGGTCAATTTTTGGTTTCTGACATAAAGAGAAAAAAGGCTGAAATCCTTGGCTGAAAATTTAAAACTGAAATTGCTACTTTAAAATCCAATAATAGAAACATTTACAAGGAGAAAAAGCTTAAATTTCATGCAAACAGTGACTGAAAAAGAGATTTTTGTTGCTGGCTCACAATACTAATACTACTACTAATAATAATAATATAACAATGATATCTGATCATTATTTAAGAAAATATTCCAACTTATAAAAAATACATTAAATTATATTAAAAAGTAATATATTAATCGCACATCAAATATGGCTGAGAAATTATTCCTGAAAGATCATTTAAAGTCATTATTGTGCTAAATTACAAAATCATCAAATTGACATTACAAAAAGTAGCTTTAGAAAGAAATAATTTATTTGATTCAACATAGAATTTATTACATAAATTTTTAGGCTAAAACGGCCATAACTTTTTTCAGAAGCTGCATCTGAAATGGTATTTAGATATATTTACAGACCAAAACAGTTTGGTTACCAATATTCAAAATATCTTCTATGTTCCGCAAAAGAAAGAAAGTCATACAGTTTTGAAACGATTTGAGGGTAAATGAAAATAAACAATTTTAATTTTTGTGCAAACTATCCCCAAAATATGAAATTATTTTTTAAATGAAATGATACACTAAATAAGAAATTAAATCGTTAAATGTCTAAATGAGTATTGCTGTGTCCCAATTCACCTACTTATACTACGCCCTAAAAGTATATACTCTCTTTGTGAAGAAATAGTACATACTTTTGAGTGTGTAGCAGAAGAGTAGACAAGCTTTGGGACATACTATCACGTTATAAAATTGCGTCTTTAACGGTTGCTTTCTGTCGCTTAGTTACACGCATCCTGTCACCGTAAACTAGCATGTCAATCATCTTGTTACAGTTAACATTCTCCACGTTATTTCATTTCCTATTGTATCGGAGAGAAATGCAGTAGCACATTGATCTGCCAGTTGTGGGTCTTTCATGCGTAGACTCTCCTCATATTAATGCATAACAACACATTTAAAAGTTAAAGGTGCAATAAGTGATTCTCTACAGAAACATTTTTTGTTATACTGGTTGAAAGTCTCCTCATACCCTGATAGCAATCACTATGTTATAAATATATATCGTCTGTGGAAGGTGTAGGACCATAAAACATTCATCCAATCATTACATTCGGTCCGAATGAAATAATACAATGCTGCGTTCACACCATAACTACCGTAATTAAGAGATGGCAACCCATATGTCTAACCGTAGCTGTTCAATCAGACTCGGAATTATGTGTTTCCATGTCAACAGTATCAACGAATCTGAAGCAGTCAGGTACAAGCTCTCTAAGTTGTTTACGTTCATTATTATGGTAATGTTATGTGCTTTGAGACATGAGGTAGTTTAACGGCATCTCTTGTGACACTTTGCCGAGAGCAGCTGTGTGTGTGCGTTCATGTGTTTTAGAGGAGGTGTGGCTTTGGACGGCGATTTGCAGGGAGGGTGGGATCGTACGCTTTCAATGCTATTAGGCTAACGTTAACATTTCCCACATCACCTACTGCACCTTTAAAGGTCAAACGGATCTTTATAAAAGTTCATCTTGTTGTTGCAGATGAAATATAACACGGATAACATTACATAATTTTTTTTATCAGCTTAAATGTTGATTATTAGTCACTCAAACCCCTTTATCTAAACCTCTCTACTTAAACGCTGGTCGCGCATATCTGCCATGTTTTGTAGTTTTTGAACACTTTTTACTTGTGTTTGTAGTTCTGAAGTGAATCCTCCTCGAAAAAGCAATGGGTTGTGGGCAATATTAGCCGTTATAGTGTGCACGGATCCACACTTCGAAAAATCTACCGGAAATAGCAGACCATCCGGGGACTTCTGGCATACTTTTTTCAATATATTCGATTTGTTCAAACAGCTGATTCATTCAGGAAACATTGTTCTTGCATTCCATGTAAAAAGTAAAGTAAAATAAAATATTTACTAGAAAATGGTGACTCAAGCTTCAGTGTGTCCGTAGAGTGTTGTAATATATATATATATATATATATATACACACACATATAAAACCTAATGAATAAATCCACCAGCCATATTTAAATAAAATATTTAATGTAAAATATTTATTTATGATATTTAGAATTTGTTTAGTTACTCCAATTTAACAAAAGTCATTTTAGATTTTTGGCAAATACATTTTTTTCCCCAGTACATCACTATCAACCATTTCTAGCAAAAAATGTATCAAATTCAAAGTGCAAGTGATGTCGAAAGGTATAAGTGAGCACTTTGAGCTTTGAATTCAAAACCAAAATTACAGTGGGAAAACAGAAGGCCATACTGTGAATGCAAAGAGTTTGATATATTGTTCTGCTTTTTCTGTACTAGGAACTAATCTCCTTTGAAACAGCAAGAACAAATGGTTCAGCCCAGTGTCATGGCCATGAGACTAAGCTAAAGGTGTTTAAACTGTCTGGAAACTTGACCATGGCACACTTCTGAACTCTCTAAGCCACGCCACTTAACTTTGTCCCCAAGCAACGGAGAGCGAAAGGGAGCGAAAGGGAGTGAGAGGGAGAGAGAGGGAGAGAGAGAAAGAGAGAGTCCCCGACCCACTCGCCCCCCACGGACAGTCCACTATCTGACATTCCACAAGTCCGTCCCTCTTAGAGACAGCTGACCCGCTATTAATCACATGACCGATGGACCATATGATTGAGAACTAATAGGAGGGGGCGCTGCAGGGTAAGAACAATCCAGAGCAAGGGAACTCTGCTTTGTGCCAGCTAATCCAAGTGTGAGCGAGGTCACCGTGGGACCAGATGGGGTCAGGTGTGCCACCCGAGCCGGCCGCCCTTTAGTGCCTCTTTTAGGGTGCGTGTGCACAGAAGTGTGCAAGGTTAGGGTTGAGGGACAGAGCTGGGCCTCTCCATCTTGTCCTGTCTTGGGAACTCAGACTAATAGCTTTAATCAGACGGGATTGCTGGATTACCCATGGATTTCCTTTAGTAAATCGCACCTGTACACTTCCTCTTGCTCTCAAAGTAGGCAATCGAGGACAGAGGCAGCAGCAGGACGGGTCCAGCAGCCAGCTGGAGGCCAAACACAAGCAGGACGTGGATGGTGTTTAACTCGGGGATTAATCAAGGACTGCAGCCTGCCAGAGTTCCATCAGGGCTGGTCCTCCGAGGAACGTAATGCAATTAAATGACCAAGTTGATAACGCAAGGTCTAACGTGCGCATTTAACCCAGATTTGGCGCACAAAGGGGTCTTTGTCTCACCTTGAACGTTTGACATGCGTCACTGACTGAATACGCAGACAGTCATATCAAACCAACACACTTCGGCATGGATTTAGTCACAGTTACATTAGTTGAAATTTGTGCATTTAATCCACTAGTTTTCTAGCATTTCTTCTGCAGCTCTTAAATCGTTCAGACAGCGAGTGTGACAGACCACAGTTTTAAGCTGCTCTGTGCTACTTGGGAGACTCAATGTTAATCTCCACCTCCTCCATTCTATTTAAACTCTTTTATTTCTCTTCTTCCTTTCTGTGCTCTCACTCCTCAGAATTCATTAGCGCAACACACACAAGCAGAACGGAAAGTGACCGATGAGGACGTCATGTAGTAGTAAACAATGCTGGCTGGCATGGGAGTCTCTGTTTCTGATCGTGGTTAGGCGCTATAACATTAATGCAACAGAACGTGTTGGGCGCATAGCCTCGGCTGACCTCCGCTCGGTTTGGAAATCAGATCAAAGAGCCCTGACAGACAGCAAGCGCTTGCGCCGCTCCATCTGGGTATACAGACTTAGCACGGGCTGCCTGGATTAACGATCGTAGACGTTGGGTGATTTGAGGCTCCACAGGTGATGCAGTTGTCTTCAAGTTTCACACAGTGGCCTTTAAAAGAGTCACGATCTAGCAGGGTCAAAATAGCATCCACAATAAATAAAAGGAAACGCTGTTTAAAAATCTATTTAAAACAAATTCTATATTCATGTTGGTTTCAGATGATTTTGAAAAACACCCAAATTTTCAAGAAAGATTGTAATTCCACTGCTGAAATCCACTCGAATTTGGCCGGTTGGCGGATGTTAATGTCAAGCCCTGTGTGTGTGTATTAATTGCCTTTTTTATGTATTTTTGAATAAATAAAATAAAAAACAGGCTCACGTCATTATCCTATTGCACCTCTCTTTCCCAAAATGCATCGATTCAGAATGGGAAGGCGCTGGATACCAGCTTCCAGTCTCCTCTCGGCAAGAGCAAATGCTTATGTTCACAAGATGTTATTGATTACGTTATCAGAGAAACACGGCAGCGAGGGACATTTTTTGAACGGCGTTGACTTGGCCCTCCCTTCCTCCGTGTCTTATTGTCATGCATGCTGGAAGCCTCTTTCTTTAATATCTATCTTAAGAGTTGACAATGTTTTGGAGCAATTAAAGCAATCGATACAGGCCTGAGAGGAGCCTCTTATCCACAGTAATAGCTCTCACTGAATAATAAATAACATGCTGGCCGAAAGCTGGGAAGGGGGACGACCTCACATTAACGATCACAGCCTATGGAAGGGGGCTTCCTCACAGCTCAAGAACCTTTCAAATTCTCTCTGCACCAGGATGCAGCTCCTTCAGGAAGAGACTAAGTAACCGAAACAAAAACTTCGGCTATGAAAGAAGCAGCACACTTAGATGCCCAGAAGAACCTCCAGCGAGTCTAAGAGGAAAACATAAGCTCTATGAGGAATAACACACTGTCACCTTTTCCATACATGACCACCAATACAAGTTCTTCTCGTACACAGCTCCCTGAATGGGTCATTGTTTTGTATCCCTTATTAACAAGTAAAAACCAGGTCCAAAAATAAACGTGAACATTAAGGGAGAAAAGTGAGTCTATGAAATGCACAGGAGCTCAGGTTTCAGATGGAAGGAACCAGCAGTCTTATTATCCCTCAGCAGTGCAAATGAGGTTAATGAGAGTCTATTGACTGATCCTCTGCTGTCAGCCATGACAGTGCACCATCTCTTTCTTACCAAGAGGAATCTTCCTTCATGTTCCGCCTCAGAGCGTGGAGTATGAGGCACATTTGTTGATAAAGATTTATCAAATTAAGACTTAACATTGCTTTGAGACTTTGCCAACAACAGAATAAGATCAAATATACGACTCTTATGAGCTGGTTCTTTTTAGAGAAGCAAAAACATACAGCACAACCAGTGTAGTATGATTTATGAAGTAAGGACAGTTATTTAATAATTAGCTTAAAAAGAATGGTGTAAGTGAGTCTGCAACAATGCCCTTTATAATTTACAGAATTAGTAGATTAAAAAAAAAATGTACGTATGTAAGATTATGTAAGCAAAACTGACATTGTAATTAAAATACGCCCAGATGGATCAAATTAAATTCAAAATAGGAATCAAGAGCTTGTAAATAGGAATTGAATCTAAAAAATCAAACATAAAAATGAAAAATCAGATAAAATCAAGTTTTTAAGTGGAAACAAATCAAATCTGCATCGATAACCACCCAAATGGAACTGAATCAAAACAAAAGCTTGTGAATTTGAACTAAAATAAATCAAATCTAAATAAGAATAAAATGAAACCTAATCAAATCAAGCTTGTGAATCAAACAGAATTAAGGACTGATACTCAGCAATACTGAGATAAAATATACCCAAATGAATCAGAATCTAATCATAACTGAAATCAACAGTTTATGAATCAGAGTTAAATCAAATTGAAAGCCTGAGAATTAAACTGAATCTAATCTATATGTGAATCAAATGAAATCTAATTGATCAAGATTGTGAATCGGAATCAAAAAGAATCAGAATCGATACTCAGCTATACTGATGCTGTGTCTCATTTCGAAGGCTGCGTCCTCCGCATTTGAAGGCTGTATATGTCATCGAGGTGGTCTCATTTAAGAAAAGTAACTGTTAAATTGCAAAGTAAGAAAGAAATTACAGTATTTTACACCTCACGAGGAATAACAGTCCATTTTATTATGGTTAATTTTCTTAAATAAGACATCCTTGATGACGTATGCAGCCTTCAAATGCGACCTCCGGAGGACGCAACCTCTGAAATGAGACGCAGCTTAAGATGAAATACACAAAAATGAATCAGAGTCTAATAGAATCAAATCAAATCTAAATTGGAATCAAAAGCTTATGAATCGGAATCAAATTGAGCTCTTAAATTTGAATCAAATTGAATCTGGGAATCACCAGGCCATACTGAGCAGTGTACAGAGGAGAAGCTGTGGAGTTTGGGTCACATCACAGTTGCTCCTGAAAACCATCTCTTTCACTCCCCGTCTCTTTCCTACAGGCTTCTTAAGTTCACTGCCAGTGCCAGGCATGGCTTTACTCCCAGTCTCCCTATCAAATATTCCATGGCCTGCGATGTGCAGAGCCAACCACAACTCTGCTGCGGACAGTGGCTCGCTCCAAGATTTGGTTTGTTGTTAATCTGCAAGCCAAAGCGGACTCCTGCGAGCATCCCCACCCCCAAACACTTCCCTACACACTCTGATCTCCCTCGGTGAATAATAATAGCTCCAGGCAAAGAGACTAGCTACACAGCTTGTGATAAAGGCTAAACAGCTACATGAGCCAGTCGAGCTAAAGGCCAGACGAGCTGGAAAGCGGTTGCGCTGACCTGCTGCTGGATAAAATAGCTGTCCCGAACTGAAGCTTTGTCATAAACTCCAGTTCCCCCGGCCCTGCTCTAAACTGAGCGCAGTGTCAAAGAGGGCCACCTGTTCCTGTGACATAAAACCTCTCCACCTCTTTCTGTCACTGCTGCGCTGACCCAGATTGCTCCACAGCAGGCACGTCTGACCCCCGTGACCTGGGTGTTAAAATCTGACCTGAACACCCAGAAAGCACTTTCACCAGGAGGCCCCACATTGAGTCACGTGTGCCGACACATGTGTTTGTGCATAAGTGTCCGGCCTCATGAGATATTTTAGGGCCCACGGACTTTATAGCCTATATAAATAAACCAAGAAGTGAAGATCAACCAAAGAGCCACATCTTTATCTAACAATTTCTAGGTATTTCAGCTATATCTGTTAATTCAGTTAAATCAACTTATAATGTAAATAGGCTGTGACTGATAATGTGTTGGGGTATATTCAGAATTAGCCTACAGGTTGAATTGAAAAAAAAAAGAAAAAAAAAAAGCGGAATTTACTGAATTACAATTGAGAAAAATTAAACAGGAAAAGCATTCTGGGAAATAGTTAAAAAAATTTATAAAGAAAGGGGAAAAGTTTTTAAATTTGTTAAAGTACAAATAAAAAAAAGTGATAGTAAAATAAAATAAATATAAAAAATATATTAAAATAATAAAACAAAACAAAAACAAAAAATAACATTACACTAAAATAACAAAAATAAACTAAACTAAAAATAAATGAAAAAATACAGATAATAATATAGAATAATGCAGATAAAATACAGATAAAAATGTATATGAAGTATAAGTTTAAGTAAATTTTTATAGAAGGTAATTCAAGTCTGTAAGACCTATAAACACATTTTAAACTTTTTTTAAACTTCAAAACATGGATTTGTCAAACCATAATTCAAAGTTGGCCTTGTCAAAGCTTCTTTATGTAGGAAAAAATTACTATTTTATTTATTGAAAAATGATTATTTATCAAAGCTACATTTAGTTCATTTTAATTCAACTTCCTTACATTTGTATTGTGATTCTGTATCTTGTTTGTGACCAAAATTCAAATTCAAGAACTGAAATTCAATTCTGAATGGTGTATGAGGGGCCAAAGCAAATGTTGTCCACCCCTGCATTAGAATACTAATAGTCATTTATTACAAAAAAAAAGAAAAATAAACTAGAGGAAAACCATTAGCACAACCCTAGGAACATCAACTGTGTAAGAAGCTTTACCGTGTCTCTTTTGTTCTTTATAATATGTTTAATGTCTCTAGCCGGTTTGACATATACACTAACATCATCTGAGACAATAATGCCCGCTGTTGTGTTTTGGATTTCCTCGACTGAACCCTCGCCTCCCCCATCATATCAGAGTGAAGATCACAAGGCACAAACTACTCTGAGAAGATCCTAAAGTGGGCTAGGGGCAATACAAGGGAGGGGGGAACTTTGGGGGGTCTTCGCTAGGTTTGACTGTGATACACTTCCTGTGTGGCTGTCAGCCTGTGGCGTATCCTTCATCTTCCCTCAGTGCTGCCCTCGCTCTGACCCCCCTCTCCACCAACACAACACCCCCACAAAAAAGTGTGTTCCTCTTGTCTGCTCCGCCACGACCCCTCTGTCCCTGTGGGCCAACAGCAGCCTCTTTCTTTCTCTCTCTCATCCTTTCCCCTTCTTTCCTGGGAGAACAATCCCTGCCCACAGGCTGCGCAATCAGGGATGTACTGTACTACTGTAAATCTGACACAACTGCAACAATGACTCCGTTTTCACCGCCTGGATTAAAGCAGGGAAGAAAAACTCCAGTGTTTTGCTGCTGCAAAAGGAGCGGTGTGCTAAAGCCTTGGCGTAATTGGAAAGTCCAGAGCGATTAAGCTCTAAGTATCATTAGACAGTAGAAGGTCTCAGAGTGGAAAGGGTTCACTCCGGGACAGGCGACCCACTGACCACGGTGGGAAGTAGGCCACATAAGCATCCTGGAGCACAAGCTGTGACACACTAACCTGGGCTGCGCTTTCATGTGTGCCCGGAACAGTCCGGTGCCCCTTTGCTAAACAACAAAGTTTTCATAACAGGGCTGTGCACCATTTAGTATGAAATTGCAATGTCTTTTAGATACCAGTCCAGTTCCTGCAAAGAAACTGAGGCAGCAAACATCATGCAGAACTGCAAATGTATGAATGTTAAAATGTAAGTAGAATTAAAATTCATTCATATAACTGTGATATTTAACTAGAAAAGCAACATTTGTCAAGAAGTTTTTTTAAAAAAGTTTTTAAGAAAGTTTATAGAACGTTTTAGAAAATAGATAGAACGAACAAACTAACGATAGATAGATAGAACAAATGATAAATAGAACGAATGATAGATAGAATGAACGAATGATAGAATAAACGATAGATAGAACAAACCTTAGTTAGAATGAACAATAGATAGAAAGAACGATAGATAGAACGAACGAACGTACAAAAAAACAAAAATGATGATAAACAGGCAGACTGTTTAACAAAATGTTGTACAGTATTTCTCAGATCTTGTTAGGCTGATGTTGTCAAAGTGTCTGGGTTAGAGTGAAGGGTCTGTGGGCGACTGAAAGAGCCCAGTAATTACAGGCCAGTGTGTCTCGCCGTGGCCAAAGAATGGAGACCGAAAGTGGCCGCTGTGCAGCTTTTTGCGGAGCACTTGTGCTTGCGACTCGGACCCAATTGTGCATGCTGTGAAACGTGCACAAAGGGAACAGGAGGAGTCCACTTAATCCTGGCACGGCGCAGTCTGTCAGAGTCGCCGTGGCCCTCGCACTTTTCATTTATCTACTTTAGCATTTCATTAGTACCTCACCCTGCCGAACCTTGATTTCTTTGTCTTTTTAACCCTGGCGATGAAAAAGGCATTTCTTTTGGTTGAAAAACAATACGTCCCTCCCTAACTTGGGCTATTCCAAAAATATAACCCAAATTTTTTTTTTATAAATGTATTTTTGAACAAAAAAAATGCTCAGATCAGGGATGAACCACTAAAATAATTTTTTTCTAATAACAAACCCCTTTAAAAAAATGTTGCATTCTTTCTGTCTGACAGAAAAGGGCCCGGCAGGCCTTCTGACTGCTGGAAGCTTAGAGTTGTTATCCTAGCAACTGGAGATAAAATGGTCTCCCGGAGTCCGTGGGAGACTGACTGTGCGAAAGAGCAGATCCCTTAAGCATTTCCTGGTGCAGAGGTCCTCAGCTCCTGACGCTATGGCCCCGGGCTCAGCGCACATAAAGCCTTCTTATTGCTGCAGTCGAGGCGGTGAATACGACCACAGTGATGCAGGGAGGTCAGGGGCACACCTCAAAGGATACGGCTTGCATTTATTTCTTTCCTTCTTATCCTTATTTTAACAATACCCTGATGCTACTGAAAGTTCTTAAATTACTATACCTCCATTTTGAGCTGTTATTTATTTTTAAAAAATGATATTTGAGTGCTAGCGAAAGGGAGAACGGCATGCACTTGTTGAGCAGGGTGATTTGAAAGATTCATGAGTTGTAATGCAAGCTTAACCTGGCCTCCTCTTGCAGTTCCTCGCTCCCTGCCACCCACCTGCGCTCCGTGGCGGGGCACAGAGGCACGCACACATGCACACACACTGCCCGGGCCCTTTGTGTTCACTTCTGTTTAATTACACATCCCATAGCTTTACTGCCCCTGTGTAATGCTGCTTCAAGCCTGACTAAGACTCTCCACGCACTGACTGGCTTGTAACGAGTAGCCGAGAAGCAGAGAGCCTCTGCTACTGGAGATTTACACAATGTGCACAACAGTGTCCACCTCTGACAGTGTATCCGCAGGTGAAGGTGGTACCGCAAGCCTCCTCAATAATAGAAGCCGTGTGACAGTATCATTTATGAGACTCAGAGGGACGCTGTCATTTCAAAGCAATGCGCAGCAGTATTATTTACAGACGCAGTGACTGTGTGAGGTCATCACAGCAGGGCGGCAGTGAAGGGCAGCGACATTCAGGTTCAACGTGAGGAGCAGGGTTGTGCACTGAACAGAGAATGCCTTTTGAACTTAATTCAAACGGCAATTCGAATTTAAATGCAAGGAGGTCATACTTAAGTTGAAATTCAAAAAAATTCATAACTCATTTTAATTAGACAAGCTTGACAAAATCTTGTTTGAAAGTTTAAAAAGCCTTAAAGTTTGTGTATATAGGCCTTACAGATAGACAGATATTCAGAAAGATAGACAGATAGACTAGACAGACAGACTAGACAGACTAGACAGACAGACAGACAGACAGACAGATAGATAGATAGATAGATATAGATAGATAGATAGACAGATTGTGTGGAGCAGTTAAAAGAGAGAAGGCCAGCTAGCAGCCCATCTGTGGGCAGAATCAAACCCTGTGATCAAGCAGGTCTGTGACAACAGCAGCAGCAGGTGGGACGCACTGATCTGTACGCCACACATCAGAGGTCTGCTCTCTCTGAAAATCCCTACCAATCGTTACACAGACACTGAGATATCGTATTTATCACTCTGCCTCAGAGATCCAGATCCAGATCCAGAGTGGCTTTACACCGCTACGCCATCTAAACATGGACACGATCAGGCTGATTAAAAATAGTCAGCGCAAGACGGGAGCGCAACACAGCTGGACGGGGTTGTAGGTTTTTTTGTGGTCGACATTGCCTTTGTTTTTCATTTCAGTTGCATTTTTTTTTAATTGTTTACTCCAGGGCTTTGCTCCTCGTCATTTGTTTGAACGGATGTTGTGATTACGACAAATAAAAAAAGAGGGCCTCCTGTGGAAGCGCCGCATCTCAGCCCGCAATATGTGCACAGCATCTGTTGATGTTTAATGTCACCCAGCAGACGCTGGCAGACTTGTGCTGATCTTTTCTCTCTCTCTCTCTCTCTCTCTCTCTCTCTCGGATGAGGGTCCAGGCAAGCAGCCCTGCTGCCCCTCTCTCTCTACCCCACGTCTCCCTGGATGCGGGAGGCAGAGGGCACTGGAGCAGAATGCGTCCTAATTAAAGAACCCAGATGAGGAGTTCCAACTGTACCATCCTCTGGCTCCAAACGCTCTTAAATATTTATCAGCTTACCGGGTGGATCAGCTACACCCCTTCACCACCCCCACCCGCCAGCATGCTGATCCCCAGGCCAATGATAACAAACTATCAAATCAATCGGCTTTGCTTTTTTTCCCCTTCTCGCTGTGCCCATGTATAATCTCAGACTAACTTATTGGTCTCACTTCCTGTCCTGTCCACAGAGGTCCAGTCTTTGAGTTTAAGGTTACAGAACAGACCGGACGGCCACTAATCACAGCTGTGAGAAGAGCAGTGCTGTGGAAGACAGCAGGGTTTTAATATTGGCTAGCCAGCTGTTGCAGTGCAGGGGCATGGCTTTCACACATGCACACGCAGCTCCAGAACCCTACCTGTTCCTGCAGGATACAAACTCACACTAGAAATATTATAATAAAAGCCCAATGTCACAGTCACCTTATGTCTAGCATAAATAATGGTAAACACATTGATTAACCGATTAAAATAAATACATTACTGCATGTAACTTCTTTTGGCTGATGTGTGATGTATCATGACCAAATTAGTGGCACTCAATAAATACAATTATTGTTTTTTATTATTTGTTTTGTTTTGGTAAAGCAGATATCAATAATAATAATAATAATGTTATATTTAAGCCCTTATATAAAATATATAATAATAACATGAAACATATAAAAATGTAAATTGTATATATATATATATATATATAGTATGTATTATTAATCAAATAAATAATTCAACTAAAATGTTGAAAATCTATAGAACTATAAATAAACAAAAAAATCACAAATAAACAAAAAAACAAACAAATATCTAAAAATAAACAAATAAATTATTAATACATTTCTAAAAATAAATTTAAAAATAATAAATATAAAATTAATAATTATAAATTAATCAATTTCTAATTAATAAAATAATAAAAATGAAACTGAAAAGTACATAAATTATAAATTAATAAATAAATAATTTATTATAATATTATAAAGTATAAGGACTTTTATTTTGCCCATTCAAACCTGAAACATGTAAAAATCTAAATTAAAATTAAATAAAAAAAATAATAAAAATAAATTTACATAAAATTTCCACTTGAATAAAATAAAACAGAAAATCTAAAACTAGAAATAAATAAAATTATACCATATAATTAATACCAAATTAATATTTTAAATAAATAATTATTATTATTCTGTTAAAATGCATGTAGTAATAAGGACACGTTGAACCTGTAGGTTTGTGACGAGGACTGTTGGATATGTCAGCATATGAAGTCAGTAGGGAGTCACGTCAGGGCACAGGGTCGACCCCGCGCCTCGTCTGGGCTCCCATGAGCTACTGTGACCGCTGTCTACTGTTACCAGGCAACCCTTCTGTTGATCCCGCTTTTATGTTTCCACCCCCCACCACGGGCGAGCATTCTTAAAGTGCTTAGGATTTACAGTGAGCGATGGGTGTCTGAGAGTGTGTCTAAAGTGCATCATCTTGACTCCAAATGGCCTGGAAACACGCTCAAAAGAGTTCTCATTTCCTAATTGCCAGTGGAACCACGTTCGGTCACAACGGTCCAACAAGTGACAAGTCAATAACCTAGTTTATGTAGATGTAGATTTAGCCTTCAATTAACATTCTGAGCTTTAGCAGTTAGATAAAACTCTCTCTGAAAAGTCAAGTCTTAACATACACATTTAAACGGATGTTTTTAAGTAAAGTGAGACACTGAAATTATGTTTTTGAACGCAGAAATGTGTCTTACATAAATGCCTCCCCTAAAAGAACGAATCCAATAAGGGTTAGTTGAACTCAAAACCAGTCTCGATTCGACTAGACATTCTTCCTAAACATTTACTGTGTTTGCGAAAGTTGTTTTGAAGTGTGCGATGATATTCCAGCAAAGACTTTAAGTCAACTTTAGCCCAGCATTCATGAATCAACTGTGGCCGTGGGATGCATAGATGAACACTTATGGATATTTTGAAGTGAAGTTAAAAATAGCGCAATGTAAAAACGAGACCCCGAGACCTTATTTTGAACGCAAGAATGTGTCTTACATAAATACCCCTTAAACACGAATTTGATAAGGGTTAGTTTAAGCCAAAGCCAGCCTCCATTCGACTAGGCGTTCTTCCTAAACATTTACTGTGTTTGTGAAGGTTGTTTTGGAGTGCGCAATGATATTTCAGCGAAGACTTTAAGTCAAATTTACCCGTGGGATGTGTAGACAAACACTTATGGATATTTTTAAGATGGTGCATCAAGTTAAAAATAGCATAACATAAAAACGAGAGACGAGAATGTGTCTTGCATAAATACCCCCCTAAAAGTGCATTCGATAAAGATTAATTGAACCCAAAACCAGCCTCGATTTGACTATACATTCTTCCTAAACATTTACTATGTTTGAGAAAGTTGTTTTGGAGTGTGAAGTAAAATTTCGGCTTTCACAAATTAACCGATGACTTGCATATATGAATATATGTAAACCCACACGCAAAAGGAAACATGTGGCAGGGGTAAAACCAGTCAAAAAGTCAGCTCCCAGCAGCCCCCAAAAGAGTTGGGCGTCTTCCAGAGGAGTGCATCTGCTTTACCCAGTTTCTGCAAACAAAGGTTCGATGCATATGAGAGCAAACGAGAAAGAACGAACAAGGAAGACACATGGAGAGAGAAAGAGAAGGATGGGAAAAAGCTTTGCTGGTGGGGCAGGCTAAACTGGTCTGGCTCTCATCAGAGACTTATCCCCTCTTAGGGTGAAAGAGTGCAGGGAAGGAAAAGGAGGGGCGTGAGAGAAGGGGGAAGAAGGTTGGGGGATTTGTCACGTATGCCTCTAAAGTTTCACAGCCCTGCAGGACTCTTCACCGTAGCGTCCACTACTTCACACTGCTCTTTTATAGGAATTGCTCGCTGATCTGAACTGAACGAGCCTCAAAAGAACAAGTCAATAAAACAAGACCATAGAAATAACGGCATAAAAACTGAGTGCTACATATGGTTCTCTTTTTAAGCTAGCACCTTCACAACCGATTACTTATAAATAAAGCAGAAATATGCTCTAATAAATAGCTGTAACGCCTATTACAGCTATAGAATAGGCTCAGCTGCGTGGAGATACAGTTTAATGGCTTGGCAATGCCAGAAGGCTCAGGACAGAAACACAGAGATAACACTATGATGCAGATGGGTTAACTTGGCATGGCGTGCCACAAGAACAAAAGTAGCTTGAGCCCCAAGGCAGCGAAAAATGTAACACATGACGGGTATTTCTTGCACCTCACGGAAAGCGTAGAAACGACAGACTTGAAGCCAAGAAATGAATCAATGGTTATGCTAAAAAAATATAAAAATAGAAAGTTTTTCACTCAAAAACATTTAATACTAAAGTTAATACACAGTTTCTTGTTTTAGTTATTGTCTTTTGATGCAAATATATTTAAAATTTTGCTAATATTTTGTCATTTTAATTAAATTTTACTATAAATGACACTAAAAGGCCATCAGATTTTAGCCAACAAAAATAACTTTTATATAATAATAATAATAATAATATATTATTATATAATAATTTATTATTTGTATATAAAATAATAATAATATATTTTATATTATAAATATAATACTATATTAATAAAATAATTTTAGTTAACAGGAAAAATGCAAAATGAAACCAATTATTTGTTTATAATTTAAATGTTTCCCATCTTAGTTATCATTGACAGAATCCATGACTACAGTAAAAAAAAGCATATATTTTTCCAGTTTTTCAGTTTTCAGTCATGGTCAATTTTCCTTTGATTTTCTCAAATTTTAGTCAATGAAAATAACTTTAGTTTAATAAAATATATAATAAATATAAATATAATAAAACATTTATTTGATTGGAAAGTACAAAATGAAACCAAATATTCAAACATTTTAGATTTCCATTTTTTTGTCTTTGTTGACATTCACAAAATTAGAAAATTCACTAACAAAAATTTTAGTCAGTAATTTCATTGCGGAGATTAATGTCTGCATTATGTAGCTGTCAGAACGGAGATTATAAGTCGTCTAATAGGCATTTACAGCATTTTCCTTGTAATAAGGTAAAAAATCTAGTTACAATCGAAACCTCATTGCTAACAGATGTTCAAATAAACCGTTATAATCTTTCTCTCTCTCCCGGATTAAACCGTGAGAATCAAGCTCCATATTTATTTGCACGCCGAGTCGCAATGATTCTAATTCCAATCAATTTCAACAAATCAAAAGCTAATCCTTTGAATCCGAACTAAACCCCGGACTTCAAGAGCCCACCGTCAGCATGTTCTATCGATTTAATCCTGATACAGATTGAGAAACATGTAGCGTGGTGTCTGATAGAGCACTGAAAGGGGGTTCGAGTCATGGGAACGACTACAGCTGAGAGGCGCACATGTTACTGGTGCGTCCGCATTCATCACAGGCCGTTGCAGTAATTGCAGGTGAGATACATGCATGACTGCTGTCACGGCGCGAGGACAGGGACAGAAATCTAATGCCAGCTGATCGATCGAACATACGCGTCGCTGCTACTTTAACCAAAGCCATTTTAGCTCCACCATATCTTGAGAATGAGAAACCAGGGGATTCCCCCGCCATCCCTCACTATTGAGAAACAGTAAGCTCAACACAATACGACGCAGCAAACGTCAACAAACAAAAACAAAAGCCTCAATCAACCCCCCCCACCCCACACCTTCAGCATCAATAATACATTGCAGGCTGGGAAGGGGGGAGGAGAGAAGCCACGGCGATGCCAACAGGCCATGGTACCGCACTGTTATCAGGCTTTCCCAAGCAAACCCCTACTTAAATTCCCCTCTAATTCCCCTGCACACGGCCCGCTTTCCAGATGGGCCCTGAGCCTCATGGCCTGCCAGCAACAGCTTGCGCCGTGTTTGTTGAAAACAAAGATGACGGATTAAATATCATGTGCTGCGCAGGGGGATGGAGGGGGAAAAGAAGATAATTCCATGTTTCCTGAGCAAATAAGGTGAGAGCTGAGAGGATACAGACCTCTGTATAGTGCAAATATCGAGCAGGACAACAGCGGCATCTTCTCAAACATCTTCCTTTACTCCAGAGAGGTCTCTCTCTCTTGCTCTTGCCATTGTTTGTTGCGGATCTGTCCTCTGTGACATCCCCGGCGAGCTCAACTGCTGCACTCGGTTTAATTATGGAGTTTAATCTAATGACATCGCACTGACTCAAATCATGTCCTCATGTTTCACTTTATGGGCTTTTTTTATACAAACACTTTTATTTTTAGGAAACTATGAATCGCAAACAGTGCCGGGCACAGTATATATGTGTGTGTGTATATATATATATTTATATATATATATATATATATATATTTTTTTTTTTTTTTTAATTTATTTATTATTATTTTTTTATAATAAAATATATATTTTATTGTTAGTTTAATGCAAGTTGTTTTAGTCGATTGCAATTAGTTTATTTGAAAAAATATAAAATATCTTTATAATCATTATAATTATTAAAAAAGTAACCAGCATTAAATTAATTATCTGTAATCTAATAAATATAATTAGATTAAGCCAGTCAATTTATGGACCATCTCAACACCTCAAATTAGGTGGGAAGCCACCAAGTATCAAGAATTAATAATAATAATAATACTTAAATAAATTAATTTGACATACAAGTAAATAAAATAAAAATGTAAATACATAACAATAATATATAACAATAATATATTTCAATAAAATCAAACAATAAATTTGGTTATTACTGTTTTTGTACATTAAAAAATGGCAAAAAAATAAATAAAAAGATTGCTGTGTCACAAACTAAGGCAGTTCGAGGCGAGAAAATACCAATTACGTTTCGAACATGCAAAACAATCATCTATTTGTAATGCATTCTTTAACACTCCAGGGTGAACCGGTCATCCTGGTGCCATGTCCATCTCACCAGCCGTGCATAAATAGAGTCAAGTCCCAGGCTGGACCCCTGAGGGGGAAGAGAGCATTTGCCTCGGATACTCCCAGTCGAGCTGACGGATATTTACAGTACAAACCTCTCTCGCTAGGACGACCGTCCCGAATCATATAGCCATAAACAGATCAATGACTCATGCTGTTCTGATAACTGAATACATGAATTCACATTACACAAAGACTCAGTCATTCCATTGACCGCTTTGAACAGGCCCCACATATCCCATTAATCCAAAAAGAAAGTCTCGTATCGAGGCCTGACACAGTGGAAGCCATCAAGCTAATGTATCTTATCTTCAAAAGAAAGAGAATCGTACAAAATGTAAATTTAAGACGAATCCTTGAAGCCGACTGAGCTTTATTTCCGTGTGAAGTTGGGACTGAATGAAGTGCCATTGTGAAACACATCACAACATTGAGCTGCTTGTGTTGAGGTTTGATTAGTGCTAGAAAAACAGCGCTGCTGGACTCTAGAAAGGCTTTTGGAGGTTTACGTAAGCCAGTCATAAAAGACCCTGTTTAATTGCTCTTACAGCACCTAAAGCGTCTTCTCCTGAAACTCCTGAAGCAGACACCGTGGTCTGCTTAACTCAACTTCTAGCGTGCAGTAACTTTCGGTGTTATGAAAGCAGGCTAAAGAATCAAAGCTATCTCGCTATGGACAAAAACAAACAGGGAGCCAGTTGAATTATGGTTGTTGGGCCTGGCCATGCAGACTCATTGTCTTCCTTTCCCTCCTCGTTCTCCTGTGGACTTCTGCGGCCCGAGAAAAAAACCTAAAGGCAGAAACCCAAGCAGAAACTTGAACCAAACTTTGTTCCATCTCCAAATGGCCGTATGCTGAATCACTGTGGAAATGTCAGGAGCTGAAGAGGCGGGGGTGGAGAACCGAGCACTTGTCTTTATGTGTTTTGCGGTAGCACCGAGAAGCACAGCGGTCCTCGTGCAGAAGGCCTGTGAAAATATACAGGCCTGACCAGAACACTCCCCTCTCATTTCCCTTTCATTTCCAAAACCTCAAGCACCACCAGTCTTTGTGCAACACTCGTAAAGTGAAGCCAGAGGAGCAAATGTATCTCTCCCAGTTTCTGGGGTATAAATATTACTGTGGCATTCGCCCCGGGATAACCGCAGCGGTGGGATAGTGAAAAAAAAGAGCACAAAATTTCAATGCAACAGAAGACAAACGCGGCAGTTATTTTGTCTAGCGAACTCGAGCGATGCTCTCGGCTTTCTGATTGATGAAACATACACATACGTACGCTAGAACATGACCTCGAGCACTAGAAGGCCTACGCATCGAGAGATGGCATCCAAAAACAAGAATTAAAGGAGTTTTTCTGGAGTATGCGCATCTCAATTTTTTGTAGAAAAGCTAAGGTTTATCTGAAAGTCAAGGATATGGAGCCAGAAGCACTCTGGTCCTGTCGCATCATTGCGGGATATGACAACACGCCAGCAACGAAGGGATACCAATATGGTTTGAATCACAAGAATGCTTATACATTCCATACTTATCGCAGCCAAACCGGCATTTGGTACTAAGTAGACAGACCACTGCTGTTTTTTTCTTTTTAGTCTTTTCACATGTTTCACACCCAAGACAATTTTAAATATAGAAGGCATGGCTCAACAATAAGGATTTTTGCATTTTTATGCCTTGCGAACTTCAGCATTTGCAAATTCTTCTTCTAACTTCTAAAACTTAAAATTTTGAACCAATCAGTAATGTTTTACCATTGACTAGCAAAAGTTGTTGGGGCTAATGGAAAAAATTGTCAGGGCTACTAGAAATCTGAACTACTGGCCCGACGGGAAAAAAAGTTGAGCTAGGGAAGCATTATAAAATGGTAACTGTCTAGAGAGTCAAGGTAAAGCCTTCCACATCAAGTGCGACATACTCTATTATGAAATTACATCATGATGTGTAGTTAGTACACATTATGTTACATCTTGTAGAGGAGACGTACGCATCTCAATGAAGAACACCAGGCCGTTTTTGATGGGCCGCTTTAATTGCGGAGCAGAAAAGGGTTGTTAAAATTGCAGATTGCTTTTATCTTGACGAGAGACGCTTAGGATTAGGTCTCTTCAGTCGGCCTGCATTGTTTTGGAAAGTGATGGGGGGGATGCAACAAGTTATGCAAATGAGATGTTAATTAGGCAAATGGTGAATTAGCATATACCAGTACAAACCAGCCCATTGGAATGGGAGTGTGGGAATGGGGAGGCTGGGAGAGCCAGCTGTACCCCTCCCTCTTCAATCCCCGCTGAACCCCCCCGACTTCACTTGTGCCCTGTGCTTCCCTGCAGGGCACTGACATATTGTGGCTTTTGCCTGAGCGATAGCCTGACGCATAATGTCACCTCGGCCTGACCGATGCTGAAGGGAGAAAAAGGTGTGCATGGAAAAAAGAAGCTTCTTTTCGCTTGACACTAAATCTTCGCCAAAGCTTCAGTGTGCAACCCTCGCTGGGCCAGCCCCATAGAAACGGCCACTCATGAGGTTATAATGGAACATAAATGAATGAATGGCGATTCACATGCTAATGTGAAAAGAGGAGGAAAGGGAAAGTTTTGTTGTTTTTTCTAATTTTTCGATGTTTCTTGCCCGCTCAACCAGCGTTTTGTTCGTCGCAGCTTTCCTGTTAACTCTTTCGTGGGAATGCGTAAATGCAGCTAAAGTGCAAAAGAAACACAACAAGGAATCTGTGTCATTAAAATACTAAAAGAATTCATTATTGGTTAAGGTATTCGTTGTTTTAAGTATGCGTAAATCAATCAAAACTAGGGCTACAGGTTGGGATGAAAAAAGTCAATAATGAAAACTGCTGACAACTGTTTTCATAATCAATTACTATCAATATTTGCCATTAGTACTTGCAGTCCCTTCTCAAAAACAAAAAAAAAGTATTTTAACTATCAAAGACATTATCTGTAGGTCTGATTGCAGTAATATAATCATATCTGATTTTATTCTTTTTTATTTTATTTTTACAGTTGCCCTGAGAGAAAATATGTTCTGTATGATCAGAGGCCAAATAATTCGGGCTGTGTCTAGAATAAGAAGAGGGTGATATTTCATGTCTGAACTGATATATACAACCCTGGCAATTCATGTTCCTTTAATACAGCTAACTCAGCTTCTGACTGAAGCAAACACTCCTGTTGACATGAAAGTGTGTAAAAGCATATGACATATCGACAGCCCTGCCTCCATGCCTGGCGTAGTATCCAGCACCGCATCCAACCAAGTCAGTCTGGGACTCCATCCAAACTCTGACCAACCAAATTACAGACTTCATCTCGTCGCTTGCTCCCTTACTGGTCACAGGCTTTTTCATTTAAGCCCTTTCGATGACCTCCTCCAGGCTAATCCAGTAGAGAAAAGTTAAAAGGTCTATTTTCAGCCTGCAAAACCAAAATAATCATTTTTAAAAGCTGGTATTATGCTGGTTTAGCGACAATACAAAACCGTAGACGTCAAATACCAACAATGCCGTACACTGCTGACCACACAAATGCAAGGGAAGGCGTTTCCGACCTCGGCACGTTTTAGAGGACACAGCTTCGTGTGGCGACTGTTTCTGAATTAAAGCATTTGGAAGACATTAGCTTATACGCCCCTCTCCGCTCCCTCTCTTCACTCTCTCCACCCTTGAAAGCATGTGGTGACCCAGGGATGTGTAAAATGGGGTCCAAATGAATTGCTTGGGCACTTGAGCTCCTCTTCCCATTACGGCGTGCTGCCCTACCTGTGTTGAGTCAGCAGCGCGCTCACTCTATCCATCTAATGGACAGCGTTGGAATTTAATTAGCAGGAAGCCGCAGAGCGGCGGGCTGAAGAATCCCCAGGACAGAAGAAACAGTGGAGCAGCGCCTGTCCCTGTGTGTGTGTGTGTGTGTGTGTGTGTGTCGGCCACAGGAGAAAGGATACGACAACAGGACAATCTCGGGCTTGGGTTTTGCACTGCAGCTATGGTGGTCGATGTTTTATTGACAGTTAATTGTGAAAAAAATCATTATTATTAATGATGCAAAAAGTGGAGTTGCAGCTGATCATTCTAGGAGATTATTTGTTGTCACTCTGTGAAGATTATTTCACTATCTACATACCAACTGTGGTAGCCAATGTATTATTCGCAGATATTGGCATAAAAATCATTATTATTAACGATGCCAATAGTGGAATTACAGCTGATCATTCTGGGCAATGATTTGTTGCGCCATCATTTTGAGTGTTTTTAGCATGTTGTTCTGTGAAGATTATTTCACAATCTACATACTAACTGTGGTGGTCTATATATTATTCACAGATAATTCTGAAAAAAAAATCATTATCATTAATATCAAAAGTGGAATTACAGCTGATCATTCTAGGTGAAGATTTGTTGCTTATAAATGAAAACTGTTGCGTTAAGATGAAATTTCAATTAAAGAGTAGATGAAAATGCAGGAAGTAAAATTAGCAGCTAGCATTTTCAGCTCCATATCAGTGCATCTCTAGAAAATATGAAACATTTTAAAGTCTTGGTTAATGCGATAGAGAGGCAATCTACACAAATACAAGCTGATGAACTAAAAATTGCTGCAAATTTCGCAACTTTACATACAGAAAAGATGTCAGATAAAATAAGATGAGATATTCTGAGCGGAATGGAGTGATAGACAAGAGCTGGTAAAAATCCTAATTGCTCATTTTCACCTGTGTGGCCACAAAAGGAGCAGTTGGGCTGGTTACAGTACACAGTTCCTCAGTCTGACTGTTGTCTTATCTCTGTGCTCCTGACTTTGAACCATGCATTGGCTCCTCCCAACCCAACAGTGGGGCAAAGCATGGCCTGCAGCAAATGTGAGTTTCAGCTATGAGTGGGAGGCTCATGTCTGGCATCTCCCACAGGAAGTGCTCCATACCTGTACCATTTCTTGGAATATTGACTTTTATCTGCTGAAATGTGTATTTAACGAATGTGGCAGACAGCCACAAAGGCAGACTGCCTTTACCACAGATAATGCAATCCCAACGCTGGGTTTGTCGTGCACTTTTATGTGTACATATAAAAAAGTAAATATGTAAATGCTCAATGGAAACAGATTTCTAAATCTGAAAAAAAAAAAAAAAAAAAAAACATAATATGCACAAAATATTGTGATTGAATAATTCGCCCAAGATTATTGACAGATGAAGTTGCAGCAAAACTACAATAAATATAAAGTGAATAGATTAAAAAGGATATAATATATATTTATACCTTATATTTTTATATATTATATTATATTATATTACATATTTATTATAAATATAATACATGTTATATTTTAAAATATAAAAAGTATATAATAGTATAAAAAAGTATATAAGCTAATAATATATAACCTTTAAAATATATATTTAAAAAATGCTGGATAGAAATACCATTGTTTCGAAATTTGAGCTAAAAATAATTATTTCTAATATGTGAGAAATTTTTTTACTCTTTTTCGGTAGAAAAACATGCGCATAAACTACTATGGAAACACCTTTACTGAATAAAATTCCTATATGTTAAAAAAAAGTGATTTTGATGGCATGTTGACATCACGTGACTGAATAAGTCGCTCAGATGATTAACTACTATTGACATGATTCGGTCATCTTAAACACAGGATTTAAATCCTACTTTAGTTGTAGTAGTTTTTGCGATATTCGAATCATTTGCATATGAAATTGACAGCCTGGAAGGGAACAGCTTGTAAGTACATGCCAAGTAAATTCTGAAACATTTCTGTTCATGTCTGCCAAACAACATCTCTAAATTGTGGTAAAATCACTGTAACGACCACGGCCAACAGGTGGCACTGTGATTTGAGTCCTCTGCTTATCAACAGATCACATGTTGTGTGCCTTCAACTACTGTTGGCCCATTAATAACATTGTCAACTTCGACTAGCCCTGACAAAAGAATCTCTAAACAATATTCTATATTTCACAACACAGTGCCACATTCTACCGCACCAGCTGTTTCCCAACTGTGAAGTAATACAAACCCCACGAGCGAGAGGTTTCCCAGCGCCGACGCATCAGACCGGAGCTCATCACCAGGAACGTATAACAAAAGTGATGAGGGAGGGGTGAGGAACACAACTTGCAGTTAGGGGGTCTCATTCAAACATGCATGCGATGAGAGGGTCTGTCCCATTCTTTTTCAAATCGAACCAATTAGCTTGGTCACACAGCTTCCCGTTCCCAGATGGTTCACAGCTAATCAAGTGGTGCTTTTGTTTTGTCTGTGAAAACAGTTTTGGAAGTGTGGGTGAAACGCAGCCTCGAAGAATACACGCTTCGTGATCAATTTAACGAGTCCCGACGATCCCTTGTTGGTGCGAAAACAAAAACTTCTGTGTTAGTGTAATTTAGATGCATGACTAATAGATCGATGCCCCCTAAAACTCTTTCTTAATGAGTGATACTCACTCATACGGCGAGTCTGGGAGCGACTAGACGGACGGGAATGATTTAGAGATCCTGCTCTTATCACCGCTAATTAAAGAGTATCGTTAGTATCCGACTGAATAAATGAAGACAAATCATTTCAAGTACATTATTTAAAACACCAAACACATGGTGGGGCGAAAAAAAAAATCCCTTCCCATGTTGCTGCGCTTGGCCTGGGAGTTGAAGGACGGCAGCCTACTGAAAGGGGCAGGTTGGAGGTTAAAATGTTTTACATTCTTTCATTACGACATTTGAATTTCCTCCAAACATGATTCTAAAAGGACCATGTTTACATTCTATCCAAATCCAAAGCAGGCTAATTGGGAGTTGTTGTTTTTTTTCTGAAGGGGCGCCTCAGAAATAAGGAACAGAATCGTGCCAGAACTCGGGGTCTGGCTAGAAGTGTGCAATAGCCTTATTTTCTTTATTTGCTTATTTATTTATATTTCTGCAAAGCAGACAGATGGAGGGACTGAGGGCAGTTCTGGGGATAAATAGTTCAATAATTTAAAGTCAATTCCATACTTAGCCCAACCCCCTCCCCCTGCATTCAATAATTAAAAACAACATCTGACGATATGAAAAAAAAAAACACAACAAATACCAAACATAACCTTGTATATATATATAGACAGAATGAGAGATATTGACAAACTTTAAAAAGTACTTAAAAGTACAGATAGTCTGATATTTTTTTACAGATATCTCTACGTAATTAGTTCTTATTGATTCAACTGATAAATGCCATCTAGTAGGTCTCTAAATATAAGTATTATACCAAATTTGCAGGAAACAATGATGTTACAATGATATATAATATTTAATTTGAATAAAGTTTTCACTAACTATTCATCTTTTTATGTAATAGCAATTCCAGCATTATGGACGTGACATTTGCAGTCAAAACTTGTAATATAAATTCTCAGAGAATGCATTTAATACCAATAATGAACCACCTGTTTATATATTCATAGTCCCTTATTAAAGGAGTCCAGACATTAGAAAAATGTCAGTCTATACAATCGTTTTATATTTTAGATGAGGGAAATATACATGCGTTACGGACGTGACAAAAAAAAGTCACATTTTAGGTGTCAACATATTTTTTAGGAATCCTGTGAATTACACTGCACAAACCAAAAGTAATACTGCCCACTAAATGAAGAAGGGTTGGCTCTCCACAGAACATAAAATATTTATTTTATTTTATTTTTCGTGTTCGCATTTATGAGGAAAAAACAACGTTATGGACGTGACCGCTCTGAAACCGGCACAGAAGACTGCTTTAAAACTTTCACAGAGACCTCAAGCGAGAATTTAAACCACCACATGTTGATATCTGGGATACCAGTATGGTAAGACTGCAGAAATAATCAACTTTATGCTAAACTTTATACCCTAGGTCTATGGCAAATGGTTATGGATTATTTCTCATGTTGACAAGCGTGTGCGTTGTTCAAGAATCAATTTAGAGACCATGATTTTCCTTCTAACAGAACTGCTTGCTAAAATACATTAACAAATATTAATGTTTATCATAAAGCAGTTTAAAATCGCAGGTTTTCCCCACAGTCAGTTGAACCGATTGACACTATTGTCACTCGCAATCATGTCAGTTTTATGTTTTGTGTCTAAATGATCGCACGGTTTTCGGCTAGTTTGCGCAGTTTAAAGCCTTAAGTCTTGAGTCAAAATGATCAAATTTTATTTCATGTCAAAATTATTGCAATATTATTATTATTATTTTGTCAGCTTGATCGTGGGATTATGATCAATAGGCTATTCATATTTTAACCAACAGGTAAAAACGCAGCATCCCAAGGGAAGTGTCCTATGAGACACAATGCTCTTCTGTAAGTTGTACTGTATCATAGGCCTACCTTCTGATGTTCATATTTCGTTCTGTAATTGATAAAGAGGAAGAGAAGATCGGTTCATGTGCGCTTGATCCGCTTGATATGCCGCTTACACTTAGGCGCTGCAGTAATCTGTCATGCACCGTAGGCTATTAAAGATCTATTAAAGATCTATTGTTTAAATTTTGTTATAAAATCGACCGAATTTGAAAGTTGAGACCTTTTTTCATATTAAAACTAACGAAGCACAAAGAGTATTGAGATTATTGGATATGTTCGGATATATACGGTAAGCCTATAACAGATCACAGCAATATAAAGAAACAAAGTCATATGCATATGATTTAATATGAAGTGTCTGTAACGGTCACGTCCGTAACGCTTATTATGGTTAGCTCAGAGCAAAGCAGTGAGATGATTTGTTGATCCTAATAAGCATAAACATAATTTAGCTTTGTATATAAAGTTTCAAGTTATTTGTATTCATAATTGTTATATGACATAAACTTAATCTTTAACAACAGGCAGTGCTGTTATGACAAAATGAGCGTATTTATTTTTTAGGCATGTCTCCATCTCTCTGCACAATGCTTACTGTTAAAATACAGTTTAAAAAAGGGGGTCTTTGATCCCTTTTTTGAAAGCATGAAATATGGTTGGTTGAAAATTTAATTTAAGCATTGTTGCTTACCTCATATGTTGTGGATAAACAAGGCAATTTTCTTAAAATTTCTGTTAGAGCACATTAATACAGTATATTACAGACCTAAATGGACAACTTAAAAAGGGTTTTGTTCTTTTGGTAAAAACTTTTCTTTTTTTCATGGTAAGGATGACCTTTGCATGGAATTGCTCAATAATAATAATAATGTCTATTCATATTCATATTATTATTAAATACTAATACTATTACACATAATAATAATAATAGTCATTATTATTATTTAATAATATTATTCAAAAATCATATTACTACTATTTTCAGTAATAAAAATAATAATCATCATAATATTTTTCCAAATATTAAAAATGTCATTGTTAGATTGTTAGAGATTAATTTACTACACAAAAATGCAAAAATAAATAATTAAAAGTATATCTGTTACTAGGAGCTTAAAAATGAATGGTAAAACATTATCGTCTATCTTTACTTACTACATTTGAAATTTCTTTTCTGGACATTACAGTCCAGATTATTTTCCTAAAGGTGAAAATTCTGACTACAAATAGTCCCTTAAACATGTTCACTGTAATTGGAAAACGGCTCACTTGTTGGAGTGATAGAGTCAAAAATATAACTATATTCTGTAATACTGTTACAAATACTGCTCTAAAAAGCACACTTGACACCTAAAGTTAGTAAAATACTCCAGTATAATCTTCAAATCCACTATAACTGTGCTAATATCCCTAATCCAAAAATAATGTAATGAAATTCAGTGAAAACGGAAGGGATTTTGCGTGACTAGCACATGTCAGTCACAGACTACGCAAAGCGATAAATCTGTGCATTGCTCAGCAGCAGATGGGCATAACGGGTATTGGGACAGCCAAGCAATTGTGGTAACATATTCCCTTTAACACAGACACGCATAAAATCCCAGAAACACGCACACAACAACGACATGAGAGGATCCTGTACGGCAGCACACCCCCAGCCTTTCTTCTATATTTTACCAGCCATACGGTAGTTTATTTTCCACTTCTTTTACCATCTGTAGCAACTTTCCCCCACAGACACTCACAGCTGTCCTGTTTCATGTCTGCGCTCTCCTTTATATTCCGGCGTACAATGCCGCCCCGTGCCTCAATCACTGGGCCTGCATTCTTCTCTTGGCAGTGGGAGTGGGCCTTTCATGACACCACTAGTGCGCCAACTATGGCAAACAGTTAAATATCATGGTGAATTTGTGTTTACGAAACGGTTTATGAACATAGAGTGTGCTGGTTTGTGAGATTCAGACACACGTTGCTCAACACTGCAAACACACTGATCAATAGGCCGTGACGTACCGATCGGGTACTTTAAAGCAGATCAATCTTCACATCACGTGACGAGGAAGAGATCCAGTTTGAGCAGAGATTTAGTGATGAAGCAAGCTCAGTCTGTCAGTTTAAACCCAGTTTAAGAGGCTTTTGCTTGCTGGGATTTGTTTTACGACGTTCGTTCGGTGCTGAATGGACATTCCTGCCCATCACTTGGGTTCCTATTGGAGCCAACACAGACTGTAAAGGTCTTTTACCTTTGTTAAATTGCTTTTAACAGCTTATTAAACATAAAATCTCAATTCAAATGTGTCACATGCAGCCTAGTTGACAAATTTATGGTGTTGTTGCAGAGTAATGCTGAAAAAAACTGTTTCCTACTCTACTTAAGACACACATGAGCTGTCTGCTAACCATTCAGATGAAGTCCTCATCAAGACCTAATACAATCAAAGTTTCTCCCGGCAAAGGCCTCGCAATGCCTCGTTTGCTGCCGGCTGGGGCTTAAGACAATGGCACTCTTGTTGAATGGCATGCGCACACAAAGGCTCCATTCTCAGAAGTTAGCTAAAGTTGCTGTTCTGTAATGAACGAGATGTCTGCTCTTGAGAAGTCTAAAACAGTCTGATCCGTTAGCAGCCACCGCGTACAGTTCCCTGATAACGCTAATCTTGCTGCGAGCCATGCGTTCACAAAAAATGTGGACGAAAAGAAACGGTAAACACAATTAGAATTGCGAATAAATGTAGGAACAAACAAAACCTGATAAACCGTTCAATACCTTTCCATCGTTTATCCGTACTGTTACCATTCATGTATAAGTACTAAAATACTGATCAAACTCTAAACTAAACACTGAGGAGAGATTGCATTAGTTCTTCTAAAACTCTGCAAATGGCTCAAAACCTTTGACAGCATGCTCAAACTATTCAAATCGTACAGCTTTGTTTACAAAAAACATCAATATGTACCATTTTTACATTTTAAGCTGACAAACTGCCAGAATTTAAGTTCACACATGACCTAACACATTTTACGCTATTTAAATCCAAATTTTCACAGTATCTGCAAAAAGCTTGTATTCCATAAGGGCCTACTTAACTCATTCTCTTACACCAAAGTCATCTGTAGCAACTCCAACACGAGAAGCATTAAATAAATGTGTGAATAAAGCAGGATAAAAATAAAAATAGACAAGCTCCCATCAAGGGGCCCATTTCTCTCTCAGTGGCCGAGCGCTGGGACGACTGAGGAGTTAATACAAAACTAATTAGCAAAAATTGACTGGTGCCAACCCCCCCTTACCTTTTCCTGCCTCACTACACAGGGGGACAGCAGTGAGCCCAGAGCACAGGTGTACCGCTCACGCCGGCTCTAGATTACTGCCCACTGCCTCCGCTCTCTAAACCCTTCACCGTGCTCCCCAGGCCGCCGTTATGTCAGCGAGGAAAGCGAGTGTGATGAGTTGCATTTTAAACTAATTTTGCATCATTTGCACATTGGAAAAGAAAGAAAGGCAATCATTTTAGAAGCACAACAATAGTTGACAACGAAAAAGATGCATTAATGCACGGTCGACATTGTTGACATCTAAAACCTCCGCATTGGGCGCCAACTAACTAGTCCAAATCTGCGAGGAAAGATCGGCACTGACAATGCACATTAAACGGATTACACGAATTTGCTTCGCAATCAGGTTTAGGAGAAATTTACCCACTAAAGGCAAGTGGCTGTGCAACAAACATCTTACAGTGTTTCCCATCCCAGAACCATCTGCTTCGTTTAATCCAATCACATTGCAGCAGGAAAAAATGGTTCAAAAGGAGGTCAAATGCAATGATATTAAAACTGACTGTGCTGTATCCCATCATTGGATCCGAGCTGATCCTTCATCACTGTGTCTCTGCCAGGGTGGTGGAAGGGTGCACAATCAGGCCAGAAAAGTCATAACATGACAATGTATTTTTATGAATGGCTGACAACCTCATTTTTAATGAATGGTACTGTGTGAAAGAGCACAGTGGCATGGTCATTGTTGCAGTAACAGGGCTGGTCGGTGGGATTTAGTGAGCAGAAAGCAAGGGAGGATGGGTGCGAGGGGGTGGGGAGGTCCCAGCCCACAATGTGTACTGCAGTAACCACAACAAAGGCTGTGGTTTATCCCACAATCGCCTTAAATAGATCCAAATTATTGTTATTCCTCAGCCTGTGGAAAGGAAGAGAAATATAAAACGGCTGTAACACAAGATGTGCCAGAAGTCAGCCTGAAGATATCAGCACATTCAGTTACTGGCATAAAAAAAAAAAAATTCTACAAACCGCTGGCTTACTGCAGCCCTTGACCGGCTTTGCCTCGGCCCTTGCAAAAACTTTCAACCAACTTCCTAGAACTTAATACGAATTTACAAAACTTATGACAGGGTGCCTTGAGCATGCGTCATCAAAGCTAACTAGTTTTGAAAGACACACTGTATAGTAAATCTCTTTAAGAGCTCACATGGAAGTGGGTCAGACGTCTTTACAAACATTACACACGCAAATGGTTTGTTCAACGCGGCTCTAGGTCAATTAAGGTAAGTCCAGTATAAATATCTAACAGCCTGGCAGGGAATTTTGCACACAGGCCCGGTCTCGCGTTTGTTATCTATCTGTTCCAGCGGTATCCTTCCATTGTGTAGTGAGACTGAAAACACTGCAATAAGACACAACTACAGTTCACAACAAGTGAAATTGCATTAAGTTGACATATATCACGACAGTGAATTCAAAGAACTCTAATTGTGTTTTTCATCAAAATAAGTACTTATTAAAGGGTTAGTTAAACCAAAAATTATGTCATTAATTACTCACCCTCATGTGGTTCCAAACCTGTAAGACTTTCATTCATCTTCAATACACAAATGTCTATCTTTTTGATTAAATCTGAGAGATTTCTGTCGCGCGTCGTTCAGGTTCAGTTGAGCTTTTGCTTATGTTCGCTGATCAATGTTTATATGTGAGTAAAATATGTGAGTAAAAGCCTAAATTAAATCGGTTCATCATAAAAGCGATCAAGTTTCTTCAGAAAATTTGGACTAAACCACTCAATCCATATGGATTAGTTTTCCGATCTCTTTATGAACTTTTTGAAGCGTCAAAGTTGCAATTGCGTAGGCTGTCTATGGAGGGACAGAAAGCTCTCAGATTTCATCAACAAGATCTTCATTTGCATTCCGAAGATGAATTAAACTTTTACAGGTTTGGAACGACATGAGGGTGAATAATTAATGACAGAATTTTAATTTTTTGGGGTGAACTAACCCTTTAATGCATCAATTTGATTCTCTATGACAACACAATAGCCTTTTTTTTTTTTTTGGTAATAATTTAGACTTAAACCTGAATTTGAACTGGAACTACATCTTAATCTCCCATCTAGAAGTTTCTATGTTTCTTTTTTAAATTAACTTAAAATATTAAATTATTTAAAACTATTTCTTGTAGAACTAGGGTAAAAAAAAAAAAAAATGAAACAAACTGCCTGATTTTCATGTACTTCCAAAACCCAATGCTGAAAGGGAACAATCACTGGCGTAATGCTAGTCTGGGTCTCCATGGCTATTAGCCCCTTTCGGCTGGTTTAAATGGCACACCACTTTGTGGCCCAAACAAAACCACCTGTTTTAACAGGAGGTCAAGAGGGCAACCCAAAACCAAAGCTTGCCCTCCGCTTGACTGGCTGCTAATGGGAGTGGATGTTTATCTAGGAGGTCAAATGCCTTGAAGATGGGGTCACGACCCTAACATCTTAAGCCGTGACCTCTCCCACGTGTGGAGTGCTCCTGCCGTAAATTAGCTATGGTTGCATGTCCTCAGGCCTCAGTGAACACCACATTTGTGTCTTTTTCTAGTTCTCATGTTACTTTCTGTAAAGAGATTTATAACATCTGACTAAAATAATAAACCACATGACTATTGAAATTAGAAAGTGTTTTTCAAACACATATTCTAAGGAATATATTGCAAAAATAATGGAAAATATTGCAAAAAAATGTTCAAATATTGAAAAACATTGCAAAAGTTGTGAAATACAAACTTAAACTTACTGTACATATAAGAATACAACTGGAAAATTATTTTAAAAAAACATGTATCTTTAGTGCAAAAATAATGACAAATATTGATAGAATTGAAAAACACAAACTTAACATTACATATAGGAAAAATATTATAGGGAATATAATATATGTATATATCTTACATATTATATGAAAAATATTGAACAATAGTGAAAATATTGAAGAAATATTGAAAGAACTGAAGAAGTACAAACTTAAACTTACATATAAGAAAAATATTGAAAAAAAAAAATTAAACATTAAGAAATACAAAATTAAAACCTAGTAACTTATTTCTATTGTTCTGCTAGTTTATCTGAGTTTTCTGGTTACCTAGACTGAATTTAAATGTTCTTTTCCAGAAATGTCAGCTAATATCGATAGGTAGCTCTGTTATTGTCTAGATGAAGTGGGTGTGTTTTCTGGCCTGCACCCCTTTGCCCTGGCAAGACTGTGGGATAAATTTAATTACTGACTTTAGCTCCTTTCAGAAGCCCCACTTTCACCATCTGTGTATGAGGTCAGGCTCTCTTCAGATGGCTTTTAATCAAGGGGGCTCCAGCAATGCTCCACTGCTTTAAATAAGACAGAGGAGGAAACCTGATCGGCCTCTATGCAGGTCAGAGATGAGGAGAGAGAGACTCCCATGTCTTTCTTCCTCTTGTTCTCTCGCTGACGTCTCTTATTCACCATCGAATCAAAAAGAAAACCTAACTTCGCAGATTAGGATGTTAGCAGGACGCTCCCTGCTGAATAGGCTTTCAGAACATCAAAACTGAGGATTTCGGCGGGCCGCGGGGAAACGCGTTTCTGTGACTGTGTCGTACTTATCCTCACAAAAAGCTCAAAGGCTCCAGGCCTTTGTGTTCCCACCAAGTCAAAGTGATTCACACGCTCCCGTTTTGCAACCTGCCGTCTGCCAGATACCACGGTTTTCCTACATGGCGCTAAAGCTCACGTTTTACGGCTTTATCTCCGCCGTCTTTGGGTTACACTGCGTTTTCACTCTTTTTATCGGCACCTCATCACAGCATAAGTCAAGTCCGTACGGAACACGAGGAATGGCGGATGCGCACGCTGCCAACTCTCTCAGACTTCACTGCCACAATTTGTGCGAGAGAGGAAATGAATGTAATTAAGGTGCTCAGTTTGCCTGGCGAAACAAAGTGCGCTTCTTGTCTTCCAAGAGAAAGCTTGTGTTTGTGCCGCTGTCAGTGCAAGACGGATCCCCTGCCGCCTTCTGCCAATTAACAGTCGCTCTATCAGATATTTGCATCTGACTTTTCCACAGACAGTTGTTCTGTTTTATATTGCGCAGTGACTTTGCAATTAGAATAAATAACTACAAATAAGTCACATTATATTTTTGACTTTTGAAAATTCACTCTCAAATTAACTACGTATTTACATAAAATATATTTTTCTTTTATTTATTTGTGAAAAGTGGCAGAAAGGAAGCAGAGGATTCAATTTTGAGTTGCACAGACCGTATGGAAAAAAATCTGACACACTTATCCTATTCTTCCCAGCTTTCTTATTAACTGTTGATCTATTATAAAAATTAAATAAAATAAAGTACAATCCATAATTTGCGATACACCTTTTGGTGCCCACATTGGTGTCACTCGCATCTTTATACATTCAACAGACTTAGTGAATTCAAAACGGGACTTACCTGCATGCACGAAGTAGGCCAAGTACAGGTCGAGCTCCTTTACGGAAACTCCTATGTGATGCGGCTGCACGCACAGCCCTGGGTTCGAGCACTGCGGAGACTTAACCAGCCTTTCGCCATCAGTACTTTCAAGCGGAATACCTTTGAATAAAATCACCATGACCAGGTCCAAGCGCCACACTTTGTCCGCCTGACGCAGGCAGTCAATTCTCCTCATCTTGCCCTTCTGGTCGGGGTTGGAGAGCACACAGCAAGGGGGCTTCTTCCCGGTGACAGTGAGCACAAAATCCTCACGGAACTCCGGCCGGATGTCCTTGCGGAGTTTGGCCAGCAGCCGCGATGCCCACTTCTGCTTGACCTCCGGCTTCTCGCTGAGCAGCTCGTCCTTCACGGCTCGCTCCTCTTCCTTAGACATGCGCTTCTCGTGCTTCTTGAAGTATTTTCTCTTGCGGGCCTGCAAGTTGAACCAAGTGTAGGCAAATGCTCTCACATGGGGCAGCAGTGCTTCAATGAAAGGATGGAATTCATCCTGCCAAGAAGGACAAGTAAGCAGAAATTAGTCCACATGGACACTATAAAAAACACAGTTCAAGTTTCAGAAAATCTCTAAAAATGTATATAAAAATCTACACTTCAAAATATAAATGTAAACAAAGTTTTTTTTGTTATAATTTCAAGTACAAAAATAACAACTGATTTTACACAGCAGACACTATGAAAGCTAAACGTGTGCATCTACATAAAATCCCATTCGATTATTTTGAAAAACGGCCCTCAACAGCAGGAGTGTGTCTGTGAACCGAGCAGGGCAGTGTGTGTGTGAAGCTTGTCTAGGACATATCTTGGCTCTCTGGCAAGAATGTTGGTCTTTAGGGGTCTGCCAGGGCCGAGAAAAAGCAACAACCGACCAGGAAAATTGGAGCGCCTATTTTTATCTGTTCCCCATAAAAATGCACGCACAATTCCAAAAACCGTGCTACTTCATTCGCTATCAGTGAGGAGTGTGTTGTTTTCACACAGGAGTGTGTGCGGGGCAGATTGTGCAGGGTTTTGGAATCCCTTCACCTGCCGCTGGTGCAAAACCTGGCAGAAAATCAATTTTTATAATATAATGACAAAAAGACCAGCGAAATATCGGCCGCAATATTAACGCATCTCTTTGTACACACTCAAAGTCTAGCAGAGGATATAATCATGCAGGGATTTTTTTTTTTAATCAACAAAGGGAAGTATATTTTAATATTTACAGGATATTACTGTATCACCTGAAATTAAGTTATTTAGGAAAGATGCATAATGCAATAACTGTAAACAATACACCTAAGGAAATATTACTACATAAACTAAGCATTTTTAATACTGTACATGTGCTTAACTGAGCAATTATCAAAATAATAAATAGCCTATACTGTATGTTTCTGTCTCTGTAGGCTTGCATGTCCACTTCTTTATTGGCTAAAGAAAAAACAAATAAACACTAATAATTGGCCAAATAAATAACGTGTGGTTTCTAATATGAAATAATTTGGGATTTTACACAGAAAATAACTCAGGGTTTTTATTACATAGAGAGAATAATGGCAGACTGCCAATCACTAGAATAACATTTCCACAAACAGCAATAGCCCTGCATCGTGTCCCAAAACCGACCGTGCGAGTACGAGAGGGCTGCCAGCAAGCAAGCAAAGTGCACTATGTGCTGGGCGCAGATTTCATTTGAATAAGCACAGATATGAATATAACGCGCTGGGCCTCGGACCAGTGCCTTTAGAAATTTAAAAATTAATTTGGTGTAATTTAGGAACCTTAATTAAATTAATTTCTCGGGCCAATTTCAAGCACTGCTGCTAATGTTTGTATCGTAATTAAAAATAATCACAATATACCATCAAGCAAAAATAAATAAATGTTACAAAAAAATACATAAATATAACACATTTGAATAATTTTGGATGTGTATTAAGTTGCAGATTGAAATAAATATGGTACTGTTTGTGTAAGATTATTGTGTGCATATTGCCATATCTCTTTTGTTACACCACAGGAAATCAGGGATTTGCATAAGCATATATCATTATTATAGTGTACGGAACAATGTGTGTGCGTCTCCTGTGAGACACCAAAGCAAATGTATATATTTAATCATATTGTTTCCTTCCTGTCTTGTTCAAGAATCAAACTCCCTTGCCTCCGAGGCATAAAAACTGTATTGTTTCATCCTGCATTTAAACCAGTGAATGAATTTCCTTATCTGCCTTCAACTGACTCTCCAAGTAACTTAATCCAAAGTCTGTGAAATATTGTTCCTCAATAACTGATATCATCTATTGTTGTGGCTTTTTATACATGTATATTATGTTTTTATTTCAAAAAAAGGATCTGTTGCAGACTTGTCTACATTCAAACTTCTTGTAAAAAAATCAATAAGGAAAATCTCCAGATGAGAATCAAGATCTCTATTGTAAAAACACGAATAACTTTCTGCAGTTCGCTAGCGATGTTTCTAAATAAAAGGAACAATTGCTAGAATTATGTGGTGAATGATACACAACAGATCGTAATTTAACATGCAAATTATTCATGTTTCAGAGAGTGTTTTCCTCTGTTAAAATTCTAGCAATTTACAAAAACTGAATTCTAGGAAGATACATACTCGTAGTGGCAGAACAAACAGCTCTTTGCGTTTTGGAGCGTGCTTGAGTGTCAGTATAGGGTCTGGTTAGCATGTCAGGTTTTTCCAGACTCCTAAAGTGTTTCAAGCTGAACCTCGCTGTCCTATAGTAAGGCCTCAGCAGGGAACAATAGTGCCTCGTGGCCAAAAGAGACAAGAGAGTTTTAACGCATGTAAAAATAGTACGAAAAACGGACAATGTGAATGCACACATCTCTAAAAAGACAACTAATGTGATGTTAATACATTGAAAGTTATTCAATAACTAACGTAAGAGATAAAAGTATATTTCTGCATCAACTAAAATATAGGAAGGAGTTGAAAAATGTGTCATTTTGATTTTAAGAGTTTTACTATGAAATAAAAGCTATATAAAGACGTGATTTTCTGGCACTCAGAGGACTATTAAAGACGACACACACAAACACACACACAGAGAGAGAGAGAGAGAGAGAGTAGACCTCATACTGCCTTAACACCGTTAACAGTGAGGAAATCAATGGCTCGTCTCAATTATCTTCAACACAACTATGATTTTTAGATATTCAATAATATCACTATCATATTACTTCCATTATTACTTAAAAAAACAGTGCTTTAAAATTTTTTGTAAGACTGTAAACTGCACTGTTCTTCTAAATTTTGCATATCGCTTATTTTTAATAAGTACTGTTAGCAACAAATATTGATAGTCAAGTAAATAAAACATATGAGTTTATATAGCTATATATGAGTTTTTATGTGAGGTGTCGGTCAGTGATAATGTGTCACATTTATAGTGATTGACAAATTATCAAAAGCTTCCCCCATGGTTCTGCATGGATTTATAACAGAAATAAATAAGCTCTAAAATAACTAAAATCCAAGTCTTGCGTTATCAAATCTATGAAAAGACGACTTAAAGTTTGAGCTTTCTCAGCTTGTCTTTCTGTGCACATTACATATAATTTGGCGTTTTTCGCATGAATCCTCTCCAGTGTCTCCAAACAGACTGTAACTAACATGGTCAAAAGAACGGCCCTATACGTGACACAATACTGAGGCCTTCTCCTTTGTTTTGTGCATTCAATAAAACACATTTAACCAAACAGTTTAAAATCATATCAAGTCTACAGTATAACACTTCAGCTTTTCCAGACCTGTCACCTCACTTCACCTGCCACCATGATTCAGACAATGGCTGGATTTCTTTTTAAACCTCCTTTAACCCTCTCGGTTGCTGTTCAACTTTATTCCACTTTAGTTTTTATTCTGTGCCGATTACAAAACTACGATAAAGCAACAAACAAACAGCACTATGCATTTATAATCTTAATGTTAGGTTATCAGACATGACAGTACCAAAACTAAAACAGTCTGAACTTTTAGATTGTACTCAACTTCAATCAATGTTAAGTTTTTGACACAACCGCTGCAAAAAATCCTGTATATATATATATATATATACACACACACACACACACATATATATATATATATGACAGTGAAGTTTGCAAAAAAATCTAATCAAAGAGTTTCTGATGACTGGAGAAGAAAAAGTATCGTATAAAATAGCAGAATTGCTGGCAGCTGGTTCAAACAGAAAACGGCATAGTTGTATAGATATTTAATAATAAAGTGCACTTATATATGACTATTCTAATCTCAGATGTGCTTTAAATGTGCATACATTTATGTGCTGTTTTAAACTTAAATCTCCACACTTTCAAAAATAAAGTTCCTTATTAGAACCAACAAAAAAAAAAAACAGTCTGTGATAGTAGAACCTTTTTAAGTCCTGCAAAGAGTTTTTTATTTTGCATTTCTTTAGATTTCTGACGCTTTAAAGAACCCAGCGTCCAGTGTACTAATCTGAAAAACTTACAAATGTAACATCAAAAACTTTTCCCCAAAAAATACATTTAAAAAAACAAAGCAACCTATTAACAGAGGTTTCTTTGCTGAAAGTAAGAACTGTTAAAGAACTTTATATTTAACAGGGTAACCAAATCAAATGTGCATAAGGTTGACTCTGCAGGCTTAGAGTAACGTTTTCTTTCATGCACAACACTATTTAAAGCTTAACTTGCTAAATAAAATCTCTCCCTACGCAAAAGCGGCTAGAATAAAATACAACTGTATATAAATGTGCATAAGAAACATATATGTGTGTGAGGTGGGCGCCATCCACCATGTGGTAGTTCAGTTGGCTCTGTCAGAGCAGAAATGCCTTACTACACACTAAGTTACTTGTCTTAAGCAAAGGTTAGCCCCTATCCGTACTGTCCCGGCCAAAGACACCGCTCAAATGCAACAAACAGAGTTAATAATAGACGAAAATATCACTTACCTGTGTTAGGCATAGCGGAGAATACATATCTGTCGGTTTTAACTCTTGAATTGGCGATGTATATGTTGTGTGTGCGTGTATGTGTGTGTGAGTGAGGGTGTGTATGTGTGAATGTATGGGGTGTGTATGTATATGTGTGTATGAAAAGAGAAAAAAAAGAGAGACAGAGAAGAAGGGAGAGAGGGAAAATAAAGCCTTGCTTCTTGCTTTCACATTTCCAACTCTGCGAAGTGCGCGCGACGCTTCAGCGCTCCATAGAGCTGAACTTTAACCCCGCCTCGAGTTACACACATCTACTGTACTGTACTGTTAAAGCCGTATATCCAAACTTTCGGCATTATCATCAACTGCAGCCTAGAGAAAAGTCCCGACGACGGATGGATGGAAGTAGCCTACAGTACACGGAGATTTCACAGAGCCATGAGTGAAACTGTAGTGATGAACCGCCGGGAGGAGCGATTATTTCATCTTGCGGTCATTTGAATAGAAAAAAAGATAGAAAAAGTTGTCCGGATGCGTTACAAAAGTCGCGTTTGATTCATTCTTCGCTGTCTCTTATAGCGCCGCGCCGCGCCGCGCGTTTGCATCCGCCGTGAGGCATGTGGCGGTGCGAAGCAAAACTGAGGCGGATTTACGAGCAGCGAGGAGGGCTCGGCATGCTTAGGAAGATTGTAATATCCTTAAAACCCCCTGTTGCAAAAGCTGCCACTTGTGTCGTGGTTAGTTTCGACCTGAGAGAGAGAGAAAAAGAGAGAGAGAGAGGAAAAAGTGAAGAGCACGATTCGAGTCCGCTGAGACGAAGCTCCCGTTCACTTTTGCCGTTCAAACTCTTGGGCTCTCCCATCAGCACAGCGCCCTCAATATCGGCACGAGAGCCATACACATGCGGGACACGAGAAATATGCACTCCCAATGCCGTTGCACTTCGTATACATGAAGTACTGTAATGCAGAATAATATAATGATTATGCATTTAACATGTTTTGACATTTTATGCACCGATTTTTGTGTATTTGCCTCCGCTTTATTTTAAACATAAATAAATTAGTACTTTTGAGAAAGAAACGTTTGGAAAAATAAGACGTTCCTACAGCATTCACTGCCCTCAGTAGTGTGTTGTCAAATGATAAAATCATTCCAGATTTAACAAATAAGTAATACATTTAATTTAATTTAATTTAAAAGGTGCGTTTGCATAAGCAGTAAAAGTGCATTCAAATAACTGCTTCTATCTGCATATTAAATACATTTAAAAAAAAAAAAAGTTAAATGTGATAACATTGGCTAAAAAAAAAAAAAAAAAAAAACTCTGATTATAGCAAAATGCGTAATGCGTAACAAGAACAACCAATCAGTAAATGAATGAAGTCTCACGAGCCTTAATTACAGTTCTCGCTTCATTTCGAGTCGGACATGACGAAAGCAATAACTAGTTAGTACGCGAGATTCATACTTATTGATAATTATTTTGACTCAACTAAAAGAACCAGTTCAAATGAGTCAATCGTATGGGAATCGCTGTAGCCTTTTGTAGTTGATTCATTAAAAAGAATCGGCTCAAAAGAGTCATTCGTTCGGGAATCGGACTACATTGTTCGCGCTAAGTGTTTTAATTAAGTAAAAAGAACCTAATTCATTCGGTAATCGGACTATACTGATCGCGCAATGATCATGATTCACTGAATAGAACGTCATCAAAATCTTGCGGTTTTGGATTCTCGGAACAGATGGCTTATAATTCTTCAAAAAACATTCTTTCTATTAGGCTACTACAACTGCAATAAATAAACCAATGTTTTTTTTTTTTTCTTCATGCTCACGTAATATGTCTATTCGACCCCAAGTATAATTCTATCTGCACGTAGCCTAATCAGTAGCCTATTGTTTTACAATATTTTGAAACGGGCCAGTTATAAGCACCAATGTTTTCAGTATCATCTTTCACTTCTGTGAGCCCCGTCATGAACGTATTTCAGACTGATATGCGGCTGACAGGTTCCTTAACAGCATATGCCTATTAATATTTATATCAGGGATTTTGATAGGCTATTTCAAAGAGACAATGGAACAGACCACACAAAATGAAACTCTGCATGTTTTCAAAAATGTCAAACCTAAACAGGGTCATCTAAACAACTTAAAAACAAGGTAAGATATGGACACTGATGGACAAGCGACTGCCAAAGCAATGTTATGTTTCTAATCACGTGTGCCGAACGTGCAAACATCATTAATAAGAAAACCCAGTTCATGTAATTAGTTTGGTTGGCACTCAGCACCGTTTTATTATTAACCACTCTCGCTGTAAGTCAATCGGGCGCCCCCTAGAAAACAGCAACGTGCAGGATCCATTTCAGTGCACACAGAAAAGTGTTTCAATAAGACGGGATGGTATTCCAAATGAGATATCAATCTGTTGGGGAAATAAAATTAAAAAAAAAAACACTAGCCTATATTCCAGAAAGCAAGCATTTGATATGCATACCGAGGTACATACATGAGTCGAGATTTCTGAGCATTAAACAGTGAAACAAACACCAAGGTGCGTTTTGTTAAATGCAAAATAGGTAATAATTAACACAGCGCTATGTATGATGGAAATGATAGGAAACTGCATATTAATTATGCTCACAACTCACAGTCACACTAACTTGCTGCAGGTGCAGGTCCTTCCCTGGTGTTTTCATGAGCTACTCTGTGATTGGGCAAAACACTGAAATTCAAAGCTCACAACGTCGCTATTGGGCAAGTTTCGCACGCATGTGACAGCAACCACTCCTGACACTCGGTTTCTCGGTAAACAGCCTCTCGGAACACTAATAAATTAGACTGGGAATAGAGAGACCGCTTATCTTCATGATATCAGACTTCCGTTTTGTTTTGACAGCCTGACGGGAATGCAAAAGCTCAGTCAGACCTGACGCTGAAATGTGTCGTTTCAAACTTTATGCTGTACTACAAAACTGACACATTTAAATAGGAAAAATAATGGATCTAAAACCAGTTATTTTGTATTTATTCTTTCCAAACATTTTGAATGGTCTAATCTTGACCTTGAGCGAAAGGGAAGTGATTCCTAAATGAACTAGGCTATAATTCTGTTAATCCTGTCATCTTAATAGCCTATACTATACAGTTTTCTTAAATTTAGCTTGAGGTGGCAATCAAATTTATTAGCACTTAAAGACCTTCTTTGATCAAGTTTTCTATTTAAAATAGCTAAAGAAATTTGCTTTAAAAATAGGCTACATTTTGTTTATTTATTTAATTTCGAGAAATGACCCTTAAACACAACATGTTTGTAGTAAAGCAAAGAAAAACTAGTTCTTGCTGTTGTCAAAAAAAAAAAAAAAAAAAGAAAAGAAAAGAAAAAAAAGAGAGAGATTCCTCCTCACACCTGGATATGTCTCAGGTGTGCACTTTAACTCCATATAGCCTAGAACAAAAGTTGCAACAGATTCAGCAGTTTGCGCTGGTTTAGCTCCGCAATTGTAATTTGAATGGAAACTTTACTATTGATTTGAACGGAGGAAATGTTTCTCAACGTCTCGCTTGTCAAGTCATACAAAGGGAGTCGCATGGCAGCATTCATTTTAACACATGAACCGCATGTATGTAATCATGCAGCCTTTACAAAACTTAAATTTGGATCAATGAATCATCCAATAATCAGATTTTCACATTAGCCTTATGTTTTAGAATTCGAAATTAAATATTATTTGATTGTGGAGCATCTTTAAATGCCCACTTAGGCCTAAATGTGCTAGGTCTGAATTCAAAACTCCCGTCAGTTATTAAGAGACTTACATTTAGGCTATATGCATTGATTTCAGCACTGATTGGCTGAACAGCGCCTATAGGCCTGATGACGAACTTTTCACTCACGAAGTTGGCGGGAAGAGTCAGGTGAACTGAAAACTATCAAAAAAGCAGTTTAGTAGATATTTTCTATCATTGACAACATATATTAGCTAAAATTTTAACAGAAATGTACATAACATTCTGTGTCAAATATCAACTTCATATTTACTTTGAAAAGTTTAAATTAATGCCACTGAATGTGATGATCTTAATGACCTTGAATTTTAACACTAGATTTAGGTTTAAATATGGCATTTAATTTAGACTCTATGCCTATTTCAAATCGTGATATTATAAACAAAAAACGTAATTAAAAGAACAATATATTAATAACAAATTGACGTGTTGTCTCAATGAGTTACAAAACCTACACCGTTTATTCAGGTTTATTTTCCATTGATCCTTTATGAGGCAAGACGAATGTTACCAAGCATTCAATCTCGGATAACCAAAAATAAATAATAATAAAAAAAGAATTTAATTTATATTCAAATTCTAAAATTCACATAATTTTGTCTCGTTTAATTGTGGCAGACATTAGAGACGCCTTTATAGCATTTTCTGCCAAGTTCTACGAGAATGAAGTGAATGCCAAGGCAACTGTGCCAAGGCTTTTGGAGGCAGAGTGGCAAAGACGAAGCAAAAACTGCAGTGTGTAAAGGGCAACGGAGCGAACTACAGGCATTGAACTCTTCGAAAGAAACCATATTTGGGGTTTTATGATGCATTTTCTGCTCATTTTTAAGCGTGGAAAAAGTCACGGGACCAAATCAGGTAAGGCACCTAATCCACTTGGATGGAGTTTCTCCTCAACTTGAGTGGTGGACGTGAGTACGAATCACTTTTTTTTTTTATTCAAGATTAACACAAGAAACGAAAAAATGAATACATCTGCGAGGTCTTATTTGAGAATCCGTTCGGGCTTTAGCGGGTGCGAAAGCACATCGCTGCCAGACGAGTATGCATGAGTGTGTGTATGTGTGTGTGTGTGTGTGTGTGGAGGGGGAAAAAAAGTGCGCGCTGAAGTTTCTCTGAACATCTCGATAGTCTTCAGGGGCAAAAATGCATAAAACTCAGCGTTAGATCGCCATCTAATGAAAAAACATCCTCAGCATGGCTAAAACGTATTGTGTAAAAAGTAAATAACGCAGCAAGTTCGGCTATTTGTTTGGCTTTCAATGAGTTAATGTTGCTTATCATTTTAATGGGCCAATACAAAATAGCTAAAAGCAGTAGTAAAGCACTTTTAATCACTTCTAAATTTATGTTGCTGCGGGAACTTGTGAATGACAATTTTTATTACACTTAAAAAACGAGTTATTTTTATATTACTTATGTTGTAATATCACGAAAAAAATAAAACATACTCGGAAAGTCTGTAAGATGTCAATATTGCATTTGAAAATGCAGTTCTCGTACACTTCTCATTATAAAGCACGTATCTTAATTTATAAACAAATAAAGCAACTCGAAATATTGACATATTTAAATGATTGTAGTTTGCATAAAGGCATTCATGTCAAAATCACCCGTATAGACTCTTTGTACAGGATGCGTCAGTTGAAAACTAATAGTTCCAGCTCAAATCATACTCAAATATAATAAAACAATAAATCATACAAAGCAAATGAGTTAAGGAAAATGTTAGTGAGGAGAGATGCATATATCCATATAAAGATGATTTAATCTGACGTGAAAAAATACGCTTTCACTGTAACCGTGCACAAGAACTATTAAAAGCCATAAAAGAGCAAGAAAGTAGTTTTTGTAAAGGTGAGTGAAATATCTAAAGAGAATTCATTAAATAGATAACAGATAAAATTATGATACCATTAATATAGACAGATACAGATGAATAGCATATAAATAAAATTATGCTACCATTTAAACCCAAATAAGTAAATGTGGAGTAAAATAATATATTAATGCTATAAACAATCATATTATTATTTAATATTATTATTATTATTAAATTAAAGATTTATAAACGTATTACCTCATGCATATATAATAGCAACATATTTCGTTATGGTGTCATACAAAACCATTAGGCATTTTATTATTATTATTATAGTTGTCGTTATTATAATTATTAATATAATTTAGAATATAAATGATTATTTATAATGGGCTCAATGCTCATCATCATTAATTTAGCCCGACGTCCTCCTCCATTCTATCCGGCCAGGCATCAAATATAGGTAGAGACTCCACCTAGAGGCTGTAATCTGAACTGACAGGACTCGAAACAACATCAAAATCTTGTACCAAGTGTGTGTGTGTGTGTGTGTGTGTGTGTGTGTGTGTGTGTGTGTGTGTAAAAATAACAAGTCAACCTTACCTTTTCAGACACACTTGTGAAATATAATTCAAATTATAAGGGGATCAGTAATTTGTCAAACGCTTTGCTTAAGACAATTTTAAGAGTAGATATATATTTTGTGTGGTAAATAATGTGTGGTAAGCATGGAAAGCATAAATAAAATTAGAACACAATAATTCCAGATTAATTGTAATATAACTACTGAACTATTCTGTACAATTAATTATAATACATATGATCAACATTTTTGTTGAACCATGTTCAGAACATTTCATCAGTCCAGTGTCTGTGATGTCCAAAATATATAGAATATTTACTACATTTCAGTAATGACAAGCCAATGCAAAGCAAAACATAACAGTTCAAACTAATGTTTGGCTTCAGTCTAAATGATCTGGAGTGGAGAGTGAACTGGAGATGTGTAACTAATTCACCTTTTTTTTTCTTGCATTCCATTAAAAGCCACAAGAGGGTGATCTTTCTATACAGAAGCCCTTTTGATATCCAGTCTGAGCGTCTGTAACCGTGAGCCCTCCTTCCAGTTCAGCAAGAGTGCTTTGTCCATCAATGTTGAACTTAAACCGCTTCGGAATGTTGTCAAATATCACATGCACTTCAATAAAGAAATGCTGGAAATCTTGACAAATATTTCTCATTTTGTATTTAAAGAGGACAAAGTGCACACTTTTTGCTTGACATTCACCCAAATGAGGCTGATTTAAAGATTTGTGTTTGGGAATGATAAACGCAGTGGCCAAATGTAAATACCACCCAAGCACACACGGCACACACCTGGAGCGTCGGCACTGTGGGGCAGGATTTTTGTGGAATGGGGGGTAGATGAGGGGATTGTGTGGAGTCGCTGGATCCGGGGCTGCAGTTCTGCTTAGGCAGCCGGAGGGTAAAAACATTATCCAGCACCATAGCAGCTTGCCTTCGGGGCTTTGCCAAGCCGGGCCTTATGAATAAACAACAAGAAACACGACAGAGGATCCCCTTACTCTACCTCTATTGTGCTTTTAAATAGGCTAATGCTTTAATACACTCAGAGTTTGCATGTCTTCAAAATGACAGGTGACTTTTAAAAGGGGATGGAAAACATGTATAAAATGGCATGTTTTTTCAAAGAGGAATATTCTGAGTTAAGTACAGGTTAATGTATATTGTATATTACCTGCAAAAAATTTATTTCTTTAATGCCAGTGACGCAGCTACAATGGAAATGAACAGGGTATAGTCAAAAGATGTAAATAATAGCATTTACATATTTTAGAGTGAAATAAAAATCACTTACTAACCTTTTAGTTAATGCATAGTGTTGATTACCTCCAAAATTTAATTTTTTTTAAAGAAAAAATCTGCTACAGTGAAGCAGATACAATTGAAATTAATGTGGCCAGTCTGTAAGTGTTAAAATATTCACAGTTTTACTAGTACAGCCACAAGACATAAGCAATAAGAGTGTTAACATGATTTTACTGTGATAAAATCACTTACTAACCTTTTCTGTGTAAAGTTGTAGCCTATTTTACAACTTTGTTGCCACGATAATGCTGAAAACCCTAAAACAACTGTGAAATGGTGGTTTAAACAGCTTTACGGCTCAAATAATATACACGTTTAAACAGAAGAATTGATTAATGTACTTTTATAAAATTGTAAGATTCATATTTCTGCTTTTAACCCTTCAAAAAATTGGCCTCATTCACTTCCTCTGTAAGCATCTCACTGTAACCTTTTTTTTTTTTTTTTTTTAAAGAAACGAGGGATGCAATAAATATTTGTAGTTACCAACATTATGCCACCAGAGTTGTTTTAGTATTATTTATACATTACAGTATTTTGAAGTTTTATATTTTCAGTTGTACTCTTGTCATTTTTATTATTATTATTTAATAATATTTCTATTAAGCTTTAATTTGTAATGCAGTTCTTATTTTAGTAATTTTATTACTTTAACTAAAACGTATTTTATTTCAGTTAGGCCTAGTTGTTGAGGATACTTTTCTATTTTTCATTTAAGTTTTTAAAGTTTAAGTTCTTCAATTATTTATATTTTATTTTATATAAGCTTTATTACAATTAATGATTTTTTTTAAGTTTTTGTTTTTAGTCAAAAATAACACTGCATGCTACAATTGCAGTCGAGTGAGCTTAACTTGTATTGCACTTGGAATGTTCCTTTAATATTTCATTTTTGTTAAAAACTAATTGAATTTTCTAAACATTTTTTTAGAACTATACGACTTTAAAATCCCCATTGTTCAATCAGCATTGAGAGAATGTATCCATGGAGTGTGTGTTTGTGTTGGTAAGGGTGAGACGGGGTGGGGGAGGAGTGCTGATGCTGGTTTGGAAGCAGTGGGCTCCACCTGCTGCCACTGAGATGCCAGCGCTGGAATACGGCCAGGATTGGCCCACAGTAAACCCCTCTCTCTCTCTCTCACACACACACACACAGGAGATCTGTGAGTCAGGCCTGCACAGCGCTCTCTCCTCATTCACAAACACAAGCTAACAGGCACGACTCGGCTCGCATTCGCTGTGTGTTGTTCAATAAATAAAACTGTTTCCTCCAAGCGCCACAAATACTGTGAACAATAGGACTGATGTGGTGTTTAAAGAGCGATTGGGCGTAGATTAATGAAGAGTGGTGCTTACGACGGTTCTAATGAGTGCGGTGCGCTGCAGACAGAGGCCTTGATAAGATGAGAGGCAGTTGTGAGAATAAAGAGGAGTGAAAGGAGACAGATGGGCCTTACGACGGTGTGAGGAGACAGGAAACACACACACACACACACACACACACACACACACAAGGAGCCATGAAGAGTATCTCCATGACTGTGTGTTACAATCATCTTCTGTAAAAACCACACAGGGATGATGTGATGAACGTCAAGTGGGAAAGAAAAACACTAAAGTGCAGAATTTTTTATTAAACATTTTTAAAAAGGAATGAAAGATATATTGTTGAATTATTATTATTATTTTCTCATTTTTGGCATTTAATTAGGCTGCTACCAGAAGTAGGTCCATTTTGATCAATTTAATCAGTAAACTGACAGCTTTGAAATGTATTAAATGATTGGTGAATATTCAAAAGTTTCTGGATAATGACTTATAAAAATTCAATTAACAGAGAATGCACTCAAAAAGCACAATTTCTTGCTAAAATCAAAAGTTTAGGGTCAGCATTTTTTTAAAAGATATTAATACTATTATTGAGCAAGGGCACTTTAAACTGATCAAAAGAGACTTCTTTCAAAAACATTAAAAAAATATATTTAAACCCAAACTTTTGAATGATAGTATATATTTTAGAGCTGAGTATAATTAGATTTAAAAAAGTATGCTTAACATTAATAATAATGCATATGACTTTTTCAGATATCTATGATTACTCGATAAAGATAAAAAAAACAGAGATTGCACTCACAAAAAGTAATTTTTAGCTGATTAAATATTTGAGAGCTATGCATAACAAAAATATATATTTATTTAAAATAAAACATTTAATGACTTTCCAAAACTAATTAAAAAAAAATTCCAGGCATGGAAATCAATACTTCAAAACTGTGATATCTCCAGTTTTCCATGAATGTGGGAATCCTGAGATTTTCACAGAACATTAAAAATTTTTACTTTAATTTTTAATACTTTATGTATTTAATACCAAAATGAATAACTTCTTGACTTTTTTAAATTCATAATTTAAATTATTTTCCAGGCCTTTATTTATTTATTATTCTTAGACATTTCCAGGTTCCTAGAACCGAGGGAATCCTGCATCTTCCATCATTTTTATGTACAGTTAAATGGTTTTTTAATTAATTATTTCAGTAGGGACATGCAAAATTCTCATTAAATGCTTCATTAAAAAAAAAAAAAGTAAACAAAACAGAATGTTAATAATATTGGCAATTACATTGATTATCAGCTGCCACAAAATATATATCAGCAAAAATCAGTGCATCCTTAAACTGAATATGCGGGAATTCCAAAAAAAATCAGTTCTAAGAAATCCTGCCACACATGTCTACCAATGTCCAGAACTCACGGAGAGTCTTTCTTAAAAACAAGCCTCCAGGCAAGTACAGTCCATATGCAAGCTGTTGCAATATCCAGGCATATGCTGGGTATATATAACACGTTTTCACCCTCCCCCTCATTCCTTCTGTTTGATCGCGGCACAGACCGCCAGGAGCACACCAGACCGCGTGCTCACTGCTCACCGCATACGTGGTTCATTCAGTGCAGATACGGCTGCATAAAGGACTCGAACATCAATGGAGAGAGTCACGATGAGAATGCAAAGGCATCACACGCACACAAACAGCCGCACATACACAGACAAACAGATGTGCAAGGCAACCTACCCACCCTAAACACTTTAAAAAACACTTCGAGACACCTGACAGCTGTTCCTGGCTGGTGGAAAAAAAACGAAGAGGGAACGATTTGCAGCTCGAAGCACACAGCTGGATATGGAAACAACTCCCTCTCCCAACATACATGCACTCAGCTCTCAGCGTGCAAGAACCGACAGGTGACGGAGATAAAAATTAACTACAAGGACAATCCCAAGTGAATTCCCTTATTACGCCACTGAAAATCCTTTGAAACAAGCGGACTCTGGACAATGTGTAGACACAAATTATGTCAGTCCAAGACTGACCTCTCTCTTCAATAATTTCCTGTCTTTCCCCGTTATATTGGTCTAAAAGGCCTTTATTTTGTGCTTATTTGAGATCTTTTTTGAGCTGGCATAATAAGAGATTACATTATGTGATGTATTTCAAAATTTTGAATTTTAACACATTTTATATATTTATTACATTATTTTTCTAGACCTGAAAAAAATCAATTTTAATATTTTTAGGTTTCTATAACCATGGCAACCATTAATTATCACCATTCCCATTGTATATTAAAACAATAAATATATATGCATTATTTAAATTGAAGCATGTAAAATTCTCATCAAGATGCTTTATTATGAAAACATTTTCTTTAAGTTCACCATGAAATCAAAATGAGCAATTCTTGTTTTCTTATGGAATATTGCGGTATTTATTATAAATGATTTATCCGTGCACATCATTATTTTATTTTTTTAAATTCATATGCCATCAATCTTTAAATCAAATAAATTCCTCTCTCTTGCAGTGACACAATTACTGGCACGAGGGTGGGACAACCTGTCACTCACATGAGGTCGACAAATAGCAAACCACATTGATCCAACCATCCAATCATTGCAGGGATATGCCTGATGAAGGTCATGGGACCAAAATGTTGTGGCAAATCTCTCACTTCAAAAATTTCCTGTCTTTCTTATATCAGTCTAATAAAGCGGCAAAAGTGGAAGAAGGAATAATTGTTGACAGGCTTTTGAATCATTGAAAAATGATGCAAAGCTTTTGCAGTTGCAAACTATTTAATCAAAAAAATTACGTGAATGTGCAGAGCGAGAGTGGGAGAAAAAACTGTGCTTTCCATAGATAATAAAAGGTAATATTATTTGTCACATTTGCTTGCTTGCAGTGTGTTTGTGGGATTTGGTTCATTTGCTGCTGTCAGCTGTAAGGACCCTTGAAATCATTTGGCGAAGTGATATGGAACTATAATGTGGTCGACAGACCTTGAACTACTTTAGCTGTGCGTTTACAGGAAAATAACTGCACACCTTAGAATGTTTATCAACCAATCAGAATCAAGCATTCAACAGCCTGTGGTATAAAGTACTGTAACATAAATGACGTGAGAGCCGTCTAACTTTCAACTTGACAACCAGCTTAAGCCGCAGACAGAGCGTCAATAAGGTGTCGTCTGTCATTTCGATGACGCGCTCCGCAGTCAGTGATTTTTAGAGTATCGTGGCTGATGCGTGATCATTAGGCTTTCATGTCTACGATCAGAGGTATGAGGCAGTGCCAGGCCTATTGTGCCCATCTGCGACAGACAGGCCGTTCGGGGCCCTCTCCTGCGGTGTGACTAACTCATGCCGACAGTGCCAGGGATGAAGAGGGTCCCGGCCCTGCCAAGGGAACCACCGCTGCTTGCCTCCACTCAAGGCCGCCTTTGTTGTGGCTTCACTATCTCCCCACAACATGTGCTTCTATCAAACCCACACTGGCAATATCCCACTGAAAAAAAAGAGACACGTGAAATCCGCTTTTCGCAGCTATATGTGTAATGTCTTCATTTGCCATGTGGATCTGTCTATCTCTATTTACTGGAGGAGAGGGATTTATTTCTTTTTGATATGTGTGGTTCATACTGTAATGTATTAATACGGTGAGAGAGGGGAAGGGGCGAAAAAGGATAGGGATGCTTTTCTGATGACCTCACATGGAGGGGGGACGACACCAAAATTTAAACGATTGAGTTGAAAAAAAAGGTTTAAAACCTTTTTACTACATATAATGTGACAAAGTATAAAAAACTTATATATATTATTAATTATTATATATTATTAAGATTTATTCATTTAAATTAATTTTATAGGCCTTTAATTCTCATTAAAGATAAATTCTCATTAAAATGCTTCATTATGACGAATATAATTTTAAACAAAACAGAATATATATATATATATATAAATAATCTATAAAAACAGCTCAAATGAAAGACCTCAAATAAGCAAAATCTTTAACAGTTATTACATCTTATTACATCTTAAATTTATACAATAATCATTATAGTATAAAACAAAACCATACAAAAACACAACCACCCCTCACCCCCATAAAATTTGGAACCATAAATGTGCTAGAAAGACTTCTGACTTCTGTTTTAGAGTAACGTCTCCCTCTAATGGTCAATCATGGCAATTACACTGAAAGAGTGCAATTAACTTTGACTGTTATGTTCTATATAATTTACAAAACACATTAATATTGATATGCAAAAGAAAAAGTAAGCCTTTCTATTTATTAAATGTCAATATTAAACTACAGCAACGACAAACTTTGCAATATGAACTTGCTCTCTTTCTGTGCACAGGGCTTTTTCTAGTTCTCCTTAATACTATTCCTTAGGTCAAGACAGGATTGCATGGCTTCCAGAATAAATCCCATAGATTACACTCCCAGCAACGTCTTTGAACGCAGAAGCACTATGATCTGAGAACAGATGTGCTCATATGTAAGGAGGAATTCCATAATGTTCAAACACATCATATATGCAGCCTTTCTCTTAGCTCCTTTTATATATACAGTATGTGTGTGTGCGAGTGCAAGTGAGTACAGAAAAGCAACTACATATGTGAATCTTATATTAGATACATTAGTGAGAGCAGAACATATATTTAATGGTGACATGAGTACCTGTAAGCTCATCCACATCCCTTTATTGTCTGAGTCTTTGTGTGTAAACTGGTTTCACTGACGCCTCCTGAAGAGTCATGGTGGATGGGCAGGTAAATGAATGGGGTGCCTTGCCAGAGCAGGAGAAAGATTAGCATGGCAGGGGAACAAACCTACAAAGACTTCAGCTTGGGATGAAGGATACAGGTGGAGAATTGGAACAGAGGGACAACATCATTTACTTTACCAGCCCAGTGAGGGGTGGGAGAGGAGCAACAGGGCGAGTGAGTGCAAACTTCATCAGTCTCACGCCACTCTTAGATTAAGTTCATGCTGTTCTACGGTACGTTCTGACTCTGCAAAGAGCTTAAATACTGTATTGAAGCATTTGTAGGAAAAGCTAAGTTGCTTCAGATGTACTAGAATGATCTGTATCTAAATAAAAATAAATACTTGCTCTGACAAATGTTTAATTTGAAAACATTAAACACTTATTTGTAGATATATAATATATATATATATATATAATTTATAATGATCTAATTAATAAAAATATTATATTATAGTAAAATTAATTAATGTTAAACAATGAAAAAGTGGATGTAAGGGAGAGTTGCACATATATAAATATATAATTATATAAAAATAAAAAGTAAATATAAATTAAATACCATTAAATATTTAATATATTAAAAAATAAAATGTATCATACTATATTATAATATTAATCTAATGTAATAAATAATATTATTAATAAAAATACAATAAAATTGAGTTGCTGGAAATACTAAATAAAATATTAAATATAAATATAATTAAAATAAAATTAATAGTTACTTAATTAGAAACATTATATAATACAATTAATCAATAATTAATATTAAACTAAATAAAAATGACAGACAGTTCATTGACTCCCAGCTACAAAATATGTTCTATATGAAAGATTATATTAAAGTTATAAAATGACTAACACCATGAAACACCATGAAAGATGATTCATGACACACAACTTGCTAAAACCTAAAACGTAACATGAGCTACACTGTATACGACAGGAGCGAAAGTGTGACGGTGTAACAACATGAGGATAAACTCAAGGGAGCGAAGGTGACGGCTGAGGCAGACCACACAGAACTTGGACAAATTAGAGAGGAATGCTGAAGGAAGTGTTTAGTTTTCAGCTTCACTTTCAATAAAGCTGACACACAGAGTGTATGTCTAAATGCTCCCCCGTCCGTTCCTGTACACGCATACGCATACGGTCCATCTCTTGCTCTATCTGCTACCTGAGCCCTCTCCGTATCTAATTTTCTTTATTGCAGCATTAAATGGATGTGCCCTCTTGAAGGAGTGGGTCAGCACTTATTTCCGCACAACCTAATGAAAAGCACATGGCTTGGGTCCTGTTTTAGCAAACCTCCTCCTCCCTCTGGTTAATCCATCTCTCGCCAAAGTTACTCCTGCTCTCGATGAATGATGAATCAAGCTCAACCCTGAAGACAGCAGATTAAAGAAAACAGAAAAGCGCCTGAATTCAGAGGCAGATGCCAAGTGAAAGACGTATCACTGCCCCTCTTGTACTGCACTCTTAAACCCAGAGCATACTCTAGGTTTTTATGCGTACGCTAGAGTCCGCGTACAGTGCGCGTGATGCAAATCACGTCATCAGCATAGTACGCATACAGCTAGATTTTTCAGTTTGCGCATGCGCATTTCATTTTTTGTTCACTAACAGTTTGTCCAAAAGGTGGTAAACACAGGCCACTGTTTCATAGGCAATAAAGAAACTGATGAGACATAAACTACTGAAGATGGCAACAACAATAGACGCCCGCATTTAGCACTTGTATGAGGGGGTTTAGAAATTTACGCAACTCTATTTTAAATGAATACAAAAATATTTTATCGCTCAAACAATAGCGCAAACACTTGACAAGGATGCCTAGTGCATGTGTAGAGCGCCAGGGTTTGCACAAATGGAGTATGAGTTCAACTTCATACATGTAAAAAAACATAAAAATATACATAAAAATTCAGTACCTGCTACCTGTACCTGTAAAAACGAAAAAGATTTTTTTTTTTTTTTTGTATTTAACCGATCTTCTATTGCCCTACAATCCATCACAACTCTGGACTTTTGGTAGTACCTAGGATATATCTAAGTCTAAGGAGGGAGAACGTTTTCGCATTTGGCTCCAAAACTAGTTTTCCTGATAATGTTCAGGGCTCAGACTCACTCTCCCAGTTTAAATCTAGATACATCAAGACACATCTCTTTAGCCAAGCATTCACACAATGCATCTCATAACCTTGCACACCAGTTATATCAGATCAAATGCACATGAGTATCTATAGCTTGAAATGTTATGAACAGCAGATACGCTAATTATTTTCCATTTGCTTTTCTGTTTCTACTGCTGGATGCCAGTTTGGATCCAGCCTCTTATATAGATTTCAAATGACCCAACACCTGTGAAGAGATGACGCCAACTCCTGCAAGGACTTCAGATGATGACACCAACTCTGAATCAACATACACAACTGACAAATTTTCTTTATATTGTAATCATTATCATCACAACTTGAAATAATTACTTTAATGAGCTCAGTTTCTGCCTAGATGAACACATGATGTTAGCTAACTGCATGATTTGTATTATCTTAAAACTGTATATTTCTGGCATATGGACATTACTTTGAAACAGTCACCTCTGATAACAGATTACTCTAAACTTGCACATGAACTTTAAACATGCACTTTCTGTAAAGCTGCTTTGAAATGATATGTATTATAAAAAGCTCACTACAAATAAATGTGAATTGAACTAAATATGGCTAGAGAAACCTGACTTGTCTCAAAAGGGACTTTGATTACAGCCAATGATCTACTAATATTGTAAATCAAAGTGAGGAGGACATTAAAATAAGTCCTAGTCCCAGCTGGCACTGAATCTGTCCCCGGCGAGAGCAGGCATGTACGCGGGCAGGCAAAAGAGGCCAAGTGTATTGCTGGAGGAGTTATGACAGGGCCAGGGAACCGGTGAAGGATGTGGCACATCTGACTACAGCTCCAGCACCATCTGTCAGCCTGGCAAAATCACTCATAAGCAGGTTACAGCTACGGCCTCCTGCAAGCCCTCGCTGCCTCTTATCTACACCCTAAGTGACCCGGCAGAGGGCAGAGTGGGTATGAAAGGACATGCATGAATCATGATGCACGGTATTGCGGAGACCACCTTCAGAAACAAGACGTTAGAAGACCTCACCATCAAGGGACATTAAAGAGTAAAAGATAAATAATAATAAAAAATAAATAAATAAAAAACACACTTTGAGGAAGTCTGGTATTGTGGTCCTTTCTGCAAGGCAAAACATTTTCACAAATAGTTTATAAAAATCTAAAGATTGCTAAAAGCAGAAAATTAAAAAAAAATATATATATATTTATTAAAACATAAATAATAAAATAAATATTTTTTCTAAACCATAAAACCAATCTTGTCAATCCAGAAAGTATTAAAAGTGATGCAGATCAAGTTCAGGCAGTGGTTTGAGTGTATTTGTAAAAAAATAAATAAATAAATAAAACACTGTGTTTGGGTTGAGTTAGTTTGTATGTGTGTTGGTTGATATTGGGACAGCTGGAGCCAATGGGCCATGGGAATACACTCATCATGAATATTCAGGCCCAGCCTCTGGAAGAAACAGCCGCCAGAGTGATGTCACATGTTCTAACAGTTGTGCAAGGCCACTTTCTGGGTCTGCTGGAGGATTGCTTATCCTCAAAAAAAAGAGAGGAATGACGGGGAGGAGAGAAATGATGGGGATATATACTTGCAATGTACCTCTTTTGTCACCACACACATTTTCTGATCAACAGCATTTCTGACTAATGTATAGGTTCCATAGCTCCACCTAGATAAGATAACAATAAGATAACAGATAACAGATAAGAAACAAAAAAAAATTAAGGTAAAAACTGTAAAATATGAAGACAAAACTAACAATAAAAGTTTAAAAAGCAATTAAAAAGTATATGTTAAAAAACATGTAGCATGTAGGTTCAATTAAGAAAAGATTATTAAAGATATATTTAAAAAAACTCAATCATCTATAGATGCATCTGAAACCGCACATCCTAAAATTAAATAATGCATCAAAATATAGTTAACTTTCTTTTCCTTGAATAATCCTTTCCAAGCATTTTTATCATGTTCGGGGAATGTTGTACTGCAAGCCCTGGAGCAAGTTCCCAAACACTGTTTCCGGGTTAAATAAAGTTCCAAAAACAACTTTTCCCTTAAATATTACAGCTATACTGTTCATTCCCATTACCAATGGGAATAAAGACAAATCCTCATTTGGCTGACCAGATGTTCCAACAGCCAGCAACAACTGTCTGTGAAACCTGCCGTTCCTCAAGAGATGCTCAAAGATCACAGATGCATCATCTGTTCTCAACAACAGGAAAACAATAGCATATTTCTAAATACTTAGAATGATCTTTCATCAATATGAAAGAATTAAAATAGCATCCAATGGTATCAGTTTAACAATGTAACAAAAATAAAAATTTAATGCAAAATTTAAGGGACTTTATGAACACATCCGTTTATATTCAAAAAAATCTTCTTGCAGAACATGTGAAAAATAGAAAAGCATCAAGTTGTGTTTATTTGTACAGCAAATTCAGCTCAATTTTATTTTCCAGTTTTCTTCATGGTGTCCGAGTCATCAATGCAACATGAGCCAAATCTCTTTCGGGAAACTTCTGTGTCATGGAAGTGATGTAGAGCGCAAAGCAGATGGGATAGATTAATTAGCCAATGTATGTTTAAGAAGAAAGGTATTTATTTGCGTGAGTGGCCAGGGGCCGGAATTAAAAGACCTAAAAAGAAATAAGGGACAGGCCAGTTGATCTTTTTTTGGGATCTCTATGAAACCAGCGTTTTCACAAGCTAGAAGCTATCAAGTTGCAACTTAAAGTGGTTTCAGGGAAATCATAAATAAATAAGAATAAAATAGGCAATCTGGAGCAGAGGAAAGCTCTTTGTTTACTGGCTGCTCAGGGGACCTGAAACGGACCCTCCGAATAAATAAATACAACCGCTACAGGAAGTTCAGCTGCTTCCCCTCAGGTCCAGTTTAGTTTTATTAGCTACAGTCCTGTAAAGATACTAAACAGTGACTGGCTCCCCTCCTTTCTCTCTCAGTCCTGCACGTGTACTTGCCCCATCGTGTGCGCCAATACACCATTGCTCCGCTCAATACAAGCCTGTAGAACTCATAAACATCCTCTTTCAGAAGAGATCTTCGAGACTTACTTTCTCCAGGCGCACCTCAGACAACAGCCAACTAATCAGCACTGGAGTGTTGCTACCTTCCCTTCCCTGTGTGGGCAGACCTGCTCAAAACAATTCTGTCAGCATTTACTCAGCCTCATATCGGTCCAAACCAAAAGGCAAAAGGTGAAGAACAACCTGGCCAATCTCTTAAATATAATGAAGAAGCACATCCTGATTTTGCCAAGTTAGATGCATTCCTGGGTCAACATATTTTGTTGATCCTGGAACAACATTCCTGTCCGAAAATTTAATCCTAACGCTATCCCACCCCTAAACCAAACCCTACCCATAACCCCCTAAATCAGAGAGAAAAGATAAGTGAATAACACTGATTTAGAAGCACCTAACCCTGGTTGTAAGCCTAAAGTTCACATTAACTGGTTGATTGAAATGTTCACTGGAACAAAGATGTTCATCCAGGAACATGTTGCACTTGGTGAAATCAGGTTCTGCAAACAAGAAATAGACCAAGTTCCAAAATGGCCCTTTAAAGTGTCATAAAAGTGGTGCACTATAGACCTGGTATTAAGATGCATTTTGGTTGATCAGATCACAAGCAGATGAGAGAGACACATTCCCATTTACACCTGGTGTTTTAATAAGTCTCTTTTGTCCACTTTCAACCACTTCTGCCCTGATTTCTTTGGGGTCTATCAGTAGGTAAAAATTGAAATTGAAATGCTTGGTGAAACATTGTGCTTGATAAATTTTTCGTCCTCAAACCAAACTTGTGTCTTCAGCCGACAAAGTTTAAATCCCATCTGGCTAGCACGCTTCCCATTATGTTTTACGCGTTAGGTCAGTAGGCGGAGAGTAGGTGGTCTTTTGTGGCTGTTCAAACGCATCCGACCACATGAGTGTTTACACTACGAAAACAATCCAGTCTACCTCTGGAAGTGGTTGAAAGCTCAAAAAGTTTTAAATCCCTTTTACACCTGTATTTAGTGTCATCTACTTGTGATCAGATTGACGAAAACACTTCTTAATATCAGGTGTAAACAGGGCCATACACTACAGTTCAAAGGTTTGGGGTTGGTAAGTCTCTTATGCTCACTAAAGATACATTTATTTGATAAAAATGACAGTAATTTTGTGAAATATTACCACAACTTTGAATAAAATAATAAAATTATTTAATTTGAATATAAAATAATTTGAATATATTTGAAAAGTAATTTACTCCTGTGATCTCTCCAGTCTTCAGTGTCACATGATCCTTCAGAAATCATTCTAATATGCTGATTTGATGCTCAAGAATTATTTAATTATCAATGTTGAAAACAGTTGTGCTGCCTAATATTTTTGTGGAAACTGTCATACTCTTTTCAGGATTCTTTAAAGAATAGAAAGTTCAAAAAGAACAGCATTTATTTGAAACATTATATTGTCTTTATTGTCACTTTTTAAATCAAAGTTCTTTTTTTTTTTTTTTTTAAATGGTACTATTTATAGATACCACCTATAATAGGTTTTTAGCTATATTATTTTTTACAATGTCCACTCCTAAAATGTTCAATAATATGTGACCATGTACCTTGAATATGGGGACAGGGAGAGGAACAAGAGGAGGACAGGTGTGTCAGTGCACCGGTGCCTTTTGAAGGAGGGCACTGGGTGAACAGCTTGCTCTCAGCAGGGGTCCTACAGAAGGAGCAGGTGAAAAGCTATCCCCCTACACCTCTTTTACAGTGTCTACCTGACACCGCACTGAGCAAGGGGTGAGGAGAAGAGGAAATCAGCCGATGGAGTCGTGAGCAAAGACGCCATCTGGCAAAGGTTTTGGTGGCAAAACTCTGCAAGACCATGGAAAGGTCAGGTGATAATGATGTCCCTATAAGGATAAGGGGCTTAAATATACATATGCATGACACTAGAGAAAAGAAGAAAAAGGACAGTTGGATTTGTTTCTTTTCTTAAGTTTCTTCTTTTTTCATCCTCTACAGAAGTTTTAGGAAACTGAACATGAACTATTGTTCTCATTTGTACAGCGGGCAAAGTTCATTTATGCACCAGTAGGGGGTACCAAATGCCACAGCATGAAACATTCATATTTACAGACGACAAGGTCCAAACCAACCTGACACACAAATTAGCTCTGGCCAGACTGAGCAACTACTCAACCAGAGATCTCCAGCTGGACTGGATGCAGGTCCAGACTGACGTTTACAAGCCCCCTAAGCTTCACTGGCTCTCACATTTCATTGGTCTATTATTTAACAACCTTTTCATTCTTCTCAAACATTTCTCCTTATGTTAGCACAAGTCACAGAAATGCTGTTTAGATCTTGCTTGAAAACGTCTGATCCGGACAGAGAGGCCTGTTTGCCTCCCACCCCCCACTCTCTGCTGGGACACCTAATCTGGTTCATTAATGCTCCCAGTCGACCATCAGGGCTGGTCTCCCACAGATAGCTCAGATTTCAGCCGCTTGTCAGTGGCGCACCTGTGCCACCTGCTCTGCACACATTTAGTGCCATTTTAAAACCAGTAGGCTATGTACAAAAACTATTACTTAACGTGGGGTATTTTTCACCTCATTGTTAGATGAAAAGAAACTGACTCTCCACAACAAGGTGAATAACACACAGCTGAAACTTATAAGTTCTGAAAAATGAAGCAATTATTTACAGTGTCCAAGCAGACAGTTCACATTCAGCAAGAGCCATAGGCAGTGCTGCCGAAAAAGGGGGAACATTTGTTCCGGGCCCTGGTCTGTGGGGAAATTAATCACAATTTCGACTGAGTGATCGCACCGGTAGGCCCGTGATGAAGGTTTTGTACTAGGCCCTGGCTATAGGTAAAATATTCCAAGTTAATGGGTAAGAGAGAAAAAGAAGAGGATCTTTGTCAGGGGAAGCACATTTAGACACGGGAAGATGGAAACAATTAGAGTTAAATGGGACCTGAGTGTGCCAGCGGATGGCTTGGATTTGCAGTAAGGAGGATTCCGGCTGGGTGCATTGATTGCAAGAGGATGTCTCCACTTAAGAAGGCAACGCCCTCACCTACTCCAGACCACACCGCAGCATTTAAACTCAGGGATAGAGGGTCTGGCTGCCACCCAAAAGCAGGATCGTTGACCAGTCTACAATGCTGCTTTACCCATGCAACTTTAAACGATTACATCGTTTTTTGAGGAGGATGCATTAGATTCAACAAATGTTTACACTACAAACGACTGGCTCAGCATCAAAACCTTGTTTGTAAGTGTGCCAGTTAAAGAAAAGGAGACTGTTTGAAGTCGTTAGGTAAAGGGAACATGAAAACTGTGTCTTTTTGAGACTGGCATAGCCCAATGTGGCCTTGCTCACCAGGTCCAGTCCAAATGCTGCACTTATGAGTGCCATAACTTCAGCATATTCCAGCTCTCACCCCTGTGCCCTCCAGCGTGGCCTTTGCCAGACAGCAAGAGGACAGCCGGCCCCTCGCTGGCTCGTCCCTGCAAGCATCCCTCGGCTGCAGAGGGGGCAACAGAGTTCCTGGATGCATCAGGGCTACAGATGTGCTGCCAGCTTTGCCAGGGGTCACCTTGGAGAGGCCCGTGGCAGCTTGTCCCCTGGCTCCAGCTGGCTCTCACTTTAATCTGCCCAAAGAGGGGGAGAGAGATCCAGGCAGGAATACAGCATCTCGTACAGGATAACCTATGTGGACACTGCGTTAACCACTATTTGGTCAAGCACTAAAAAAACCTTAAATGCAAAACAGTGTAAACCTAAACGAGATGCTTGCTGGAGGGATGCTGGCCTCCAGAGATGCCCCCACCAGCTGTTAAACCTCCCCAGAGTCATGGGGTCAGCAGCACCCCCTGTTGGAAGCATGTGTAACATGGCGACAGGCTCGGGGGGGTCATGAGGTGCCCAGCACCGGGCAGACATAAGTAATGGGGCCTCCCCGCTAGGAAGGCACAGCTCTGAATCAATTTAATTAGATGGGTGGAGCAGGGTGAGTGAGACAGGACACACTAAGTTTCAGTTTTTTAACATGCAGGCTGCAAATAGCATCCACTATTAGAAACCAATAAACCAAGAGCCTGTACATTTCATTAATATTTACACAATTAAAGAGAGTCATTAAGAACAGTGAAAAGATGAATGCCTAAAAACTGGTAAAATCACTAATGTACACACCTGTGTGCTTTATTTCTTTTAAAAAATGCCAGCAACATCATGATAACGGTATATACGATGATATAGTTATTTTTGCCTGAAATTCATCCTCAGGGTGTTTTTTATATTACATTGTCATTTTTTTAAATGATCTAGTACTTGAACAATTTTTTGTAAATAATTAAATATTTAAATGAATATATTTTAAAAATTAAAATTGAAATGTTTTTGTAACATCTAATTCATTCCACAAAAATTAGTGTCACTAAGTGGACGGTGGTTTAATAGGTAGACTATGTGCAAGTGACCAATCTCTGACCTTATGAAAGTAGGCCAATTCTCTCATTATCTGGCAACAAGCAATGTTTTCCAGAGGTGACTGCACTGGTGGTCTTATCATATTTAATCTCCTGATTTCAGTGACATCTGTCCATACTGCCTCTCTCACACGCAGGCACACTCTCTGTCCTCTATATGTCCTGCCTCCATCAGCATCGTCACCCAACAAACACACTCATCTCTGATTCGCTGAACAGTAATCTCACCTAATCCAACTAGATATTTTTAATGAATTAAGTGGCAATCTAGATTTTATTTTCCGTAACATCCACTCATCTGATTGATTGTAAAGTCAGGCCCTACATCAGACAGATGAGTTTTAAATTTCTAAACACTTCTTACAAGTCCTAATTAAATTAGGACACTTAGGGACATTAAACTACTAAAAAGAAGAAACAATAATTATAGTTTCAAGCTGAATTTTGCTATGCTTTGCTTATGCTTTTACACACTGACATATATACAACAGTGTTGTTACACCCAACTTAACTAGCTGTGCACCCTACAAATGCAGTTCATATTTCATGGTTTTGTGCATGAACTGAGTCTAAGGCCAAACACAGGGCAAAAGCCCCTCACATGTTTCTGCCACAGCTTAAGTGGGAACATATAGTACTGGGCCTTCACAACCAGAGGAAATGTAGATAATATATAATTATATCATATTATATTATTATTTTAGATTAATGTAATGTTTATATTATATGAATCTCATTCCATTACATTCAATAGCAAACCAAGTGGTATTTAAAATTTTAATAAAAAATAATTAAAAAAGACTACTTAAATAAGTTAAATAAAAAAATAATATTAAAATAAAACATACCATTTATAATACCGTTATAATATTATAGTTTTATGTTTATATTATATGAATGGCATTGCATTACATAAAATATCAAACCAAGTGGTATATTTAAAATAAAATTAATAAAAAGACAGAATTAAAAAAGTTACAGTTTGAGCTAATTCATTCCACACTGTAATTAATTGTGGAATAGATCTTACATAAACATCCCTTTCATTTTCATTTTTTAAATGTATTTATTTAAATATTTAATTTTCCAAGTAACTAAATCATTTTTAAAAAATGACTGTAATGTATAAAACATTCTGGGGTTGTATTTCAGGCAAAAACATTTCCAAAGAGTTTTTAAAAAAATTTAAAAGAAGGTTTTAAATATAATATAATTTTACTGTAAATGACAATTTACGGTTGTCAAATATTACTGAAACATGTCCATAGTTTCTTCATCCACTAAAAATCACACTGAAATCAAAAAATGGCTCAGAAAGGTGAAGTTAGATCTGAGAATGAAATAAATTCATTTTTAAGTGAGGCTTAAGTGTCCAAATACGTTTTGGTGCCACTGTTTATTTCAGCATGATTGCCAATATAATAATTGTCAATGCCAGGTACTTGATGACTTGTTTTAGTAAATTTCAAGACATTTTAGTCCTGCAAGCAAACATCACGCACTGTGACTTCTACAACAGAAGGCGTGGTTCAGTGGTTACGGTCATAAATCAAAGAACTGAATGTTTGGAGATCACTTCAGATATTTTGGAGCAGGTGAGTGTGGTAGTGCTGTTAGAAACTAGGAGGGATAATAGCTCTGGCCGTGATCCAGTGATACCAGTGAAGCCCCGCACCCACAAATACTACCCATGTTCCCCCTTCAATTGGCAACTTACACCTTTTTTTGGCAGCAAAACGGTGGGTGGCTGGAGACCAAGATGAAGGCTATGGAGGAAAAAAAAAACAAAAAAACAGTTCTCACCCCCCTAACACACACACGTGCACACAGATACAGACGCAAAAATACCCCTCCAAATACCAGATGGTGTTTTTGGAATCTGTTTCCCTTTTTTTCCATGACAAAAAAAAGACAACTCCCAAGGAACACACATTCTGCATACTTGGGTACGGAGCCATACAACCGCCGCTGCGTTCACGGAAAGACAAGTATCAAGTGAGACATGACAGCGAAAACTTTATAAACAAACTGATGATTGCAGCTTGAGGAACAAGAAAAGTAGAAAAGACAAGCAGAAAAAGTACACCAAACTGTAAAGATGAGAGACTTTGGTTGAGGCCATAACTGGTAAATAAATGGATGAGTGCCATGGCACAATCCATACCAAACTCCTCAGAGACATCCTCAAGAGCTGATATCAACCTTTCTAATACATCAAGCCTCTATAAAGTATATGAAAAGTACTGAAAGGGAGATCTGCACTGGAAAAGTCACTGGATTTAGTTACTTCACGCACAATTGGGTATAAATGACATAAAACCGTTGTCGATCTATCTACTGGATTAAAACCGAAAGAGCGATCTCTATCTTACACCCTTAAAAAATAATGGTTCCAAAAAGGAGGTTTTCACAGTGATGCCATTGAAGAACCATTTTTTGCAACAGCAAACAGTTCTTAAAAGAACCATTTTTTCTTAATGTGAAGAACAATTTTTAAAAAAAAAAATTCTAAAGAACCTTTTTTTAACTATACCTTTTGTGCAATAGAAAGGTTCTACGGATGTTAAAGGTTCTTCATGGAACCACAGATGCCAATAAAAAGCCTTTATTTGCAAGAGTGTACCTAAACTCTAAAAGAAGCATCTGAAGGGAGCATCTTCACTCTTTATTGTCCCAAACAAGCCAAGAAAAAGGCACCAGACTGGCCCAAAGACCCAGCTGTCTTGGCCAGTTGCCATAGATCTCTAGGGAGAGAAAAAGAGAGGGGCAGATAGAGAGCGAGAGAGTACGAGAAAAGCGATGGACTTGGGCGAAAGAGCGACAGAGAAGGGGAGGGGGCTGCCCTGCTAAGAGTGGCGTTCCACACAGAGCCATGCCAGGAATAGAAAGGGGTCCTTTTTCTCACATAGCGACCCCTAACCCCCACTAGACAGCAGGGATTTCACACGCATCTCTTCCACACAATTGATCCTTTCATTCCACAGCATAGACACACAGAGACGGGCTTAGATCGAAGAGAGGGGGAGGTAGGGAAGGTATAAGGGAGACAACAGGATGAACTGTCTCACAAACAGCTTTGATAGCATCAGGTCAAATATAGACGAACACAGACACTTTGCGTGTATGAGGAAGACTGTTTTACGGCATTTGGGCCAAATCGTCCTTAATGTTTGCTCTACATGCTTAGAAAAGGCCATTTGGCCTTGGCAAGGGTATAGGTGTCACACAGCAGTGACAGGCCGGCCACCGGGAGCAGCCATCAACCTGTCTATGTCGCTATAATGGAGAAATGTAGCACATTATACATTTAATATGCATAATATGTATAATGTGTTGAAAAAGTTGAAACATTTATTCAAATTTCATATATGAGATTAATTATATTTATAATATTTATATTATATATAATAGATATTATTTTATATAAATACATGTTATTATATAAATATATTAATTTTTATATAAAATATAAAGGAGGATTAAAATATATATTGCATGCTATTCTTAAAATAGTCATTGATGTAATTTCTTCTAAAACTTTAGTGAGGAAGTATGTCGGTCTCAAAAGGAACAACAGTAGAAATCCAACATGAAGCACCTATTTTTGAAAAACATTGCAAAACGGTCCAGCATATTTGATAAGACACAAAGGTTTCTCAGTTAATATCTTGAACTGACTCCAAATTCAGCTTCCTTTACTTCCTCTGTTGTTTTCTTTTTCCTTTTTTTTTTTTTTTTTTTGAACCACAGAGCCACATCCAAATCTGATCCTCGTTTCTTCGCATCTCTTGATGGAAAGCCAACAAAACAATCGTGTGCCAAGTGCGAGCTTGAGAGAATGCTAAAATTCACCTGTCAATATTCTCAGAGCCCATCACTGCATTAATTTATTCGAACACGCATTTCACAGCTTCTGGCAGTTTTAATATGTGGGGGGAGGAAATATATATGCATAAATGAAAACAAGTAACAAAATAAGCTCTTGGAACTGGGCATAAAACACCAGGCTCATGAAGCAGATATACATCACATTACAAAAGAGGCAAAGACACCCTCAGGCACATTTTCTACAAAAGACATTTAACATATGAACGGATATTAGAGACTTTGCTTAAGTCAAGCAGAAAGTTTCCAAAGTTAAAAACTACTTTGAAATCAGAATTCTTTATAATGCAAGTCTGCCTACTGAGTAACTTGTATAATATATAAAAATATATTATAGTGTGTTTTGGTCTCTCCCTCTCTCTCTCTCTCTCTCTCTCTATATATATATATATATATATATATATATATGTGTGTGTGTTATGTGAAAGAACAAACATTTGATAGCGCTGAATTACGTTTTTAAAGGTGCTGTTCTGTCACGCATTGACAAATTAATTCCGACTCCATCAGGTGGGCGGTGAGTCATTCAGGGCTGGTAACGCAAAGCACATTAACAGATTGAGAGTCACTGAATGCTCAGTGTGTGCCCTGAGCACCAGCCCTGCTCTGGAGGTCTGAGCGAGTGGGATAGAGAAGCTGCTCCCTCGCTTCAGGGCTCGGCCTGGAAGTCCCAGAGCAGAGACACTGAGAGAGCATGCGGTGCTCAGGAAGTTCAAGCAGACAATTTTAATCCTCCAATTTCCTCCACTCTAATCATTTCTCCGTAGTCCACGGTGGAGACCAAATTAGAAACATCTTCCACTCCAACATAACACACACTGCCCGGACAACAGGCGGCAAAAATGAGACGTTGTGTAAAACAAAGTGCCACAACAGATTTGTGTCAGGTTTTGTCATGTGGTCTTAGCTCTTTAAAAGCATTGTTACGTTACAAAGTGTGTGCAATAAAATAAAACCGCTTTACTAAATAACCTAAAAGTAGGACTGCTTTTTTACCGAACTACTTTTTACAATTAACTCCAGCTGTGAGTTGTTCTAACAATCCAGGTTACTTATTTCACATTATTCAGCATCATATAACAAAAAAACACTTCCAATACTTTTAAATAAACAATTAAATGACAAAAAAATGTATTTTATCAGTATTTCATTGGAGTTTTTGAAAAGTAAAAAAAATAAAGGGGACAAAAAGATGTGGCAAGTAATGAAACGTAATTACTAATCATGGAGTGTCCTATAAAAAGATATAAAACAATCTAAATCCAATATAAGAAATAATGGCAAATTCATGAATAATTTATTTTCCATTATATACACTCAAGGTCGCCTTAAGACCTTAATTAACAAGTTTTACATAAGCTGGACACAATTATATCGCATTATAATTATAAGGTCCTATTCAAACGCTTCTTTAATATATTGCAATAACCCAGAACACATTTAAACAGCACATGCGAAGAGAATTAACACGGAGGGCTTATGAAACCTGACAGTGTTTTTGTCTCTCTTTTAACCTAATTTGATCTGTGACGTTAACGCTGCGGGCGGCGTACTCCAGTGGACCCTTACAGCAGTGATCATATAATGATTTTATGCCCTCACCCTATTCCCTCTGACTCTCACCCTCAAATTTTGTGCCTCTCGGGGGTGTCTGCTCACTGACAAGCAGATTACAGAAGTGCCAATTGTACAGAGGATAAAATCCCATTAGCCCCTTAGGTGGTAAGGGATCCCATCACAGCAGCATTAGTGCACTGGTGAGTGGACATCACGCCCGATCTGGTCCGCCTCTCTGCCCCAAAAGCTCAAGCACCGCAGGAGAACAAGCGGTGTTAATTGCAGCGGGTATTTAAAAAAATGTCAACATGCATGTCGGCCATTAAATAATCTTTATAAAGGATATGGATGATTACGATTTTATGAGATGTCAGTCTTGCTCGTTCTTAAATTATCCAAATTTTATGAGTATTGCCACTGAAAAACTAAAATGTTCTGACAATCCAACTGTGATGACAAACTAAAGAACAGATAGATGCACAAATAAAAAGCCATGTGACATTTAACAATTTTAGTATAAATGTAAACAGAGCAATGTATTGGTTGTTTGGATGTTTCAGGCATTACTGGTCAAGTAAAAGCAGAAATGGGCGAAGAAAAGGAGGGCTGAGAAGGTCACATTTTGATCCATTCATTAAACTACAATTCACTTAAAAATACCTTACAGAAAATCTTACGAAAATCTAGTTTATTATTATTTTCAATTTTTGTATCTTTCCCTTTATCCCCTTAAAAAATACATAAAACACCACATGAACTAATGAAAAATGAATTACTAAACCAAGTATTTACTTCACCAAGTCAAAATGTTGAATGCTATTTTTAAGAGGAATTTTTATTTAAAGAAAAATAATACTTTAAACTTTAAAGAAAAACACAGTAAGCAACAGCAACAAAACAATACTAATCCTAAATCCTATTTTATACCATTTAAAATAATTATACATTTAAAATAGTGTGTGTGTATGTGTGTGTGTGTGTGTGTGTGTACAAATGTTACATTTAAAATCAACATTACTGTTAATCTACTGTATGTGTGGAAATACAATACGGCAGATACAAATGCATACAAAATCTTCTGATCTAAACTTGGCTACATGTTGAATTAGGAAAACATTAATGCTATAACTAATGACAATTTGAATATGTAAGGTATATTTCAAATTCTCAATATTTCTGCAAAACCATTCAGCAAATTTGAATTTAGAATTTGTGGAATTCGATTTCATAATTTGAAACTATATCAACTCCTTTTATCTAAAGACACTCCAAAAAACATTAATATTCTAATATCCTTAACACAAATATTAGCATTCAGGTTTTAAAAAGCTTTGTGTACCATATTAAGATTTGCAAAGCAACAAAATAATTTAAAAATGTTAAGTTGTCATTAAGTTGCAAAACATATTAAGACCAGCACAACAGATGTGAGTAATGTCACGCATCTGTTCCCCGTTATCTTTGCAAGCCAAATTAATAAGAGGAAGTGCAATTTATGATCAACATAAAAAAATTAATAAAAAGCATACAAACTCATTAACAAAATTGAACTATCAACAACATCAAAATTTCAAAAATCAGAATTAAATCTAACAAATTAAAGACAAACTAAAGGGATAAAAAAAAAAAAAGAAAGTCCCCAAGCAGTTGCACAGGCTCACATTCCCGCGGTGCCTCTACAGCCCTGGCCCTAGTGTGCATCGTGAAGAAGAATTCGTGCACATTAGTTACCACCCTCAACTTCACAGAAACTCCACCGATCCCATTAAGCCCTCCACCCAGATACCAGAATATAGCATTTCTCTTTCTCTAATCTGTGTGCTCAAGTAGTTTCCCATAAAGGCGGTAAAAGAAACATGTACTCCAGTTTCTCTCTCACCAACTTTCCTCAGCAGTGTCATACAGAGAGACAAGCTTGTGTGACCCGGGTGAGGGGGGAAAGTGAAAGGAGGGGGAGACACAATCCGAGATCTGAAGTTTATGCTCCTCTAACTGGCAAATAATACAGTTATTGTTCCCGTGCAACACAACTACCTAGTGTTTAAGTTGGCAAATGAGTGTGTGCAACAACAACATCAACAAAAAAGTTCTTTCGGACACCATGAAGGTTTGTTAAAAAAAAATAGCAATTATAATAACGAAGGCAATAATGCTGTATAAGTTCAAGCAGGGCTAATGAATCATTGCCTAATGAACCCTGGACACTCTGAAAAGCCTTTCATGTACCCGACGCGGCTCATTTGTAACTGCCGGCCACAATAGACTATTGTGAATCCCTACCCCTCCTCATCTTGCTGCGATCTACAAACCAGACTTTTTTTTCCTCTCCCACTTTCACCTCTCTTCATTTCTGGTGGAGCGACAGTTATGTCAAAGGTTGTCTGGCCTCACTGACCACAACAAGCAAGTTAATCTGCCCCGGCACAGAGTCCGTCTTGTCCCAGAACACTTCGGAGTTTTTTTCCCCTCTCCTCTTCATGCTTTAATTGCAGCGACGGAGTGTCATAGCCGAGGAGCGGAGCACCGACTGAGCACTGAGCGAGCGACCGCGTGCACCACAAAACCTCAGTGTAAACAAGGGATTAAAAGAATCGATGCAAGACCTGTCCTGTTTCTCCTTCTTTGGACTCCTGTGCAAAACTTTTCTGTCAAGTGAAAGCGGAAGACGCTGGAGAAGAAAAAAACACACACGGGACGTCTCGTTTGCAGATACGGACTGACAGCAGTAAAGTAATGAATGAATGAGAAATGTCACTTGTGTGAAAGTAACAAAAGAGCTTTTGTTTTCGACGAGGATATATTTTTCCGTACTCAAGTATGTAAAAAAACAAAGTCAATTGTTATCTGACATCTGTAACAAAGTGGACAATAAAAGAGGAGTACATTAAAGAGAAAACAAAGAAGATAAATGTGACAGGACCCACAGAGGAGCTATTGTGTGGAACAAAACTACAATAAAAAAAACTAATTGCCACCAACTGGACAAAAAAGGAAGAGAGGAGTTTCAAAAAACAAAGTGTGTTCTGTGTGCATAAAAACGAAGGAGGGAAGTTTTTCTTTAAAAAAAAAAAAAAAGGTAAAAGAAAAAGAAGAAGAAGAAAAAAAAAGGTTCGGTCGCTGCCAACTTACCATCCACCAAGTCCTGGCCGAGATGTCGTAGCAGAGCTGCCATTTGATGGAGCCTTCCGAGGTTTTAGCTGCCATTACGCTGTCAGCAAGCTTCATCTGATGCTAGTGCACTCACCGGAGATAAGACACCTAATTGAGAAAACATTTGCACTGGCATGTTGGGCAACATGTAGCCCACTCCATACCATATGGAATCATGGGTAAAAAAAATCCTTGACAATGAACCAATCTCACGCAGACCCCGTGGCAAGGTGAGCGGCAGTCATCTGCTCACAGAGCGAGCTGTCCTTAAAAAAATACACCACAATGATGAGCCCTTTTTTTCCACATCACTGAGTGCCTGAGGTCCTTTTTTCTCCTTAATTAGGGCTTGCGCTTCATCACCACCACCATCACCATCATCATCACCATCATCATCACTATCACAATTTAGTTGACTTAGGTCTGCTCAAGATCTTTTTCTCCTTCATTCACTTTTTTTTGGAGGAGTGGAGAGATTTAATAGGACAGAGTCAGGTTGCGGGAGTTAAGGGAACGGACTGATGCGCCACAGGCTATTAGCCTGAAATTCTGCTGGACAGATGGAACTACTTAAAGACTATCATGCAATGTTTTGTTTTGGACTTCTTCCCCCTATGCCGGAAAAAGGTTTCTTTTTGGGGGCAAATTTATTTTCAAACTGTAGTCGAGCACACCAACAGAAATATTCAACGCTTATTGACAGTTCTGCTTTTACAATGTTCAAATTATTTTACTGTAAATTATTAACAAAGTTAACCATCCTGATATAATTTACGGCGACACTCGCATATAACCACTGTAAGTTTCTACAGTATATTCTAATTAAAGAAAACTTTTATTCATTTTTAAAATTAAGCATGTGGGTACAACTTTTTAAAATATTTTTTAAAGATTATTTTATTTTTTTCTGCAAATGGTTTTATTGTTAAAACACAATATCACTATATACATTTTTTTTTAACTTTTCAAACTTTCTCTTTTATCAAAAGCATTTTTGTCTCCCAAGCACTAAAGTGATACAGCGACAGAGGTTATGAGAGGTCTGGGTGCTTCAGGTTCCTAAGTAAGGGGAATACCTGAGATATGGGCAAGAGAGGGAGAGACTAACCATCAAACAGTTCTCCCATTGTGACGCTGGCTGAGGAATGTGATTTAGCCGGAGATATTGGGAACATTGTTGGGAAAGGAGAAGTGGAGCGCCACAGGTAACCCTTACTCCAGGGTCTGGGTCGGCAAACCTATAGACAGATTAAAAA